>JAPYKT020000033.1:1618708-2178708 GCA_028749325.2 Caryopteris x clandonensis | reverse complement strand
ATGTAATATTAGTGTCAAATTAAAGATCACAAAAATATGATTAATTTAATATACGATATGTAAAAAATAAATTTAAAATAAATAAGTTATTTGAGCATTTAAATTTTAGTAAAAATAAAAAAATAGAAAAGAAACAATCAATTATAATATTATATAAATTAATAGTATAATATTTTTAGTTTATAAAAAATATTTATAGTTTTAGATTAAAACCATATAAAATAATTAATATATTATTTATTTAAATCCAACATATATATTAAAATAACAAAATAAATTATTCAATTTATAAAAACAACTATATTGTATCTATAAAAAAACTATAATTTATATTTTAAATATAATTATTTATTTTAAAATATGCAATATTAATGTCAAATTAAATATCAAGAAAAAGAGAAATAATTTGATACATCATATGTTAAAAATAAATTTAAAATGAAAAAAATATTTGAATTTTTTTTTTTTTTGTAAAATATAAATAAGAAAAAAATACACTTAAAAAGAATAGCAAGTGTTTACCACAACTCACTTTTCCATTCAAATTTTATAGATGATGTATGGCAAAATCTAAAAATCAACTATTCCATAAAATTTATATGACGGAGGATTTTATACACCTTATATGATAAATATATTTTATTTATGACAATTATATCTTTTAATTAAAAAACTAAAAATAAAACATAAAAAACGAACATATATTATCAACCACTACTTTAACTGTTCGATAAGATATTTTAAACAAATTTTAGGTAAATATGTTTGTTCTTGTTCGATAAATAAGTTTATAATATAAATATATATGTTCGACCAATCTTATCGAACATACAAATGTGTTCGACAAATCAGATTTAAACACATACAAAAAGGATCTCGATGAATTCAAAACAAAATACCAAAAAAACGAACAAAATATGAATATTTTAGTTCTCTTCCTTTTTCTTCTTTTTTATGTTTTATTTTTTAATTAAAAATATAATAATCATAAATAAAATATATTTATTAAATAGGTGTATTTAAAAAATGTGGGGTGCGAATACCAGCATCCTTCCAAAACTCTGGTAATAGATTCCCTCAATGTTGCATTGATGATTTGAAATATCAAATTCACGTATTATTATTTGTTACAATATAGATTTGAAATCCATCAGGAGCTTACATTTTAAGCTTATCCTCTGGCATTTCATAGAGATTTGAAGTCCACTCAAATTTCCAAAAACCCAAACAAAATTTGTGTTCCCCCTTCAAAAATCTTACAAGAAGTAGCCGAACATCTGGATTAAATTGAAATATCATTACAAGTAAGGAATCATATTTGACATCAAAGTCAAGAAAATGTGAAGAAATAGATGCTCGCAGCACATACAGGAGTGTTAATGCCAACTTGGAGGCATGTCATCAAAGAATTCCTCTATATATTGCCATCTTCCCTACAATACTTAGTCATCATCCTTGAATTCTCTGTGTGTGTGAGAGAGAGAGAGAGTGGCATAAGTATCCGCAAGAAGTATTATGTGTGTGCATATAAGGGAGGAGAGGGCTAACCTGCGGTCAAGGTAGCGGGGCTGAATGCCACTGCCTTGGCAAGTGGTGCATGTCAAAGAACCAGCCCCATCACAATTTATGCATCCAGATACTTCTTTCTCATCACCACCAAGCTCTACCGTCACGTTCCCAGTACCCATGCAGAATCTACATCGTTCTGCCAAAAACAAAATGTAATTTCAGAGCTAACGTTAACAATGCATTACAGCTATATCCTTATCTAATGATAAATTATCACGAATCCAGAAGCTAATGGGACATTCCCATTTATAATCTGTTGGTTAAGCTGCAAACTCAATTTTTTTCGGCTGCCCTTCATTTCATTATCGACAAATTTTCAACAGTAAATGGCATCATCATATATTCAGAATGCTGACGGTGAAGGAAATGGATTTTTTTTCAATTGATATTTCATGATCAAGACACCAACTATCAATGATAATCTCGTGATGTATATTTTGTTAATGCTTTGATTCGCTTGTGTTCTTGCAGGCTCTGGCCGATCTAGGCAGCACAAAACAACAGGCTATCTGTTATTACTAACCAGTGAACTGCTATGCACAAGAGTGAAAGTGCAAAAAATTAAACTTTGAAATTCAATGTGATTTCTCATTAGGTTGCGATAAATATCTGGAAGATGCCAGGAAGAAAACAAATGCAGAGCAAGAAACGAAAAAAATATTATACAGTTAAAATATGTAAAGAATTTTGATTGTGTTTATAGATCACAAAAGAATATTTACCATTGCCACCAGTTTAAGAATGTTGGATTCAAAAAATTCATGCACTTCAATACAGTCGGTATAAGTCAGAATGTCAGAAGTTGGAGCCACAAATTTTTCCCAGAGTAAGGAGAATCCATCCAACCATTTTTCTGTTTACTATGGCAGCAAATTGCATTTTAACGAAATAGAGATTCCACATTTTCCCAATTCAGAGGAATCAACTAGTAGTTGTTTTCTACTTCAAAACGAGTACACGGATAGACTAAGCTCCTATCTGTGATATCTACTATGATTTTGCATTCCCTTCTATGAATCAGCAGAAAGTTCATTTTAAAAATGCATGTCAATCTTTCCAGAAGAGACTGCAGATACAATCACTACTCCAATACCTGAGATGATGCCGTGCACAATGGTGCATTAACAAGTACTAAGATAAAAATATAATAGAATGGATTGATAAACTACTACTTTTATAACTGGACCAGTAGAATCAAATACTAAAATGTGCTTCACTGGTCTGCACTGAAGAAAACTGACATGATTTGCATGTGTCGTACCTATCTTTTAACCCCCTCGTATTCACAGGGAAGTGAGGCTATGGGACTCGGGAATCAGGAATGAGAGCTTCATCTCATTTTAGCATTAGTAAGTGGATGGTACGATTGTAAGAACAAATGCAAAATGGAGTGTTTTAGTTCCTGTGTATAGCAAAAATATATTATAGGAAAAACCTGAGCAAATGTGTTTTAGCAACAACTAAACTACAGCATACGGAAATTTGCCATTCTTCGACTATCATGCACTGACAACTAGGTGTGCTCATTCGACTAAAAAAACAAGAGATTAACCAAAAGTTAAAACAGAAAAATGATAACATTTCAGTTAAAAACGAAAAGATTTCTGGTTTTCCGGCTATGTTACAATCTTGTGCATATAGTTTAATGCACACGCACATTTCATACATTGGATAGCCAACTTGGAGTGCAATTTATCCTAGCATCTAATGACATTTCGGTCAGATTATTCAATCAACTATGAATCTCATTGTGCAACAACAGAAATATGAGAATACATCGGAAAAGAGAGACTAATTGACTTACGAGCGCCCGTGCCATTGCAGGGGAAGCATGGCTGAGTATTATCCCTTTTAGCCTGAAAAACAATTGAAAATCCAAATTCGTAAAACACATTACTGAATAATTCCCATTACCATACTTTATACAGGAAAGGGGAGGAAACGAGAAATAAAAGAAAAGAAAAATGGGTAAAAACCTACAGCACTGTCAATTTGGGTTTCATAGAAAACAGGAATTCCAATCCCAACTGCGACGCTGACCACCCCAACTGTAATTGCTACTATCTGCAAACAATAGCATCATCTAATATTAGTTAATCGAAAACAATAAAGAGAATCAATAAAACAAGAATAATAACAGAAAAATAGAATATAAGCAAAGGAAATGTGACTCACCGTGTTCTGGTCAAGATCAATGGCTCTGACGCATGGATATGAAGCTGGAGACCTTTGAGTTTTAAGGGATTTTCTGGAAAATGGAAAGGAAGAAGAAAGCTTGAGTGGACAGTAGAGGAATGGAGAGTTAAGGCGAGAAGCTGAAGGCGCAGCTAACATTTTCATTTGAACTTTCCAAATAATTTCGCAGCCTATATTTGTGATTACTTTATTTCTTCATCGAAGTACTGAAATGTAGAGGAGGAGAATCTTTGATTTCCTACGTAGTGTTGTTTCAATGGCGGAAAGCGGATGGTGTGGGGTTGGCTTCAATCTTCACCAGGAAAAGAAAATAATATTTTTCTTCAAAATTTACAGGACTATTAACATTAATATTTTGCTGGGCCTCTCCATTCGGGCCCGGGACCTCCTCTTTGGGCTTGGATGTTTGGAACGTAATTGATGAAGGTTTCTGGAAGTGGAAGTGGACAGCTTAGATGTGTTTCTTTTTCCTTGTTTTTCTACTTTAATTTTTCAAAGTTTCATCTAATTTCTATAAAGTAATATATATACTTAAAAATAAAATATCAATTTTTTAAATATTAATATTTTTTCATAAATTACTTATGGTATATTTTAATATTTATTATATTTTTATATTTTGAGATATTTTCAAAATAAATTATTAAAAATATATTTTATAAAACTATTTATTTAATTTTAAAAAAAATAGTACTCGTCATTTTCGAGAAACTCCAAAATATTATTAAAAAGAAAATGACACTTTTCTTAGTACGTCACAAAAGATTCTGACTAACATAAAAAGATGGGTTGATGCTAAATTCAAATGGACAATTCTATTACAAGTCAAATTGGAACAGTGTCACAATTTCTGTTTTACCCTTACTAGTATGTCTCATGCAATCCCGTGGTATGAACGAATTATTATTTTTAATTAATTATATAAATAAAATATTAATTATAATTTTTATATAAAATTTAAATACATTGATGGTTATTTTGTATCTTTTTTTACTTATGAGAAACCATAATAATTCAATAAATTAAAATTATGAAATTAATATAACTAACACAAAAAAAATTGAAAATTTTATTAGAAAAATAGTTTTTTCTTATTTAAATTATTGCATATTTTTATTAAAATAATAATTGTATAATTCTTTAATCACCTTTCTACTTATGTTAGTGTATATATAGATTTAATTATTTCATAAATTTAAGAATAAAATAAATTCATTAATCACATTCAAAAAGTTTAAAATTATATAATAATTTTACTATAAAAAAATTATTTAATTAATTTTTATTTGCCACTGAAAACCAATACGAATAGTCCAACAATGTTTAACAATAAAATCTAATCTAAATAAATAATTCAAATATTTGAATCTAATTTCTCATTTTTAATATAGATGATATAAGTCTAAAATTAAAGATCGTACAAAAATATTAATTTAATATATTTTACGTTCAAGATAGATTAAAAAGAAAAAAAATTATTAGTGTTTAAAAAATTAAAAATATTGTTAAAAGAAACAAAATAAAAAAAAAACATATTAGAGTCTAAGTTTATAATTGGATGAGAATATAATTTTTATTTTTTTATAATTTTAGCCTCTATTTTGTTATAGTATGTGTATATAAATCTTCATATTAGTAATTATATAATTTAAAATATTTTTTAGTCGATATAATTAAAAACACCAACATTAGAATTGAATGTCCAACAAAAAACAAAACATAATTTTTAGACATTAAGAGAAATCTAAATAATTATGATTACTAAAAAGAAAAACTATAGCCAAACATAACCCGGCCTATTTTTAGTAATAAGGCTAAGCGGAAAAATAAAATTTCTTTCTAAATTAAAAAGATTTGTCTTTTATATAAGTAAAAATTTCAGTTATTACAACCTGTAATTTTTATAAATTTGAACTCAAACTTTGTTTTTTCATCACAATTGTAACAACCACTATGTCGTTTGTAGTCCTCAATGCATTTAGTTTTAATTTTACACCCCAATTTATGACGCACAAAAACCTTCAAATCATTTATTATAATAAAAACAAAAATTTGTGTAAGACCGTCTCACAATTATTAGATGATAAGATAGAGATCTTCTTTTTTTCATGTGTTGTGTCACTTATATTTCCATAGAGTCATCTTAATTTTTTCATTACTTAGGATTGTCAAAAATTTCCTTTAAAGAAAATTCATTTTTTCAATTATCCAAATTTTCTTGTATTTTATTTTAATTCATTTGGTTTCTTAGGTTTCTTATTTTTATATTTTTAAATTTCTTTTATTTTTAGGACGTTTGTAAAGCCACCACTAAATTTGTTTTGCACACCACATTAATTTTTTAATATAATGTAAATGACATAAATACCTTTATTTAAAAATTACATGCACAAATTTTAATTTTTAATAAATAAAAACTAATACGCACACCTCCTACGGTATTTAATTAAAACTAATAAATAAAAATTAGACTCTATATATATGATTATCATTATTCAACTTTATTTCACAATTTTAGAATTTTAAAATATAGATTTGTCACGACCCATTTAAGCATAAACCAAACATACTCATAATGATTATGATTAATGTGGCTCATTTTTTAAAAAATAAAAAGATTGGAAATGAAATCTTTTAAGAATAATATTTTGTAAATACATAATCTCATTTTACATATTTTATAAATATTTGTAACTTTAAATAAATATATGCTATTGATTTTTGAGTAAAACAATGAGATTAAAATTAAATTCAGTTAAAAGGTAGTTCCGATTTGGGAATGATGTTTATATTTTTAAGGTTTAAATTTGTTATATTTATAGATCACCTTTTTAATTCTTTACTTTATTTAAATAGTTCAAGGATCATTTAAATTTTTGTAGATCTACTAAATAGTTATAAGATTTTAATTTTAAATTATGAATAATATTATTTTGTTGAATTTTTGTTTTATTTAAAATATTTTTTAATTTGATTTATTAGTTTTTACATTTATTAATTAATTTTCAAGTTTATTTAGTTATTTGATATTTAGAAGGGCCTAAATATCTAGTATCTACCGGATTATCCACATGAAACGTTTAATTGTATTTTCAACGTCAAGATATCAAATTTAAAATAAGCAAAATGCTTCATGGTGGTTGTAAAACTTATTTAGCCACTTCTCAATCTCCCGAGCATTTGCTGAGAACCTTTGATAAGTTTGCTCAAATTTATGAACGATTTAAAAAATAAATTTAGTGACAATATGGTTTGTTTCACATTTCACTTGTACATATAACACATACCATATCTTTAAATCAATATGAAAAACTTAGTTCATAACAAAAATTTTAACTTTGGTCTTTTGAGAAAGTGACGCAAGTCCAATTTTCCACTATTGAACTGCTGACCACATTCTACAAACAAAATAGGTTAGCTTAGTATGTTATGATATGCCGACTAAAATAAAGAGCATGTATATAAATAGTATGCAGTATGTTAAATTTAAGGGTGTTGTTAAACACACTACAAAAATTATTTTTTACACCACTTTAATTTAATAAATAAAATTAAATAAAATGTAAATGACATATATATACCCTTATATAATTTTTGTTTTTGAAAAACTAACATTAATATTTTGATTATTGATGTTCTTCATTCTTTGCTCAAACACACTCATACATTAACCCTATATTCAAACGAATCAAAATAAAATTTGAAATATTTGTTTAGAGTAAAAAATGAAGAACAATAATAATAAAAATATTATGATTTTGTTTAAAATATATATATAAGGGTATATTTGTCATTTATATTATATTTAAATTTATTCAAAAAATTAAAGTGGTGTGAATAGTAATTTTTGTGGTGTGTTTAGAAACACCCTAAATTTAATTAGAATTATAAAGAGCATATTAATTAATTTTAGAAACATATAAGTATCCTTAATTTACTAATTATAAAGAAGTACTAAATAAATAAAGCACTTTTTTTAATCCTCTTGTCCTTGTGATGGAGTTTGATGGGAAACTTCTAGCAAGCTTATTACTTGACTATCAATCAACTTTTACATAGCTGCAAAAATGCAAACACAAATTAGTTTGTTTATATAAAAGAATGAAATAATGTTCCTCGATTGGAAGATAAAAGGGTCCTGCGCCGCCATCCATCTGAAGCAACATTGATGTATATTTAAGCAAAAAATTGTCTTTAAATCCAAAGTAATCAATAACATGTATGGCCAGACCTTTCATTAGTGAGCTCTTAAAATTTACAATTTTAAGTGGTCTAAAATTATTTTAGGTATATATAGTAGATTGAATGGCATTTTTCATCTATCTAGAAATTGCGTTTGATCATAAATCCTATATTGTTCTTTGGGTTGTGCTGAAATTGTACTCATGGCCTGCGAGATTCAAAATTGTTTTTTTTTTCTTTTTCTGTTTTTGTTTTTGTTTTTTTGTTTTTTATTTTTGTTGTGTTGGCTCGAGTAAATACTTGGAGATTCTTTACATATTAAGAAATTGTGAACAACTTTATTAAATACTTCTGTCGTCAAAACTGTAAGGTACGTTGTATTTAAATAATTATTTTTGATTTGTTTGTCTTTCATTTTTACGATAATACAAATATTTAGAGTATTGAAATGCTTTAATTTGTTATGATTTTCTTGTATATTGAAAAAATATAAAATTTAGGGACTCATTTAAAATACTTGACTCAAGCCATATATGGCTATGTTCGACCTTGATAGTAGGAAGAGACGAAAAGTGTTAAACCTGATAACTCGTGGATAAAATAATGTCAATGTTTTGCAATTTGTCACTATAATAATAGACCAGCACAGTTAAATTTCAAATCAATCTTTTTGGAGTAAAGAACTCAAATGGAGAAATTATTGTCTCAACATATATAATAATCAATTAATTATGTAAATGGAGAAATTATTGTCTCAACATATATAATAATCAATTAATTATGTGTACTATTTTACAATACTTATATCTAATTAAATTCAATGGCTTTTAAGATATTTCTTAGCCCAAATCTTATTTTTTTAAGAGTCAAATTCTTTCAATTTCTAAACTCGTTCATTATGTATGACAAATTGAGTTGGTAATTAGCCCATAAGTTAGGAATTGCAAATGAACCCAACTATTTCTTAGTATTCAATTTCTAGTTGAACAATTTCAACTCTTAAGTCATCCTAAGTAAAAATTTATGATAAGAATTATCCGATTATCTAATATTCTCGAATAATAATAGCTAGTTATGAAACAATTTATGAAACCATATAAATCTTATGATAAACTATGATAAACATTGTCCGATATTCTTGGATAATAATAGGTAGTTATGGAACTGTTTATAAAATGGTATGGATCTTATGATAAGTATTATCCGTTATTCTCGGATAATATTAACTTGTTATGGAACAGTTTATAAAATCGTATGGATTACCATTGGTTAAACGAAATAAAAACTTCATTCCTAATAGATATCAAAGATTTGAAAATGTATAAATACTTTGGGTTATAAATTCTCTTCGGCACACAAAAACAAACAAAAGTAAGGATATAACTTCTTTAGTCAAATGAAAGTAGAGATGATCCTTCTCTCTTGACCTCAACTACTTCATCTGAGAAGATCACCTCATATTCTCTTATGATAAACATTATTCGATATTTTCAAATAATAATAGCTAGTTATGGAACAATTTATGAAATTGTATAGATTAATATCAATGATTGGTTAAATAAATTATAGTTATGGGTATGAAATCGTATTGATTAACATCAAGGATTCGTTATATAAAATAAGAACTTTATTAGTATTCAAAGATTAAGTTAGTATGTTTTGATATCAGTTTATATACACAATTTTTTTTAATAATTATTATTTTTTGAAGTAGAAAAATTGTTAACTTATAAAACCGTTTATTAAACTGTATTAAACTTATCACAAGAATTATCCAATATTCTCAAATAATAATAATTAGTTATGAATAGTTCGCAGACCCAATTTTTCACTAATAAACCATTGACCACATTCTACGAGAAGAATATATTAAATTAATATGTTTCCATATTAATTTTTGCAGACTTTAATTTTTTAATAATAATAATAATCTTTACAAAGTAGAAAAATCATCAACTTATGAAACTATTTTTGAAACTGTATGGAACTTATCATAAGCAATATCGAATATTCTCGAATAATAATAGCTAGTCATGAAACAATTTATTAATCATATGGAGTTTATGGGCTGATCTAAATTTCACTTGTACAAATTAATACAACCCCTTTAAAACAAAATGCAAAAATGAATTCACGACAAAATATTTTAAGCTTTTGAGAAACTGACAGCAAGCAAAGTAGATTAAGTTAGTATATTTTCATATCAATTTATATACACTATTTTTTTTAAAAATCATATCAAAAACTTTTTCACCATACTCCAAATAATTCTTTTCTTAAACCTTTTGGGTGTACTTGCATATCTTAGCCCTTACAATAGGTCTAAATTGTAATATAAAATCTCAAAGTGCATTTTTCTAGGTTACCGTCTATATCATAAAGGTATAGATATTTTCATAATTATTGAAGGATATATTTGCCAAAACAAAAAATTAAGTTTTAATGAAACTGAATTTTTCGTACCACTCTCTTTTTTCTACAGTAAATTCTACATATCCTTCTCATTCAATTGTTTACCTCTCAGGTTTCATCTCTTCCAATTTATGCTCCTCTTATTCTTCCCTACATGCTCACACTTCTCAAAATTCTTTGAAGACTTCTCCTACACAGCCATCATTTTCATATCATTATAATTGCAAGATTTCATAATATCATTTTTAAGTAGAGTTTTTGTTTTACCTCTTTTTCCTCTTAGCCCCTTCTTCAAGCAATCGGTGGAAGCTCTCGGTTCTTCTTCTCCAACTCGCAATTGTTTGTTTTTCTCTCTTGGTTAGTCATTTTGTTGCTTAATTTTAGTTATGAATTCTAGCTAAACTCTTTTATTCCGGTGAAGATTAATGAAGCTCTAGCTAATCTATTTTGTGAGATCAAATTTGTTTTTATACTTCAGTTTATGCAAGCATCTGTAATTCTCTGTTCTCAGTGTTTGTTAATTCTTTTGGCTCTACTGGATAGTTCGAAATATTTAGTAGTCTAAGATTAATTAGCAGCCAATTAAATTGATCATCCGTAATTGTAGTTTATCTTTAATTAGTGGTAAATTGATTCTTCATAATCAAGGAAAGAGCAGTCTTAACTCGGTAATCGCGCTAGAGTTTACTAGTTCTGAATTGAGTCTCTCTAATTATTAATGTTGTCTTCTCATTAAACCCGTAGAACGCTCTCGAGTTGTCAGTCGATTAGAAAAATAATTGGTGAAGCGTTATCCTAATTATGGAGAAATTAAGGAGAGATAAGATTACATCAGAAACTTCTTTGGTGGTTATAAATGGTTTGCTTGCATGAATTAGAGTTATTTTTGCATCAATAGTTGGAATAGTTAGCTAGGGTGGAATTAATTGGAAACTGGAATGCTTTTACATCTTTGATACATAATTGCATTTATTGAGATATAAATATTTGTTAGTGATTTTGGGGTTACTTGGTAGACTAAAATATTGGAAAAATTCTCGCCGGTACTTTGAGAGACAATGTTGCTTGCCACTGTTCTGTGCAGTGTGGGCATACAGACTGGTGTCGAATTATTTTTGATGAAGAACGACGCACCAAATGTCTTATATATGATTTATCGACCATATATATGATTGAGATACATGATTTATTGACCAATATAAGATTTATGTTATTGGTCAGTAAAGATTTTCATAATTGATCAATATAAGATTCACGTGATTGCATTATTGACCGATACAAAATTCACATGATTACATTGTTGGCTAATACAATATTTATAAGATAAAAATATTTATTTGTATTAAATATTATTTGCATGATGTATTTAGTTTAAACAAATAAGGCACGGTGAGCTCGATGTAGCTCACCTCTATAAATTTAACCATGTTTCATGTTAAGTTTTAGTTTGAGGAGCAACGTGGTAGCAAAGCGCGGATAATGATGGCCATATAATCTGAGCTACTATTTAAAGTTTAAGTTTAAATTTAACTCTCCTTATAAGTATTAGGATAACAATTTTGTTTAGTGTGACATATTATAAATATTTTCTAAACTTTTTATTATATATTAATTGTTAGAGTGTTGCTTGACAATTAAGGTTTACTCTATTAAAAAAAAAAAAAAATCTCTAACTCTTTATTAACTTGTAAAATGATTTTATATTCTCAACTAATAATTTAGTAGATTTTAAGTTGTTTTTATACATACAAACTTAGTTTTAATTGTTTTCGCTTAAGTATAAAGTTACAAGTTAGTATTATTTAATCTTCTCATATATTAATTAAAGATAAAATTAAGATTTAATATTATAATTATCTAGAAATTTGGGTCATTACAACACAATAATAGTTAAAATAAAGAAAACACTTATTTTATGAACTTTCGGTTGCTCAGATAAACCTGATATATTATAGAACTTTGTAGGCTTGAACCCTAACATGATCTAAAGCTCTTTGTCATGAATTTGAGCTTCTTTGGCCATTTCCATTGTAGATATCGAATTTGAGCTTCTAAATCTTTTTGTCACAAATTTGACCTTCTTGGGCTATTTTCACTCTAAATATGTTGTAGAGAATTTTAGAAGATGCATTTCTATGGTAGAATTTCTATTATAAGATCAAGTAGATCACCACCATCTATTGAAACAAAGAGATTCATTTTATTTGTAAAATCTATAATCAAATCCAAGAGCAAGTTCTTAAAAAACTATATGCATACGATTTTAACAAGTTCCATAATCATTATAACTTGTCTGTACATGAATATATTAAGTAAAATAGTGTCTTCAAATTCTATATATGTATATGATCTTTAGTATATAATTTTTAATGATGTTTAACATAAAATTTTTATGATTACCTAATATTTATTTAAGAAAAAAATAACTTGCATCGTACCATCTTTAATATATATATATATATATGCATGTGATAAAGATTATATATTTTATTCAAAAGTGGTATTTATAAAAAATTACATATTTAAAAATATTAACTTAAAAATTTTACATATTTGAAAGTGTTACATTTTTCTCCTTTCTTACACAACACATTTCTCTCTCTTCCATTTTTCGTCATCAGCAGCAGCGAGAAACAATGAGTTTTCTTCCTTGACTTAAACAATCTTGTTCATTCAATCTATAAAGGTTTTGATGTCGACACACCAGCATCGAACATAACCAATGATGTTCGACCTCTTTTGTCAAATGGGTAGCAAAATGTTTGATCGCCTTGCTTGAACGGCTTAAGGTGATCACTTTTACTTGCCTTGGTTGGGACTTACAAAAATTAGGGGTAGGAAGAAGGTGGGATGAGGGGACGGTGCATGGAAACAGATCGATGATGGAGGAGAGTAAAAGAGGGGAAGGAAGGAGGGTAGTTTTGATTCTGAGTTCAAATAGTCTGGATCATTATAATTTTACTTATTTAGTCGAGCTTTTGTATAAAAATGGACTCATCTTTCTCTTTTGCCTTATTAGTTCTTCTCAATTTATTATCTCTCTTTTGCTTTATTAAATCTTCCTTATCTACCTCATTCTATTCTTTTGTTTGTTTCCGTTTAATAATGTATATTGGTTGTTGTACGTAAATGATATGTATTGGACCCACATGTCAAAATTTACAAATTGAATGATTGAGATCGACATATAAAAAATTTATATGAGGCCGTGCAAATGGCAAATAAAGGACTGTGTTCTATGTCACAAAATTTTGAAATTGAACATTATGGTTTGCATTCTACGTCATCAAATTTATATGTTTCCAATATATAACTTTTCATGCTCGATGGTCTATTTTTGTGCTGCACACTCATAATATTTTCATGTATCGATTCTTTTATAAAAATTAAATTGTGTATTTGATTATTTTTATTGAACTTGTATTATAAATAAATATTAACTAATAATTAACAATAAAATTATGAAATAATTTAATTTACTACAATTAATCAATTTCATTATATAACATGACTAGCATTTTGGGATAGAAGAAATATATTTTTGGAAATAAAAATATAAATTTATATCCGTCTTTATTAATAAAATAATAAAATTGTTCGAATATACCAAAATATATATTCTTAAATCTTAAGTTACTCAAATTGTATTATAAATATATATTTTATTTTATTTTATTTTAATATAGTACAAATAATGCATCGTGTACAAAAGGGGAATAGTAATAATTATAAAAAGATCCAGCATATGTCCAAAATGGTAAATTAAAGTTAAAAGGTAAAGTGATTAACATCAAATATCATCAGTTTGATTTGAATTATACAAATTAATCTCATTGAAATTAATAAATATATATATATAAATATAGTATTTAGTTTATACTGAATAAGTGGATTAAAGGTATTGAGCTGCAAAATTAAAGGGATGAGTATAATTTCTAATATTTACACCCACACATGTAAACCAAGGCAAATAGGCACCCCTACCCCTACCCCTACCCCTATTTTGAAGAAACCAACAGCCTTCATCATTGTAAAGCTTGCCAAAAAAGGCTTTGGGGAGCTGAGATTCGAGAACCTTCCACCATGTCCTTTTCGGGTATTTCATCTGAATTCTTGTCCTACTCACATTTTGAGAATGGTGACTTCGCGCAGCACAAGCTTTACGGCACACATGCTTCTAAAATATCTCACAAACTTTGATCACTGATGAGCTTAGGAAGGAGGCTATTTGGTAGATGTCTCAAACACATCGGATTTGATTGTGGGTTTGTGGGTTGGGTTAATTTTGTATGAATTCAAACTTAATTTATTTAGCTAATTGTCTCGAGAATTATAATTCAAACATAATTCATTTATTTTACAGAATAATTCAGTCAATCCAATTGATCAGAATAATAATTGAAATTATAAAAAAATGAAATATGATATTGTCAATGGACAATTCAATAATTTTACAAAATAATAATTGAAATTAACAATATATAATAGCATGTGATAAAGTTATTTATTTACATACGTGATTTTTTATAATATTATTGTTCATACTCTATGAAATTATAATAATATATATTTAAAAATAATAATAATTATACGCTTCAGCGGGTTGACCCAACCTGATGCTGACCCTTTTTTATTCGGGTTATTCGGATCTAACTTGTTTCTGACTCGAACTCGTTAAGAATCAATCATAATCCATTGTATTCGTATTTAGTTTGTGTCGGAATGATAGATTATGTCGCAAATTACCACCCTTACTATTTACTTATAATTTTTAATATATATTTAATCACAACTATAGCACAGTATTTAATAAATAAGTCATTGAAAAAATATCAATAATATATCCTCCATTCATTTTTTTATTAAAATATATTGATGTGGATTGCCGGAACTTAAATCACTCGACTTGCCAGACTTTTCAATCCTTACCAGCCAAAGTTCTGATTAGTTAACCAAATTTTCCATTTTAATAGTCATATCACATACATTTTAATTTCTTCTTTAATTTAAGAAATATAATTTAGATGTGAAAAGATATAAAAACCATATTTTCACATTGTATTTGAGAATGTCCGCTTCCAACATAAAGTATTTTTCTGATTTTTTTTTGTGAAAGTATTAAAAGATTAATTCAAATTTCAAAATAATTAAATAAATTCTAATAATTGAAAAATAAATATTTAAATTCAATAAAAAGTTGTGAATAATTTTATTGTGAAAATAAAATAAAATTCTAAAAAACTGTAAATAATTCGGAAAATTACAAATAAATTTGAAAGAATATAAAATAAATTCTTATAAATACATTTAGATTCTATTTTGTTTATTTTTCATAGAATTCATTTTCCAGATTTAATTTTTCATAAATTCTGTAATTTTATAATTTTCTATTATTCAATTCATGAGAAGGACCAAATAATAATATTGTTAGAAGAAAAAAACTAATATTTTTCTACATAAAAATATTCTTGCTCTTGACTTTTGTCCCCATCACGGAAAGACATTAAATTTATTCTAACAAGGATATATTGACATTTATCTATCCTATAGTGTAATAAAATAATTAAATATAACTTTTTCACCTACTTTCAATTTATTAAAAAACACTGTCATCTTTAATTAGTGATTTTTTTTTTAATTTTTCTTATTTTTGGAACATAGTTCTTTATTTGTGAATATATAAATAATTTCTTTATTTCTACTCAACTTTTTAACTACAATACATTAAATTAATTATTTTTCACAATATTTATTTAAAGCCCATGTGCCTAAATTAAAATAAGATATTAGTTGTAAAAAATATAATTATTTTTGGCTATTTATTTTGGTTAAATTTTAATATTGTTTGTGTATTGAACTATTTGAATTGAATTTGGACAACAAATAAATATTAACTAATATTTTTATAGTAAAATTTATTAACTAATAGAATTTGGACCGACTATATATTTTTATACAAAATTATATTTTTTATATATTTTTACCGATAAAATAATAAAATATTTTAAATATCCTTAAATATTGATTAACTAATAAATATAAATATTATATATATATATATTATTTTTTTAAATATATTACAAATCGTATATGCCTTGGGAACAATACTAATACAACTAAATACACCATGAATTGGACCATTCATAATTAATTTTGGAAATATGTTGCATGTTGAACATTAGATGAATTTTAAAATTAGATAGGGTTAATTTCATATTACAACCTAAACTATACATTTTTTTTTTCATTTTGGTACCTAAAGTATTTCTTCTTCTTCTTCTCTTTTTTTTTTTTTTTTTTGTCTTCAAATGCACCCCAAAGTATACAACTTTTTTCGATTGCAATCTCAGACCCCTTTTTCTGAAGAAAATTTAAATTTTAAATGTATTTCAATATTTTTCTAAAGATTATTTTCTAAAACCAAAGACATAATTTTTCAGATATTTATATTATTTTACATATCTGGAAATTAATTTAACAAATTTGAAATAATTTTGAAAAATATTGAATTTAAGTTAAAAAATCTAAAAACTATTAAAAATCTAAAATATAATTAAAAAATCCAAAATTAAATAAATATTTTCTAAACATTTACAAAAATAAAAAATAATTTAAAGTTTTGAAAATTATTTCAATATCAAAACAAATTTATGTTACAAAATTAGTATATTAAATAGGTGTAAAACCTATTTTGATCGATTTTTAAGTGGAAAATATTTAATTTTGGAGGAATTAAATAGTTTAACTAATCTATATTCCGAGTAGATAATTGTAGTGGGTTGGATTTCTCAAAACAGATTTTTGGTGAGTGAGAAAATTAATGCTCAAAGCTTATGATATAATTAAATGACTTTCACTGGCGGGTGACCAAATGGATGTCCCGGTTCATTGTAACCACTAAGAGTTACGTCTCTCACACGTACCTGGATAGGTGGATGTCCCTACGTACTTGGACAAGTGGATGTTCAGGTTCATTGTAACTGTTAGGAGTTATTCTCGGGGGTGTAAATGCCCTCTAACTCCATAATTGGAGACTTTAATCCCCGACTGAAATTAATGCCTATATATATAGGACCATATCTGCATGCAAAAACTACACTTGAAAATCCTGCATCCATATTTTCGAAGATCATAGCATATTAGTGAGCTCCTAGTTCTCACATTGTTCTAGTTCATTGGAGCTTCTAGTCTAGTGGTGCTACTATATAGAAGACGGAATTGTTTCATCTTTGGGGATGATATGTCAAACCATGAGTACTAACTGGGACGTATTTGTTTTGCAGAGAGAGGTCTTCCTCGATTTGATTTCAAAAATCCATTTTCGATCTTGTTCTGGTGTCCCGAAGTTATTCTTGGAGTCGGAAGTTAACGAACATCCAGTCTTCGTTGCCTTCACGATTTGAGAAATAGAGGATCAAATATGGTTATTCATTTTTTTCTTTTTTTTTTCTTTACTCTTGTAAGCCATTGTCAGGTGTAATAACCAACATCGCAACATGAATATTACTTCCGTTCAACATTCTTTTCAACATCCTTAATGGTGAGTTTTCAAGAGTCATTGCTCCTGCTTAGGGTGAAAAAATCGAGAAGTTCATCAGTATTGATTTCAAAAGATGGCAGCAAAAGATGTTCTACCTTACCACTCTCAGTCTAGCGAAATTCCTCAAAGAGGACCCGCCCGTGGAGGCTGAAACTAAAAATAACAATGAAAAATGTGCGGCGTTTGATGCATAGCACCAAGGAAACTTCCTCTGCTGTAACTATGTCCTAAATGGACTTGGTGATGCGGTATATAATGTGTATAGTGCTGTGAAATCCCCAAATGAGTTGAGGGAATCATTGGAGAAAAAGTACAAAGCCGAAGATGCCAACATAAAGAAATTTGTTGTGGGCAAGTTTTTGGAGTTCCACATGGTGGATCTAGAAGGCTAATGGAACAATTTGAAGAGTTCCAAATGATCCTACACGACATAGCTGCTGAGGAAATGTCTCTTCCTGAAGCTTTTCAAGTTACAGTTGTGATTGAGAAGTTGCCTCTATGCTGGAAGGACTTCAAAAATTATCTCAAACACAAACAAAAGGAGATGGCTTTGGAGGATCTTATTGTCAAACTCAGAATTGAGGAAGACAATCGAAGGATCGACTCTAAGTCAGCATGGGTCTCGATAGAGGCCAAAGCCAATTTGATGGAACAAGGCTCCTTGGGAAGAGGAAGAGGCCAAATGATAAAAACAAAAGGCCTATGAATCAACCCCAACAAAAGTTCCAAGGTGTTTGCTACAACTGTGGCAAACTGAACCACATGGCCAAAGACTATTATCAGCTAGAAGAAGAAGAAGAAACGTACGAGTGCCAACGTGGTAGAGCACAAAGAGCTCACCGACATGAACATGTCAGCGGTGGTGTTTAAGCTAACATGGTGGATAACTCGAAGGAATGGTTTGTGGATACATGTGCCACTTGTCATGTTTGTTCTAAAAATGAGGCGTTATCCTTCTACACCCCTTCTACCGGAAGAAAGCTCCATATGGAGAACCTTGCTACCTCCGAACTTGCCGTTGTTGGTAGCATGGTGCTGAAGCTGACTTTTGGAAAGGAGTTGCAACTGAAGGATTTGTTGTATGTCCCAAACATCCGCAATAATATGGTCTCGGGTTCTCTCCTAGTTAACCATGGGTTTAGACCAGTGTTTGAGTCTGAAAAGTTTGTACTTAGCAAGTTTGGACAGTTCCTTGGTAGGGGTTATCTTGATAAGAGGTTGTTCAAAATGAATGTAATGGTTGTACGCCATAATGGCAAGAAAGATATGAATAAAATTCCATTTCCATTTACATGCTTGAGTGCTCTAATTTATAGCATACTAGATTAGGACATGTTAATCTGAATGTTATATAAAGGTTGATAAATTTAAATTTACTTGCAATATCTCAAATAAACTCACACGAAAAAAGTAAAGTTTGTGTAGAAGGCAAAATGGCTAAGTTATTTTCATTCGGTTGAGAGGAGCACTTCGCCTTTAGAATTATTTCACACTGATGTGTGTGATCTAAAGTTTGTGCAAACTAAAGGTGGGAAAAAAATACTTCATTACTTTTATTGATGACTGCACAAAATTTTGTTACATTTATCTCTTAAGGAGTAAAGATAAAGCCCTCGAAGCTTTTAAACTCTACAAGAATAAAGTTGAAAATCAACTAAGCATCTGGATTAAATCAATTCGGAGTGATAGAGGTGGAGAATACATAGCTCTGTTTGAATAGTTTTGCTCTAAATTGAGTATAATTCATCAAAGGACAGCTCCATATTTGCTATAGTCTAACGGTGTTGCTGAACGCAAGAATTGTACTCTAGAGCAGATGATGAATGTTATGTTGATAAGTTCTGGTTTACCACAAAACATGTGGGGGGGAGGAAGCTGCTCTAACGGCAAACCACATTGCTAATAAGATTCTACTAAAAGGTAAGTATGAAACTCCATATGAAATGTGGAAGGGCCGTAAACCATCTTACATATATCTCAAAGTGTGGGGGTGTTTAGCTAAAGTTGAAGTGTTTGGTCCCAAACAAGTACGATCGGACCTAAGACGATAGATTGCATATTTGTGGACTATGCTCTCAACAGTAGTGCATATCAATTTCTGATTCACAAATCTGAAATTCCTGATATGATAGAAGGCACTATGATAGAATCAAAGAATGCAATATGTTTTGAAAATGTATATCCTTGTAAAGAAATGATAGATGTGAGTTCTAAGAAAAGAACTCGTGAAGCTGCAACTAATTCTTCTCAAGAGAGTGAAGAACCAAAACACAACAAGAGAGCTAAAATTGCTAAAACCTTTAGCCCTGACTTCATAATCTACGTTTTGGAAGATGAGCCAAAGATGGTAAAAGAAGCTATGTCTAGTCCAGATGCGTCACATTGGAAAGAAGCTATAAATAGCGAGAGTGATTCCATTATGCAAAATCATACTTGGGAGTTGGTTGATCTTCCATGAGGTTGCAAGACCTTAGATGCAAGTGGATCCTTAAAAGAAAATATAAATCAAATGGAACAATTGACAAGTTTAAAGCCCGATTAGTATCCAAAGGGTTTAAACAAAGAAATGTTATGATTTATTTGACACATATTCTCTTATGACGAGAATAGCATTCATTCGAGTGCTCATCTCAATTGATGCTCTGCACAATCTTGAAATTCACTAGATGGATATAAAAAGTGCATTCTTAAATGGCAAGTTGGAAGAAGAAATCTATATGGATCAACATGAAGGGTTTGTAGCACCTGGTCAAGAAAGAAAGATATGCAAACCATTCGGTCACTATATGGACTTAAGCAAGCTCCAAAATAGTGGCATGTGAAATTGGAGATCCCATAGCAAGAATCCATATAGTGGTATGCTAGAGGGAATGGGTTTAAAATCCACATAGCAAAAATTGACATAGTGATAACCCAACTATGTTGACCGGAGATCCCAAGAACTTGGTTCAATGGAAAAACTTAGGTATGAAGGTTCAGTTGGAACACTTGAAAATAACTACACTTCTCTAGAGAGCAAAAACCTAGTGTTAAATCCTGTAAAGTTGTGATGAGGTTAAGTCCTTTGACTTTTTAATGATTTCTAAGCCTTGTTAAGGTAGAGTATCACAGGATACTCGACATAGGAGATCACTTATATAAGTGAGAAGTGTGGGCTGCTTCAAAGTAAATTTTATAAATACAAAGAGGATGTCCATGGCCAAAACAGACACAAATGTGAGAACATAACATGTTGAGGCTTTGTTGTGTTAATACTGTTGACTAGGTATACACAAAGGTGAAATAGTTCAAAGCCACAAGCTACCTTTCCTTATGCAATAATGTCTCTCGAGGGCTGGGTTGCATGTCTGCATACATATATGCATTAATTTCCACTCATGTGAGGGATTGTTAAAAAATTGATTTTTTAAATAGATGTCAAACCTATTTTGATCGAATTTTTAAGTGGTAAAATATTTAATTTTGGAAGAAATAGTGCAACTAATCTCCGATTAGATAATTGTAGTGGGTTAAATTTCTCACAATCAATTTTCGGTCAGTGAGAAAATAAATGCTCAAAGCTTATGATGTAATTAAATTACTTTAACCGGTGGGTGACCAAATGGGGGCACACATGCGCACGCTCGGCTCGGTCAGTGGAGTCGAGTTTTGTTTGCACGCACCTAGACAGATGGATACTCGCATGCACCTGGACATCTGGACAAGTGGATGTCCAGGTTCATGTAACTGTCAGGAGTTAATCTCCTTAAGTTATGAACATCATAATGGGGGTAACCTTTGGGAGTTACTTCTCCGGCACGCACCTAGACAGGTGAATTCCGCACGCACATAGACAAGTGGATGTCCAGGTTCATGTAACTATTAGGAGTTAATCTCCTTAAGTTATGAACGTCATAATGGGGGTAACCTTTGGGAGTTACTTCTCCCGCACGCACCTAGACAGGTGAATTTCCGCACGCACATAGATAAGTGGATGTCCAGGTTAATTTAACTGTCATGAGTTAATCTCCTGCAGTTATGAACATAATAATTAGAGAGTAACCTTCAAGAATTACTTTTCTCACACACACCTAGACAGGTGGATGCAGGTACATACCTACACAAGTGGATGTCCAGGTTCATTGTAACCTCTGATAGTTACTTCTCCCGCATGTACTTGGATAGATGGAGGTCCGTACGTAGTTGGACAAGTGGGTGTCTAGGTTCATTGTAACTGCCGTACCGGGAGTTACTCTTTGGGGTTTAAATGCCCATTAACTCCATAGTTGGAGACTTTAATCCTCAACTAGATTTGATGCCTATATATAGGACTATATTTGCATGAAAAAATTAAATTTGAAAATTCTGCATCCATATTTTTGAAGATTATAGCATATTAGTGAGTTCCCAGTTCTCACATTGTTTTAGTTCGTTGGACCTTCTGGTCTAGTAGTGTTACTACCTAGAAGACGAAAATTGTTTCATCTTTGGGAACGATACGTCAAACCGTGAGCACTAGCCGAGACGTATTCGTTTTGCGGAGAGGGGTATTACTCGACCCGATTTCAAACCATCCATTTTCGATCCTGTTCTGGTGTCCCGAAGTCATTCCCGGAGTCAGGAAGTTAAAGAACATCAGTTCTTCGTTGCCTTCACGATCCGAGAAATAGAGGAGCAAATCTGATTATTTATTTTTTCTTTTTCTCTTTACTCTTGTAATCTATTGTTGGGTGATATAACCAACAATTTAAAATATAAGTACTAAAATTTATTTTAGAAACTGTGAATATTAATTTTAGAATAGTTTTCTTTTAACAACAAGAACGTTTTATTTTCATCACACCACTCGCACAAATTTTCACATATACATACACAACAAAAATTGATGCCACAAAAATTGACGCCGGAGGTGTTGGAGAATGATGGGTTATAATAAGGGCAACCCAAGACTGACACGCCGATCATAATATTTAAAAATTGACTTATTTTAAAAATAAATTTATAACTCTAAATAATATTTTCAAATTTTAAATAATATTAATAATTTTCAAAATAACTTTAAGATTTTTAGAATTATTTTCGAATTTTTTAATGATAAATTTTGTGAACTTTTAAAAGTATTTACACATTTCAACATACTTATCTGGTTTTTTTAACATTCTTAGAATTATTTTGATATTTTCAACATAATTTCAGGTCTTACAAATAATCTTAGAAATTCCCTAATACTTTTATGGATATTTAAATAATTTTAGATTTTTCAAAACAGTTTAAGAGTTTTATAATGTTTTCAAATACATTTTAGGAAATTGATTGAAATTCTCTTTTTTTTTTTTTTTTTGCCAAAATAATGTGATGGAGGTTGTAATTGAAAAAAAAAATATTTAGTTTAAGGTGCAATTAGAAGAAAAAAAAAAAAAAAGTAGATGCTAAAATAATAAAATTGTTATATTTGAGACTGCACAATAATTCGTTTAGATAAATTAAATTCAAATTAGTTGTATTTGTGTTATGTTATGTCTTCTTGTGTTCGTCTTTAGTAGCTCAATAAATTTGGATTAAATTTGTGTTGAATTTGTCAGCCAAAACATCAATAATAAGATCTAACTTATATTAAAATAATATGATAATGCGTCCACAATGGTGTCTTACACATCCACATAATTGTGATTCTCATGCTTCAAAATTAACTCATCCAAAAATATTTTTAGGTACTTTAGTTTTAGTTATATCTCAATATTTTAAAAGTACCTAAACTATGAAATATTTTTATAGATTATTCATTTGTGAAAAACTTAATTTTAAAAGTCCTTTAATTATTAAAATATTATGTTTTTTGTAACAAAACATAACAAAAGTTACCATAACTGTTCATTTTTCATTTGAAATTTCTACATATGAATATTTTTATTTTTAAAAAGCATTATTTGAAAGACTCATAAAATAATTTTTTAATAATTAAAAGATCTATAAAATATTTTCATAATTGAACAACCTTTCAAAAATTTCATAAATATTTGAGGAAAGCATTTTAGCTAAACTAATTTGTTGAAATATGTTACATGATCGATAGATATATTAACGCATGCTCGTAAAATTATAAAACGAGAAGATCACATTAATTCTATTATTATATAGTTAATTAATTAGTTGTGTTTTATTAATTGGGTTAAATATACTAAAGTGAGTGAATGAGTGACAATAAAGCAATGAGAAGCAAAATGATCTAAAGTAGATGCTAAGGTAAGAATTACTAAATTAAAGGAGAATAATCTGCACTTCTTGTTGCTTTTCAGTTCGTTAAATAATATACTTTGCTCCTTATCCATATTCATTTCTCTCCTAACTTGTACTCCACAAAAAATACATTAATAATAATAATAATAATAATAATAATAATAATAATAATAATAATAATAATAATAATAATAATAATAATAATAATAATAATAATAATAATAATAATAGTATTAAAATTAGTTTGTTTGAGTCCAGATAGCAACCCATACCTATATATAGGAAGAACATGCATTTCTTTACATTGATACATGCCTGCTTTGTGGCACCAAATTTCCGAAAATTTCCTATAGAAATTTAGAACTCAAAGCTCATTATTTACCTCTAATATGACATAAATATAATCTCAAATGGATACGAGTAGGTCTCTTGTAATATGGTCTCACAAACGACTGACCCCTTAAAACATAAAAATAATATTAAAAAAATTGGAAAAACAAACAGAGTAAGAAAAATATAAAAGCCCTAAAACTTGAAAATTAAAAAATATCCTAAAAACTGAAAATTAAAAAAAAAAAAAAAAAAAAAAAACTAACGGAAAACTAGGACTATAATAAAAAATAACGTCAATAAAAGAGTTCATGTTCAAGTTTGATAATCATTTGCTTATGTTTGTTTATTTAATTAAATAAACATAATTTAAACAAACTGAATATGAACATTGGATAGCTCGAACATGCTTGTATCGACCAAACTTATTTGACTAGTTAATTATTAAAAATAATAGTTATAATAATAAGCATGAGCATAATAATATATTTAATAAAAACTGCTTCTTTTTTTTTTTTTTTTTTTTCATTTTTCATGTTTGTTTGGTGTATAATTTCTTATAATTTATTATCAAATTCGCTATTGTTTCCCATATTCTATTGTTTTTAATTGACTAATTGTATGATATTTAGATTTAATGGGCCGTTCATGAATATATTATTAGGCATTTTATAACTTTATTTTGGTTCGAGCTCGACAATAATATACATTTTAAGAATTGTTTGTTTGATTGATTTTGCTCACATACAAAAATGTTAATGAACTTACTAACAAATATGTTTGTGAATAAAATTGATCTTTAGTGAACGAACACAAATACAAATATAAAAATAATTTTTAAAATTAAGAAACACGAATACGAACTGAAATAAAATTAGTGAACATAATATAGATAACCTATGTCTTTCTCAATTTGTTTACAGCCCTGCAGAAAATCCTAAAAACTTGAACCAAAAAATAAAACAACCCAAAACACGAAGAGAACTGAAAAAAAAAATTAAAAAAAAATTGAAGCTCTATCTAAAGAAAATGGATAAGAAACAAAAATCCCTCCCAACTATGATTTATTTGGCACTTTACTTAATGTTTTCAATTTGACAAAAACTTTTGTCCATCCGAGGTACTGTACAATTCGATCTAATAATATTTTTATTTAATTAAAATAATATTATTTATTTATTTAAAAAATATTACTACTGAAGTGCATTATTTGTTACCTTCAAAATATATTACTTGTTAATCTAAAAAGTATTGTTATTAATTTTTTAATAACATTACTTGATAACCTATAATGCATTAATAATTTATCTAAAAATATTATTTGTTGGATTGCACATTGTGCACCCGATGCACAAGAGATTCACTCTTTCAATTTAACATATGAAGTACGTCTGTTTTGTACTTTGACATATTTCAGTTGCTACATCATTTTTTCGATCAACATTTAGGCATGTGTTTGTCATGTTCATATTTAAGAGCAAAACGATCATATTTAACTCAAAAAATTAAAGAAATTACACATATATTTTAAATTATATGTTCTTACAAAGATTTTTTAAAAACCATAAAAGGATTGAAACACATAAATTCCCAAAAAATATATGAAAAATTACCAAAAATTTTAAAAAAAATCCTTAGAAAATCCTAATATTTTTTTAAATGTTGAATATTTATCTAGATTTCTTTTATTTATTTTTATGGATTTTTGTCTTAATTTATTATTCTCAAATAAATTATTTAATTTTATTTTATTTAATTTTGTTGATTTTCTTTTCGCTTTTATCTTGTTTCTAAAATTTTCTACATTTCTATTTCTTATACTTTTTTATGGATTTTTTCGGTCTCAAATATTTTCCGTGTTCTTATAATCTCTATTTTTACTTTATTTATGAATACTTTGATTTTGTCTTCATCTTCTTTTCAATATTTTTGTTCAATTTTTTTTATTTTTTATAGCTCTATTTTTTTTTATTATTTTTATTTTGATTCTTTTATTTTTATTTCATTTTTCTGAATTCGTTTTTAAGTTTCTAATGTCCCTTTATTAATCTACGATTTTGTCTTTCCTTGTATTTTATTTTTAATGTCTAATTTTATTAATTCATTTTGTCTGAATTTTTATTTTTATTATTTTTAAGTTTTATATGATTTTTATAATATTTTCATTTATTTGGCGCAAAATTATTTTTTGGCTCCTAAAATATGCACATGTCAAGTCTATGCTAAAATGCTATTTAGAAAAGTAGAGTCACAGCCGAAAATATAACAAAATGCAAATTACATGTATTTTTATGCTAAAATAAAAAATATAAAAAAATACAATTAAGTATCAAATCATTCATAATTGGAAAGGTATTTTGCCAAAAAAAAAAAAAAGAAAAGAAAATACAAATTGAGAGGCAGCTTATATGACGTAATCACGAGGGCAAATTTGTCAAGTCCGTGCGGGGGGCCAAACGCTTTCATATCCTCCACTTCACAGCTGGGATGGGTTAATCATGATGAGACATTTGAGTATTAATGGAACATTCATAAAAGTTCACGCTAATCCTGTGCACCCTTCCACACAAAATCTCTCCGCTCCCCCTTCACTTGAGAAACTCAAGTAAGGTTGTGGAGAACAAGAAAAAGAAAAACAAATTCAAGTACAAATACAAAATCCGGTCTCGTCTTCTCTTTACTCTCCCCAGCCGTCACACCAACGGTTCACCGTCGTTCTGCGGCGCCGCCACTTGCTCGTATGCCGGAAATTCTTCGCTAATCTTTTGGGACGACTGTGTATGTTGATCTCTGCACTCTTATTCTGGCCGCTTAACAAACGCCCATTTCCTATCATTTTGCCGTGAAATATTGGCCTTGTCTTGGTACTGTCGTTTATTATGCATAATCCTCCCCTCCAATTTATATATGTCTCGTTTTAAAAAATATGATAATAATTTGACTTTCCAAAGTATCAATTTCTTGTTGTTCGTTTTTAGTCGATCAGTGACAATATCTTTTCTTAGTAGTTTTCGGATGTTGATGCATATTTAAGTGTCACTGGATGATGAATTGCAGCCGAGGGTTTATAAGTATTGCTCTTTCTTGTTCTCCTACTCTTTAAAGAAGATATAATGTTCACTCGGAATGTCATAGTTTTATTTTCTATTTAGTTTTTCATTATAACTGTACTTGTTTTTTGTTTCGTGGACTTTTGTTTAGATTAAACTAGGGCAGTGTTAATTGTTTGATACAATTGGGTATATTGATGGTCAAAGGTAAATAAAGTAAAATCAAACATATTTCCCGGAATAAATAGAAATATTACATTTCTGTTTAATCCTGTTTATGTCTGAGTTTTCTGTAGTCTGATATGCAACTCAATAATAAGGAAGTCAAATGGGAAAAGAATTGGAAAATCTGGAATTTTGCAGTGTTTGAATGCTCATTTGGATATTGATTTTAATGAGGAAATATGAGATGAGCGGAACATATGACAGTTGATTTGTCTACCAATTAGACTTTGTTTAGCTAATGAGAATATAAGACATGACTAATGGAAGTATGATTTCTGCAACGTTCTGTTATATTTGTAGTTTACCCTTGTCATGTTTCAATATACTTCAATTGCATATAAAGGTTTCTTTTATTAATGTACCAAAAGAAGACTGAAGCAGAACCATACGGATGTGGTAAGTTCTGAAGTTTTAACATTAGAAATCTGTGTTCAGAAGTGAAAATGGAAAACATAGAATAATGTTAATCTGATTAATTTGAGATATGCAGACTAATTCTAAGTCTATTCTTGCAACCTCATCGTTCTTTCTAAACCTTTTCTGACTCAATAGACTGGACCTTAAAATGTTCTCTTCAGCAGGGATTCAAGATGATTGGATCTTTTATCACTAGAGGCCTTGTGTACGAGCCATATCCTCATTTTACTTCATCAAATTTATATTCCCCCTCATTGAAATGAAAATGTTTCTCAGTTTCTACACTTGTTGCAGGTTGGTATTAGGCTATGTTTATCCTGCATATGAATGCTTCAAAACTGTGGAAATGAATAAGCCCGATATTGAACAGCTTCGGTTTTGGTGCCAGTACTGGTATATTCTTATCTAACTCATCTTCCAGTCCAGATGATTAGTTTCCAGTTTTTCAGGTGTTAATTCATCTTTATCTTTCAGGATCTTGGTGGCTGGGTTGACAGTGTGTGAAAGGATTGGTGATATGTTCATTGGCTGGTAAAAATATTCAAATGCTTAACAGCAAAAAGTTCTGTGCTTTTTGTTTGATTTATTTTCTTTATCTTGTTTCATAAAATTTTCATGAAGGGTTCCAATGTATGGCGAAGCTAAGTTGGCCTTCTTTATCTACTTATGGTTTCCTAAAACTAAGGTTTGTAATCTTCTTTAGGTTCCTTGTGTAGGATTCAGCTAGCATCTTAATTAGCCATTCTTAATTTTGTGTTTTCTTCACTTTATTTATTTCAGGGAACAATTTATGTATATGACTCCTTCTTTAGACCCTATGTTGCGAAGCATGAGACGGACATTGATCGTAATTTGATAGAACTGAGGACAAGAGCTGCCGATATGGCTGTCGGGTACTGGCAGAAGGCTGCGAGCTATGGTCAGACGAGAATTTTTGAGATTTTACAGTATATTGCTTCACAATCACCTCCTCCTCGACCAGCTCAGGTAGATATATTAAATGCACTATTCGAAGATTATTTAGTGTTTCTGGAAACCATCTGTTTCTAGTGTTGGCACTACTGCTTTTTGGAATTTACGTAATTGCTATATGAAAATTTCTCTCTAATTGAATGCTTTAGTTATCAAGCAGGCAATACCATATGTGTTGGATTATATTCTCTAGGTGTTGTCTCAAATTCATATGATGCGCCTTTAATTTTTTTATTTGGAATTCTTAATATTGAAACCAAGTTATGTTTTATTTATAGAATATCGCAGGCTGCTTCCTTGTATGTTCTTAAGAATATAAGGTTCTTTTGCTTTATGTTCCACCTTCGGTCTTGTAAAATTGGTAAAACTAACTGTATGGAGCTTTGCCATGGTTATTCCTAGCTTAACTGAGTTGTGATTTTTCATCAAACATCAACGCAACTTCTAACATTTGATCATGTCAGTAATTGGCTTTTGATTTTTTTCTCTTTCCTTTTCGTTTCTGATTTTGTTGTGGTGCTTTTCATCTTACGACTGGACTCCTTGAAGAAGCTCCACTCCAATGTGTATTATTTGTACTTAGCATAACAATTTCTGACTGGTTTCTTAAAATCTGAAGTTTGCAATTTTGTCCATTATCCTCTGTTGAAGTCCTGTATCTGAACCATTGGAACTATTTTTGCCTCCTCAGTTGAGCTTTTAGATACCCATATTGCCCAATTCTACATTAATGTCCCCCCCCCCCCCCCCAACAGCAACAAGGCAGCAGAGTCCAGAAAACGACTGTACCATCCAACCTTCAAGCTGGTGCAACACAGCCACAGGATGGACAACCCTCTTCTCCTGCTTCCGGTTCATCTTCAAGCGAGCAGAGAGAGGACAAAACAGAAGAAGCAGGGCCTTCAGAGGATTCAAAAGCAAATACTAGCACAGCCTTAAACGAATTAAAAACATCATCAATACCATCCCTTTTCGGGACCATAAAACCGAGCCAAGGGCAGGTACTGGAAATTGATTCAGTTCCTCCAGAAACAAATGGAACTGCTCAACCTCCTCCACAAGAAGTAATCCTGGAAGACGGGGTTAGGGTGACACGAGCAAGGTATAGGAAAACACGCACAGGTGCTGCAGCATCAATTGCTGAGTAAAGAGTGGTGATTCAAAATGTAAATTAGTTTGTAGGTGAATAGACATTATTATGTTGTACCGTTGATGCTTCTGTACATTGTCCTTTTTAATTTGCTATAGCCTTTTAATTCATTACTATCGAAATTATAAATTCAGCTTTCGGAGTCCTCTCGTATTTCCCTTAGAAGCAGACCAGTGATTTCTTGCTTGAGGGAAGAATAAATGTAGTCGTTGGTGCATGATTGTGATAACGGAATGCCAATCGGTAGTTGCTGAAAGTGACGGGTGATTGAGTAGGAATAGCATGGAGTGCATGTCAATGGCCCCACTGTGCTTCAATTCAAAGCCAAAGAGAGTTTTAAACTTCTCAATTCAACTCTTTGATCTCTGATTGTTCTCTCAATCCGACATTTTTAATATAGTGTTGATGTTATATGGTTTTCAGTACTTAAATTAGTAAATTAGGCGGGCCAATTGGGTATCCCCTGTGGGTTGACACAGTCAATGTGAATATTATAGCAGGAGAGAGCACTTATTAGCAGAATGATTAGAAGACGGAGGCAGCTGCGGAAAGGGTGGACAGCTTTGCTTTTGCTCAACGGGGTTAGCTCTATTAGCCTGAGGATTGGTTATGTGTAGGGATTGGTTATTGCTACAAGTGCGCTACCCATGGGAAACAAAAATGGGAGGCCTTGGCATGGGATATGAACTCTGCGCGAAAGTTGGATCCGTTGGAAGAAGGGGACGTTCACAAACTACCAAGGGAGAGATCTAACTTCTCTCGTCCACCCCTCTCCCAATTTGTTTTACATCATGATTTGTACTGTGAGAAATGGTGAAGGGAAAAGATTAATTTTTATTGATCCCTTTCTTATTTTGAACTTGAGCTTAACATAATTACACCTTTAATGAACTAAACCTCAACAAGATCATTTTTGATTACCTATATAGATATTCTATATTTCCTTAAAATATGATTCAAAAGGACGGACAATACTCAATAGACTTTGTCTCAATTATTTGTATCCAAATAGTTTATAAGTTGGTCCCAAATAACTAGCGAACCTACTTGACTCGTTGTTTAATCATAAATGGTATTATTCTTTTTGTTTCAATTATAAGTCTATATGATGAAACATTTTTTGCTTAACCTCAAATGTTAATTACTCTGTGTTGAAATGTAAAACTGCTTAGCTGTAATATATATTACTCTTTGTGCTGAAATGTATTACTTCTTAACCGTAAAAATATTTATATTTGTATTGAAAGATATCACTATTTAATCATAAATGTATTACTCTTTGTGTTGAAAAATATTAGTTCTTAATCGTAAATGTATTACTCCACGTGTTGATACATGTTACTGTTTAATCATAAATGTATTACACTTTTGTGTTGAAATGTACTATCTTTTAACCGTAAATGTGTTACTGTATGTGCTGAACATATTATTGTTTAACTATAAGGTATAGCTCTATGTGTTAAAATGTATTACTTCTTAACCATAAATATATTACTTTATGTGTTGAAACATATTACCACCTAACCTTAAATGTATTATTCTTTTTAGTTGAAAGGTATTATTGTTTAGCCCTAAAGTTTGATTGCTTTAAACGTAAAGGTATTACTACTTAACCTTAAAGGTGATACTTGTTTATCTAAAATATAATAACATTGTTTGTTTAATTAAAAAAATTCATATCATAACGAGTACGTTTAAAATTTTAAAAGTAAAAAATTAACCAAAATGAAGCCTCAACATTAGAACCAAACAAACAATTAGAAACATATTATTATTCTTAATTTTGTATTTAATTTTAACGTGATTAAATTTAAAATAATGATAAAGTTTAAACACGAAGAAAATGCTGAACGAAATGATGATATTAGTTTAGATCTTGAACGTCAACCTTTCACCACTCACACTCGTTAGACTATTTAGATCTTCTTTTTCAAACTTTTCAATCACAGATAAAAAAATAACAAGAAAAAATATATAGATAGAGAGTTGTTATAATAAAACTATATGAATTGATCCATGAGTTTTTTTTTTCCTATAAAAAAGATTCATAAATTAGATCATCTAATGCATGACCCAAAATTCGCAATTCAAAATTAACCGTTTAATAGTAAAAAACGAAAAATAAAAAATATTAGAGAACATAACATGGTATATAATGACGAGAAAAGAGAATAAAAGCCTAAAAAACAAACCATTGGAGCATGATCCATTAATCCTAATGACATTAAATACACCATTGGCCTAATGGTATTGATCGGGCCGTTAAAAATATTTTCCTTGTTGGTTGTGGATTCAAAATGCAATATGCTCATATTTAACATTTTAAAATTTTTTATACTTAAAATCTAATAGTATTATTTGTTTAATTAAAAATATATCCAAATACTTTTATTTTTATATCCAACTCATTTTATTTTTAATATTTTTTTAAGTCTGTCCAAATTATTGATATAAAATAATATAATTTTAAATTTTACATTATAACTTAATCTAGCCTAGTGGTAATAGACCTGGGTGGATGTCTCTCTTTATAGAGGTCACATGTTCAAATCTTGCTCTTGGTTTGGCTCAACTTGATTGCACGAATTAATGCTTAAATTTTTTTGCGAAAGAAAAATAGTTGAAGGTGTAATTTAAACTTGGAATATAAACATTACATTTTTATTGTTTATTATAAACTTTCAATCCCTAATTTCAAAGAGTTAATCTCTTGTGAATCATTGGCACGAATCTAGGAATCTCTTGTGAATCACTTGCGCATCCAACTCACGTATAGGATACGTGCATGTCGCGCCCAAGCGATTCTGAGTTATTCTCTAGGTACATAATACTATTTAGTTAAACTAATAATACTTTTTAGATAAACAAATAATATATTTCAATGGAATGTAATACTTTTTATCTAAATAATTAATACCTTGTTCAATTAAACTAGTGAATATTGAGAAATATTTTGTTGAATTTCTTAACACATATATTATTGTTTAACTATGAATGTATTACCTTTTGTATTGCAATGTATTAGTCTATATTTTAAATGTATTATTTTTTGTTTTGAAATGTATTACTACTTAATTATAAAATGTATTACTTATTGTGTTGAATTATATTACTTTTTAACCGTAAATGTATTGATCTTTGTGTTGAAATATATTATTTATTAATTGTTCAAGTATTACTCTATGTATTGAAACTAATGGTAAATGTATTATTTTTTGTGTTGAAATTTATTACTTTTTAATCGTAAAAGTATTACTCTAAAATTGATAATTGACTTTTTACCACCAAGAGGAAGCTTGTATTCATATGTAGAAATATGTACTTTGCCAGCCATGTTAGGCTGACCTAAAAGACATATTTCAAGTATATTCTTTCTAAATATAAATAAAAGTTAGGGTATTTCTTCTTTATTGTATGTAGTTGTGTATATATGATATTAAAATATCATGATCTCAATAACTAAGAGACTTGGTCAGGCACATGGTGTTGGTCACAGAATAAGTCCCGGTGGTTGAGATCGTAAATATTTCAAGTCATAGAATCTACAAGAAGGGGTCCCGTGGGATTCGAATAGTCTTGAACTAAGTGGTACATCACTCTGGGAGTGGATATCCTGTTCCAAGGATATCGATGTTGAGACACCATGTAAATTAGTGGATGTGATGTTTGTCCCCAATGATTATATTGAATTGATCCCGCATCAGAGCTTGAATCATTTGGTAGCCGCAGTGGCAACAGGAAATTGAGGTTCTCATTTTTGTAGGTGTTTTAATTAGTTCTTAGATTGCACGCCTGTATGTAATCCTACATGAGCGAAGCTGTATATTTGAATGGTTCCGCAAACCTCTCTTGAGAGGCCAAACAATGTCACATATGTTACGGTGGAACTATGTTTAAGATTACTGTAGTGGCAAGACAAAATTAGCAGGCCCGTGGTGTAATCTGGTGGGATTGATTCTCTATATTTTCTGCAATCGTCGTATCCAATGAAGACATTGCGCAAGGCACCAGCCAAAACATAAGAGATAAAATCTCGTTCTAAACCAACAGATCGACTAATATATGAGGATCATTATAGTTATTAATGTCAATTATGGGTTTACATTTAATAATCAAGCCCTAAAAATTAATTAGAGAACCGAACGAAAGAGTCTTATCTGCACGGTAACTACATATGAAAAATTCGCACGTCGAATTCACCTTTTGCCTATGAGTCTCTCTAATAGTGTTTGTTGGACACAAACAAATGGATGTCTTGAATACCTAATAATTGAAAAATTAAAGGGTGATTAATTAATTAGATTAATTAATGTTATAAATGAATTGCTTACTCTTGGAGTAGGTGAAGTGATGAACATAAGAAGCCACACATTTAATCAGATTCTGGTGCCTTAGAATGGAAAAAATTAATTAATTAATCATGGATAACTTAATTAATAGGCTAAATAATATTTGTTGGGCAAATTAATTATTTGAAACTAATTAATTAAATAATTTTATTTGTTGGACAAATAATTAATTTAGCCCAAATAATGCTAGAAAATTAATAATTAATTGGGCATAGTTTTTTAGGCTTAGAAATTAATTCAAGAAATTAGAGCCCAAGAAAACACTTAAAATTCTAATTTTGAAGATAGGCACAACACATGAAGAATATGACTCCTAAGCCCGTGAGGAGACCTAAAGGGATCAATTAATATTGATATTGATCCCCATATGAAGAAAGTTGGCCATCGTGAAAGCACGCATAAGGGCTTTTTTCCCTCTCCTCTCATGTGTTGAGATGACCTATTTTCTCGTATTCTTGTGTACACTCTCATCTCATGTATTGAGAATTTGCAATTATATTTTTAGTCCTAAATTGTTCGTATCTTTCTGAAAAGAATATACATGAATCAAATTGTATAGTGTGTAGAGCCGTCAAGACGGGCGGGCCAGAAAAAAGGCGGGCTGCTAAGACTCCAACCCAGCCCAACCCACCAACGAGTTACGGGCTTGGCGGGCCAACCCACGAGCCGTCGGAATTTGGGGTGAGGGCGGGGGCGATGCTGGCGATGCCGATGGCCGTCAGAATTGGAGGTGGGGGGCAGGGGAGGGTGGTTGTGGCCTATGGCTGTGTCATGGTCGTGAGTCTCGCGACTTGGATTTGGGGGGTTTGGGCGTCGAGGGATTTGGGAATTGGAGGAAGTTAATAAATTATTACCGAATTAGGAATTTAGACTTCCAGCCGTCACTTTTGTGACTTGTGAGATAGGAAGGGTAGGTGGGTTATAGGAAGGTGGGTGGGTCATTGATGGGACCGGGATGTTATAATTAATTTTATTTTAAATATAAATAACTTAAAAACTAGCGTGTTGGCCCGGCCCAACCTGCCCCCAATCCATTTCAACGCATTTTAATAATTACTTCCGCTCTACATTTTATATACTCAATAGCCAAAATATTACAACATTGTACCAACCTTCCCATTCCTTATAGTTTTCAAAAACATACCAACCTTCACATTCCTTATAGTTTTCAAAAACATACTTCGGTGCTTCAAAAAACAAGCCATTCATCATCATCATCATCAATATTACAAATAAGTTATTTTTGACATTATCATCAAAAAAAAAAAAAAAAAAAAATCTCTTTTTCAAATCAAATAAAACTTTAAACTTTAACAACCTATCAAAACTTTCATGGTGCTCTAGCAACTAGCTCAGGAGCTTCAACGATAAACCTGTAATTTCCGTTAATGACCACCATGTCTGCATCAGTTTTCTCATTCCCATTCACTTTAACGGTGTTGTCCACCACCAGGTTCATACATGAAGGGTTCCAACTGCCATACGACTTGCATTAAGCTTTTTCTATAGCTTCTTGTCCATGTAGTTCTTATGCTCCAGGGGCTGCCCTGATTTGCTCTTGGCCAAATCTTATAATAAACTAGAATTGAGTACAGTTCTGAATTTTTCTCACTTCAAATTGGAAACCCTAGAAAAGAATAAAAATTGACCAAAAGGTGGAAAATTTGAAAAAAAAATCTAGGTGAATGAAATGTAACAGGAATTTCATGCTTGATATATAGAGACACGTTGTAAAAGCAAATCCAATTATGGAGAATGAAAGAGAAGAGAATAAGAAGACTAAAGACCAAGGAGAAAAGACAGAAATAAAGAGGAGAAAAAAAAAAAAAAAAAAAAGATATCATCGAGGAAAGAGAGAGGGGGCGGTGGGAGGGATTTGAAGAGAGAGAAAGCAGGGGGCTGTGGGTGTGGGAGGATTTGAAGAGTGGGAGCTGGGAGGGAAGGACCTCTCCTTTTGGGATGCAAAGGTGCATTTATCAAAATAATGTCTTAACATAAAATTAAAGCCAGAAACCGAACAATTAAAAAAAAAAAAGAATTAGTAACAGATAAATAGCCTCCGGACAGCCAAAATTAATTAGTAACAGCCAAGCATTGCTTGCAACAGAACTACATCCTACTTTCCAGTCTAAAAAATGTCTAAAGAGCTATTGTTTGCTTATTTAGTAAATTTCCACCAATAATAAATTAGAACCAAAAGCTGAGATTTTCCCACAAAATATTTATGCAGATTCCTCCTCCTCCTCATCCATATATGTATACAAACCACAAATACATCTATCCTTCTTTCTTTTACCTTTCAGTATGTTGATCATCACTACAACTCTTCTGTGCTCCATAGTTGTGATAGACTCACCTCGTTATCTGATTTAAACCAGTAGTCATTATCAATCTGCAAGCACCAACATCGAGTTCCGTTTCAAAATATATCAATCATACACACACACACACACACACATATATATAATCAGCAACGTAGGGAGCCCTAGTGTGACTTACACCAACATCCAACGGGACTACTTTCTGGAATCCTGATGAGCTTGTTGAAGTATCAAATGGGCTTGCAGACGGATCAGCATCCTCAACACCACTGCTACTAGTACCCATCAGCGGATCCGATAAATTCATGCGCTTAACGGCCCAACTGCCACTAGTCCATGTCTGCAGATCCAATAACTCCGGGCACTCGCCGGATATGTCCTTGCTGTTCTTTTCTGTTTTCCTGAAAGATTGTTCCAAAAGTTTTTTTTTTTTTCTTTTTTGTATGGATCTATTAAGGTATGTACACACCCATTGCTTCATCAAAGCAGTTTTTAAGTGAATGTACGTACCACAAGAGATAGACACCAATTTGTCCAGTGGTGCTTCTTACAATAAGTCTGTACTGCTTCTGAGATAAATCAATATACTGTGGGAATAACACCAATTAGACATCAACTTAGCATGTAAGGAAAGCAAGGACTGTAAAAAGAAAATCAACCTCATCAGGATCTGGGACTTCTAGAGAGCTTGCACGGGGAGCTTGTATGGCAATGACAGTTTGATTCTGTGGAAGTTGGAGAGAGAGAGAGAGAGAGAGTAGTCAGAAGAAAATGGAGCAAGACGTTGAAACAATCGTTGTAGTCATGGCAATTGCAAACCCTTAGACATGGAAGGCTCAAGATATCTTCATCGGTCAGAAAAAGATGCCTGCAGAAATCCAAGATTAAAGAAAGTTAAGAAGCCAAATCTCACTACCCCGTATACAGGAAACATCAATCATGGAAAATTGCTGCATACTTTTGATTATTCTGATCAGAAGTCAGTGCCCTTATCTGCTGCAGCTTGTCCCTGCGTAAAAATTTGATATTAGAGCACCCCAACCTATTTCCATCACAAACGATCTGTTCTCCTTTTCGTTAAATCAAACCTTATGCGATTTTCAAGCTTGCTCTCTTCAACACGTTGACATTCAACCTCAGCCTGTCATAACAAAAAATAAATATTTGTTGCTGAAATTAATGCATACTTGGAGCTGGCTATGCACCAGTAAACCATAAGAAAGTATAGCTTTTTCAGACCAAATAAAGGTTACATCCTTCATTATATCTACATTTACCATTTAGATGATATTTAGAATATTCCCGATGATTGTCCAATCTTTTCTCTACGATTGGTGGTTACATTCAAAATTATATTACACGGTCTTCTTAAAATCAATAGTGTAGAGCATGGTGAGGCTTGCGTATTAAATTGGCATCAAGAAGAATAAGCCAAAATAATAATAATGATAATAATAATTAAATTAGGCACAGAAGAAGTAATATAAGTGCACCTTCAGTTGAGCGACTTCATCATCCAGCTCTTTAGATCCAAAGATCCCATATCCCCTGTCACAATAATCACCATGGTTTACATTAAAACAACTCAATAAGAGATTTGCAAGTAGATTCAGGAGATTGCAACATACTTCCACCGTACGTGACTCTTGGTTGTTTTCTCTATCAAGCCAATTCCTTCAAGAACATTTGTAATATCATAAATTCTCCTCTTCTGGACCTGCAAAATAATCAGAACCAATGAGCAGCAATTTTATACACAAGATCTACGAAGTCTACTTTGAAACATCACTGTTGGAATTCCTGTTTGCAAGCATCAATTTAAGAAAAAACCAATACCTTCAAAACATCAGCTGTTATGTTAATATCAACGATACCACCCTCAACCTCCTGGATTAGCTTCATAAATTTCTTTGTCAACAAGCCTGTCAAAATTAAAATAAATTATAAATAAAATAAAATAAATCGTCCATCATCCTAAAATCTAGTTGCAGTAGATACTTCATTCCAGAAGTAGCAGGGTTTAAAACAATGTATCTGAAGAAGGCTCACCTAAAGAATTGTCACGTCTACAGCGGCCAGTTTGATTATCTGCAATAAAACATAAACTAGTGAGAAAATAAAAACTTAATTAATATATGATCAACCATACACTACCACAATACAGGTTCACTTGACCTAACTTTGCGTCATTGGCTTTGGAATGGTTTTTGGATTTAGCTGTAGATCTACCAACACCAGTGGCACCATACAATGCAGGTTCAGGTAGAATTTCTTCTACTGCTTCCTCTGATTTAGGAATTTCGACACTTGCATTTTCAGTGATCTTACCGTCAACACTTCTAGGTTCATTTGACTGCTGCAAGAATAGTTAAGAGAAACCATCAATAATGTTATAGAAGTTCAAAGTGACATCTCACATGCAATTAACTTAGGAAACCAGTGTAGTAAAATTGATCACCAACAACGATGAACTATTTCATCGATAAAATCTGAAAAAATTGTATACACTTGCATTGGTCATTTCTTAGTAGCTTTTTGCTAGTTGTCATCAGAAAGATATTACAAGATTGCAGTTTGTGCTTCTCATGCAACAATATGACTAGAATCAGTGCTTAGAAGTTCCTGTGGAAAAAACCAGGCAGCCCAAGCATATAGCTTAACGTTAAATAATACAACTGTACTCCTTCCGAGGCATGTACGTTAGTTGCATATGACGAAGCCCAAAGTCTAATGCCATTCAACCATACCATTAAATAGCATGAGTATATTCCTTCTAAAGATGCACATGGTATGCTTAAAAGATATCTCATTTAAGAGTACAGTGCCTCACCATGTCATACAACTCATGAGAACAATAGGCCGCCAAAGCTAATAATGCATCTTACTCAACTTATTATACCACATTAGGTACAGAAGAACAATCAATAAACACTTTATTTATTGAGTCAAAACAATATGATAAGAGGCTTTGGAAGCAAATTCCCCAATTTTTGTTAGATCAGAAACAAAAAGAGAATGTAGTAATAGATTGTCGAATTATTTAAAATGTTAACAAAAACAAACTGTTACCCTAATCGTGAGGAAAATATATTTGCCACGTATCATGTTTTTCATGTAACACGGTATGAATTGGTGAGAGAGCATTTTTGTGTCATCTCTTTCTCATAAATGCGTGTGGACCACATTTAACGAACTTTAACAACTAACGGATTAGAGACAGATACAGAAAGAACATTAAGACAGTCGATTTTACATATCAATGCATTCTCATGGATGGATTTTTCGACGTGCATGGTCATTTTTTCATGTTGAAAATATTGAATAGCTCACAATTTACTCCTTTTATACAGTTATTTTAATTTATTTTTTTTCAGATCAAAAGTGTGAAATTCCATCAACTTTCAAGCTCATTGACATGAAAAAAATAAAATAAAATAAAAATTCGAGAGTGAAGTATGATTTGACAGGCATACAAATCTCAAAACATTACACCTTGGCTGATACAATAATCATGGAAAATCATAAATAAAGGAAAACGGAGGAACAAGGAAATAGAGGAACAGGGAAAACAGAGGATCACGGAAAACCATGGAACAAAGAGACATAAAAGGATCTTTGAAACCAAGTTTTCTCCAACAGTTAATTGTACAGCTGAAACCGAAATCCCTTACCTAACATCAAACACCAAAGAAACAACAGATATGAGGTCTATATACATAAGGACTTGACAAAATAAATAAATAAATAAATAAATAAATAAAATTGACATGCATCCACATGAATTAATCCGCAAGTCAGGATTTAGATAAGATGAACAAATATTAAATATATATTTAAAACACACACACAAACACACACACACACACAAAGAAGGTACACAAATTCAGAGTCAAGAGCCAATTTTCATACATGCATAAAAAAGAAACACAAAACTCACCATCCAGAATTAGCATAATAATCAAGAAAAATAAACGCACCGCGTTGTTTCGATCCGCCTTTGGATGTGGGCTAGGAGAACTTTGAGCGATCATCTCACTGTTACAATCAGTCACAAATTTATCAGCGGTGAGTTCGTAGGAGCTGGCGGGAGGCGGAAGAGTGGAGAAAGGAGCTCCCACGCGCGCTGCCGAGAGGGAAGGTATCTCTAGATGCATCCCAGATGGAGGCAGATTCAGCGTAAGACTCAGGTCATGATTCTCGCCGAAATCCGACATATCATCAAAATTAATTGCCACCTAAAGATTACAAAACAGAAAGCACAAAAATTCTTCAATGCAGATATCTGTACAGAAGAGGAAGAAAAGGAGAACTTGAGAGCAACGGGAAAACAGGTTTAAGTGTGGTTTGTTTTCCGGTGGCGAAGGAAACAGCGGGAGTGGAGCGGAGGCGGTGTGAGTTCGAATGGAGGGTCCCGCCCGCCTACTGCCCTTTTCAAGTCCCGTACAATTGTACCTTCGCGGGCCTCTAGTGGGGTCTGTCTAAATGTTTATTTTTTTATTTTTTTAGCCGAAAAGAGTATTGGGCTCCAGACGGGCCCGCTATTTGTGCGTCCCAAAAAAAAAAAATATTGTTCATATACTATACTCAAACAATTACAATACAATAGAATTTATCAATTAATTGATTTGATACAATAAATAATATAGTAAAAAAAATTTAAATTAATAATATTCAAAATATATTAATTAACAAGATTATTAATTTATGAATATTAATTTCAATAATTGATCTTTAACTGAGATCAAAAAAATTTATTATATTAAAAAGATTTTTAATTTATCGAGTATTAATTTAAAAATATTTTACTCTATATTTGTAGTACTATTTCTTCCCTCATAGATTAAATATTTACTTATTATAAATAAATTAGTTTATAGAATAAATTAAAAGAAAATAAAGTATATATATTTTTAATTAATTATTGTTAGGATTCAAATACATTGGCGGTGGATTCGTAAACTTCTGAATCTATTAGAACAACCACAAATATTTGAAGTAATTATAAATATTAAAACCAACACATTATATTTACATAACACACAAATGCTTGGTAAATGCTGAGATGATTAACTCTTTTCATTTATTTGAACAGTTTATAGAATTGGAAAGCCTACAAATTAACTAATAAAATAAAATAATTATTTATAATAAACAAAATTCTGGTCTCCTCTCTTTTCTTTTCCTTACCACATCTATATTTATTGTTTTCTTGTCTGTATTATGTATTTACTTTTTTCTTTCTTTTTCCCATTTTATTTGTTTATTTCAGAATTTTTAAGAACATTCAAATTTGCTTTCTATATTTTCTTTACTATTTTTTTATATTTTACTTTTTAGTTTTAAGAAGAAGAAAAAAACTAATTTCTTAAAAATTTATATTGACCTTAAAAATATTCTTAAATAATTTCTCAGATTTATAAAATAAATATTTAGATTTAATGAATATAAATAATATTTCAGGTAGAAAGGATAAAAAAATTGAAGAAAATTGTGGATTGTTGATTCATACCAAACAAGATCAAATGGTTGATATTTTAATAAGATATTATCTTTTTCTTTTTTCAATGTGAAATTTTTGTGAAGAATACAATTAGAATACCTTCCAATAAAATAAAATACAGTTCAAATATATAAGTTTTATATAATAAATTAATATCTAATATTTATAATTTTATGCATTTATGTTATTTGGGTAGGTCGTACATATCTTACATATTTTATGTATTACTTTTTATAGTTCATGCATGATTAAGATTGAATCTTCGTTTGATAGATATATCTTAAACATGTAACGTTAATAAGGATTTAGGCGTGGGCCAATAAGAAAGAGCTAAAATATTAAAATTAATATAATTCAAAAAATGGTTATGTCTTAATATAACATTTAAAAATAATAATTCTAATGGCAGGTTACATAAAGTTAATGTATAATCAAGATTAAATTTTGAATGATATATGAATCACAATCACATGAAAAATTAAATGAATTACATGAAAATTTTAGTATATTAAGATAGAATAATACCTTTGGGGGGTTTCAAACAATTTTATAAATTATACCAATAAAAATAAAACATAACGAAATGTCAAGATAATACTTATAATGAGACTTTATTTATATTTTTTTGTAAAAAGATATTTATTTATATGAAATTAAATTTCAATAAATTTTATTTTATAGAATAATAATTATTTATAAACTACTACTTTACTTTCAACTTATTATTTGTAATTTTAAATAATATAACATATCAAACCAAAAAACTCAAATTCATCACAAAATGTTAAAAGCTCTCTGTCCAAAAATGCGCACAAGCCCATAAAATTCTTATAGATTATTAACATGCTACAACACCTTTTTTTTTTTTTTCTTTTTGGTCTTATTTTCATACTATAATTCTTTGATATTTACATATATAGTACATCAAAATTTATTAATAAATTGTCTATCACTCTCTATATTTTTGTATCAATATAATAAAAAATGGTTCAAATATAGTTTCTTTCTTTTTTTTTTTTTTTTGGTCAATTTTTAATTTCTAAAAAATAAATATTTTTAAAAAGTGATGTGTGAGTTTTTTATTAGTTGAATTATAATTTTTTTACTAATACTATATTAATTTTTAAAATATGATTAAGTTATTTGGTTATACTCATTTTTTAATGCATAATATATTAAATTAATCATCTCATTAAGATCTTACTTTTATATCCATATAGCACATATTAAAAGTGAGATATTAAACGTGAAAAATATAATTATTTTTGTAATTATATAGGGTAATATTTTAATTCATTGTGTATTAGTTTATTTGTATTGGATTTAGACTATAAATAAATATTAGCTAATAATATTTTTATGAAAAACACTAAATAATTAAATTTTTATAGAACTAATCAATTTATTATAGAAACAAAAATTTTATTTTGGGATTGAGGGAATATATACTTTTCTAAAAACTATAATTTTTTACATGTCTTACCACTAAAATAATAAAATATATTGAATTATTTGAAATATTTATTATTAAATATTAACTAACTTAAATTTATTTTATAAATATACTTTATTTTTTAAATATATGACAAATCATTGATCATGGGAGCAATACTAGTATATCTAATACCAAAGTGATTGTTTCCCAAAATAATTTTCCGTTAAAATGCACTTTCTATAAATGTATATAGAGTAATTAACTAAATACTTATTTTTATTAATATATATATAATAACAAAAATACCAGTTATTTTTACTGATCCACTAATTTTTTCGCTCTCTACTAATGCCTATTATATTTATTTATTATTTTAGCATATTTTTAGTTTAATATTTTAAGGCTATATTATATTTATAATATATTTGGAACTAAATCATATCAAATAAGTTTGAAAATTAAGGAATTTGATGATATTGAATCTATAATATTATATATAGGGAGATTTTTTATAAGGTATTTTATGATCTACTGCTCAGATGGGTCAAATGATTGATAATATTATATGACTTTACTCATATAAATTTTATATGATTTTGTTTATATTTATAACTTTATTATCATGGATGCATTGATATATTACTTTTACCTACACCATATATAATTATTTTTTTCATTACAAAATTACAAATTTAAAATAAAATAAAAGGCACTATTTTCTTAACATAAGAATTTCTGCAATTTGGGGAAAATGAAGATAAGTTTATTTCATTTCACTTATTATATATGTATATGATTTTAAATTTAATATGATCATGCTACATATATATTACTGAACAAAATTATATATTTTGAAAAAATATTAATGTTATGTACTTTAAAATTTTAAGAATATTATACTATAATAATATGTCTATGACTAGTTATTTAAATAAAAAACATGACCAAATCTGCAAAAGTTTATTCATCTGAATTTTGTGCATTTTAACTTCAATAATATTTATTATCAATTAAATCTATTTTGTTAATTGGACAAAATTTTGAATATTTTGTTATGATGCTTTTGTTTTAGATATAACGATTTCCCACATGAATAGAATATATAATATTTAAACTGTGCTTGATATCATATAAAAATGGATAGATGTAATTGAATATATATATATGCACACACACATCCTGATATATATAAAGTAATATCATTATACTAACTAATATATAGAAATATATATATATGTGTGTGTGTGTGTGTATTTACATATTTTGATATATAAGTAAAATCATTAGATTACTAGATAGATAAAATTAATAAAATAATGTATGAGTGTTCAGTTGAAGTAAAAAAGAATAATGATAATTGCAGAATATATTTAATATATGTAGAATAGTAAAATAATTGTTTCCTATAATATTTTGTCGCCCAAATGATATTGCTGATGCTGCTCCTACTCCTACCACTACTACCATCACCACCAAATAACTATCAAGACTGAAAAGTTAATTACTTTCGATTTTATTTTATTTTATTATTTGAGAAAGAATAATTGGAACGAAATAAAATTGAAAATAACCCAAAATTCAAGAAAAGCACACTAACCCTTAAAAAGATTAGTATAATTACTAAATAAAATAAACAAAGGAATCCTAATTATATTTTCTTGAAAAATTCTTCAAATTATCTAATAAAAAATTTATAAGAAAGATAATTATCTTTATTGCCCAAACTTGTCACAAATAACCCAATTTGCAATACAAATATTAAAATCCAACATAAGATTTTCAACTCACCAAAAATATTATGAATATGTATATACATATATATATATATATAATGAAGTTGTGCTTCTATTTTAAAAGTCATTATTTTTTATATAATTTTTCAATATTTAATAAAAATAATTATTAATGTTAAACTTGTAAATTAAACTCACCACAGATACTCCATGTTAGGATAATTCTAGGGTGCATTGGATACCAAGGCACCTAAATATTTCACCTACTATTTAAGGTAACCAACAAGTAATATGAGACTTTTTTCTTTTTTTAGTTAAATCATTGTGATTTTATTGACTTATATTTAATAATCCGTACATAGACCTAATTATTTGGGGTTACATACATAACATAGAAAAAGAAAAGAAAAATATTATCAGCTAGCCCAACTATGTAAAATTTCAATATTTAAAAGTGATGATCCAAAAGATAATCTTTAACCTATTCAACATGTATAAATTTCCATTTATATGGATTAAACTAAAAAATTAAAAAAAAAAATTAGGTGTACCGATATCTCAAGTGAAATGAAGAAGATCTCCTAAATCATACATATAGATACTATAATCCATTAAAATATATTAAGATTAGATAAAAAAAAATTTAAAAAAAATCTTATTTTACCAATAAATTTATAAAAATAATCTCATTCATTTAATAAAAAATTTATTATTTTATATTTATCTCAAACTTAACATAACTAATTTATTACCCAAAACCCACACAAACCCTACCAAAAGATATTAAAACAAAATAATTAATAAAATAACTAAAAAGCTTCAATTGAAAATATTATATATAAATATAAATATATAAATTTTTGAATGCATATTTTAAATTTTCTTATAAAAATAATATCATTAAATATTATAACTGTAACTTATATCCATACACACTTTATATGCTCTTTTTTTTTTTTTTTTTGTAGAAATAATAGTTTTCTTTCCCAATTCAGCAGGTGCATTTGGGAGGTAAAAATTAAACCTTTTTATTTTTGTCACATAATTGCTTGAAATAAGTAAATACTATTAATTCTTTCTTTATCTTTGAAAACAATATATAATTAATAGAAAAGTTAGAAGAATCAATCATATAACAAGAAATATTAATTGATGTTTACTTGAGTATATTTACTTAATATTGTTAATAATATTTGTTGGAGCAAAACCTTTAATAGGAGTTAAATATATTATTGTAAAATGATATTTTGTTATTTTAAGCAAAGTTTTAGATATATTATAATTATCTCAATAAAAGCACCAATTGTTAGGAAATTTTAGATTTAATTGTGATGAAGCCAAACATACAACGTCATAAAGAGACGTCTGCCCTAAATCTTTTTTCATGTTGCAAAAGTTCATTACAAAATGAAGTTACAAGAAAACAGCAAAAAGAATATACAAATTATATATGTAGCTGTAAGAAAATATACAACAAGATGTCTTAAGCATTAGACAGGCTACAAAGATGTCATTTCAGTATGCCTACAATTTCTAGAATTCGTTATTCTAAGATTCAGAGTCGACAGCAAACTGACAAAGAGATTATTTAGAGGTTGACTTCTAATAGTGTCAAAGAGCTAGTAAAGATGATCAACTGCGACTTTGAACTTATCAACCGACAAAAAATCGACATGTCTTCTCACTAAAGTAGCTCAACATCAAAGCATCCAAAGGCATAAACATTTAATAGTTGTGAAGCCATAACATATTATGGGTATTAAAATAATTTTATAAATATAATTATAATTAATATTTAAATTTATTAAATTCTAACAGCCCAAAATCTGACTTACAAAATGGTTACATGAGTTTTTAAGTGATTGCTGTTTTGATTATCTTCCTTCGTGTTAGATGACTTCAGTTGCAGTTTTGAACTGAAGAAAATCAATGATATTCACAACATAGCACATTATACATTCAATGCTTTTGCTTGTGTAAGTTTCAATTATTTTAAGAATATAATATCTTTATAGAAAAGAAATATCGATGAAACCAGGAGTATGTTGTAATGGCCTTACGACTCTTGCAAACCCACTATAATTAGCTTTACAATTCTAACAAGTGATGAAAAATTATTTATATGTATCACACGCCTAAAATTGTTAAGACCACAAACTTCAATTGTAAAATTGTAAGATTTTATAAACTATATAAACCACCTCTCTTTACATTTAATATTTTGTCCTAAGAATTAAAATCCTAATTTTGGGTTAGGTCTGGTTTGTTAAATCCATATTTAATCTTTTTGAGTGGGTAAATAAAACTAAAAAATAACAAAACTTTTTGAAATAATTATTAGGTTTAATTGCCCAAAAAAAATCCGTGGGATTTGTCTCTTTTGTAATTTTATCGCATTTTTAATGCACAAATTTTTGAATTTTTGCAATTTAATATAAAAATAATCTTTCAATGGTATTCCGATGACATAAATCATAGAGCTAAGCACACAGGCTGAGTGGATACAATATAATTTTAAAGATTTTGTGTGAACTTAAATATTGATATTATAAAACACGATAGATTATAGTTTTAGCTCTCGAAATATTTTTGTACTAAGTAATGTAAGTCAAGCTTTCGTTTAACAAAGAGCCTTGGAGGATTCTGAATTTAGAATTGGGACTTACAGCAAACACTCTTCTGTGTTACATCCCATTTATCTTAAATGTAAAGAAGTCCAAATATAAGAACAAAAAATGTATAGAGGTCAAATTGCTAAACTTATGTTTTAATAATTTTTCAAGTATCTCTTTGCAACTTTAAATTCAAAGAAATAGCAGACTTTTTTAATTTCGCCTTTCATTTAAATGGTTTTTATATTCATAGAGCATATGGTTTTTTATTTTTTTTTAAATGAAAAGACATTTTAGTTTAATTTTTAAAGAAAACATTCAAAGAGCAGAGAAAAATATGGAGGTTTTGAAAAATGAAAAACTTCAAAATTAGCACAAGAACTTCTGGAAATGAGATAAATAAAACTCTCCTAATATCAGAATAACTAAATAAAAATGAAGTATCTAAAAAAGTCTATAAACTAACAAAACAAATCAGAAATATAACAAAATATAATTTAAAAATTATTAATTTACAAATCTAAGTTTTTTGTTCATATATCTAAACATATTCCATATTTAAATAAATCTATACGAAAAAGCATAACAAATCTTTATCTTATTAATATGAAACACCTTCCACAAATCACAACCATTTGGCAATATTTTTATTAATTAAAATATAGTTTACATTTGATTTATTCATTTTAAATTTGTTAAATATTTTCCAAATTTACTTAGTTACTTTTAATTTGGAGGATTTTGTCTTCTCAAATTTAAAAGTTCATTATATGATTGGACTGAGTTTGAAATTCAAAACCCTATATAAACAAAAATAATAATTTAGTTAATGGGGCTAATAGTAGTTTCAGTTTTTCCCCTGTGAAAATAATTTGTAAATGAACAATAAAGTTAATTATTTCCTTGTCTGCATAATGTGTTACTCAGTATTATTTTTTTTCATATTTTAAAATTAAAACATATATATAATACACGTCCGGGTAATATTGTTTAAACATAAATTTTCTAAACTCAGGAAAACCAAAATGAGACAAAACCCCAATTTATTTACACTCATTAACTTGCAATCCTAGACAGCACATTTTTTCAAAATAGAATTAGGTCCCAACAAGCAAATCGCTTAGATTATATAAAGAAATCCATATAGATCATTGCGGGTAGGGGAAGTCTTACGGAATTATAGATCTACCATTCTTGCCGAAGATAAGAGTACAGACTACGCGGGGATGGTAGACGATCATAGATCGGCCTTTATTGCAGAAGGGAGAAAATCGCTAGAAACCAACCAATTTAACACTTCATTACCCATCAAAATCGCATTAAAATGATTTTAGTAAAATCTGACCTGACAATATTATCTTAACTTAATTTTTTTTTTTTTAAATACAGAATTGTCTATCTGCTAATTTGGGATAATAACTGTACACTGCTTTCGAATTAATGCTTCAAAAAGCTAAAACAGAGAGCAAGTTAATGAGAAATGTAAAGAGGATAAGACAACACACACTACTTTGGTCGGGATTGATCACTGCCACTTATCCGAGTTCCACTCAATAGATATCCTCCAGATGAGCTCATCTGCATATGCGGATGAGTTCTTGAAGGAAGAACCTGCAGATGTTAAGAAGAATTATACACTTCTCAGGCAACAAAAGCACAGGCAAACTTGCTTCTAACACACACACAAAATGAAACCTGATGAAATATCAGCTTGAAGCACCAATTTGATGGTGTATTATGCTATGTATGTAGAACTACTTCTGTGATATTACCGTCGAAAACTGACCATAAATTAAGTTGGGGGGGGGGGGGGGGCGTTTGAGTAGGCATTTTAGTGTATATGCGGAGTCCAATTTGATAAAAGTAGAATACTAGCTCTGAAACTAATCCAATTACATTTCATGATAAAAAATTAACATCATCATTTTGACAAATCAGAACAGAAGTTCTCATACCAGCACTTTAGGTGACCGGATTGACTAATATCCTAAACTGAGAAACTGATAAAAATAAATAAATAAATCAAAGCAAACCTGATATTCACGTAACCAAGGTTCCGAAATTTGTAAGCTTATGGCCATTTTCTCTGTCTGCAGGTTGTGCATGCATGAGGCTAGAGGCTACAAGAAAAAGAACAACGAGAACATTTATTTGCATTTATTTAAAAGTAAAATTTAAACACGCAAGAATGAATATAAATCTAGAGTCCCATGAATATAAAGAAATCAGCTACTCAAACTTTGCTTTAGCAAGTTGTTACCTTTTAAACATATGTTCCACGGACAAAGGTCATGCACAATTAATATTTGGTCAAAGGGTTAATTTTACCTTAATAATTCTTATATCCAAACTTAGCCTACTCCAGTTTACTCCTGCTTAGTTAGTATTTTTATATGGAATTTATGAACTTGAATTTGTAATTTTATCCTTCAGAAAAAGTTGTGATTTGGGATTATTGTATATTGTTAGTAGTCAAATTATTTCACTATATGATGACTAATTAAGGAAAATCCGGGTAAAATTAGGATAAAATTGTACATTGACCAAAAACTTGTGGGGCAAAGTTTCCTTATCCCTTTGTCCAGTTCTCGCTTATTCGATTTACTGGAACATGCCATAATGGATCAGTGAGTACTCACTGTCCATCTAAAAAATCCGGTACAATAAATCTTCCTTGAGAAATGTCATGAAATACATCTAGTTGTGAGGCACTAACCCTCCCCATCTAACCATCTTTACATAAAATTCCTTTTCAGCTTTTACAGGTGCTGCCTTGCCACTCTCCATAGACATATTGGTAAGAAGGGAGGGGTGAAATCTACAATCTCAAGAGCACCTAGGCTAAAACTCTTGCAGGATGTCAGCCTGAACATATTTTACAATTGACAGATCAAGCAAAATTGGAATATACAATCAGACACCAGTAATGATATGTCCTATCAAAGCAATTACCTGGAGATACTGGTGATAAATGACAAATGGAGCAGAGAATGACAGAAGCGGCAACAGTTCTTTGACGATGCTCCAAGGATCCAAGTCCGGAGCAGCAATAATCAAGCTGATAAAAATGTCAAAAGAAGACCAGAAGTTAGATTTAAGTATGACATTAGGAAAAATTAGCCGCACAACTCAGAATATAAATAATAAATGAAAATGCAATAACCTGGAAAAGCCATTTTCCTTCCAAGACTTGATGGCCTCCGGAGATGCCTTTTCACCAGCCTTGACACTTTTAGCAGTTTTAGGGGAAGCAGCTAAATTATCTGCAGTTTCGATATCCTTATTATGGCTTTCTTCCATATTGACCAAGTCTACAGACGAAGGGGAGAGGGTTTCATCCTGTAGAAAAGTAATCGGTCAGAATGCTTAATCAGAAAGTGAAAAAGTGGGTGGGAGAAAAAGCCATCACATACATTTTGTTGATTATTAATACCACAAACATCTTCAAGCTGGTTACTGGATGTAGAAGTAACACTACAGGAGGGTCTTAATTCAGTGACTGAGGCGTGCACAATCCTGGATCAATGAAAAAGAAACTGTCATAATTTTTTACCCAAACCCAAGAATTTGCATGAAAGGTCATAAGAATTTGAAAGCACAGATCTTTACTAATGAACTAAAAGTACAATTAGAACGAATAACAAGATGCACCTTTTGCACGTCTCATCACTGAAATTGAACATTCTAACAATATTAATGGGATATGGAGTGATTCCGCAATATGTATTACATACATAACCGATTCCTGGAAAGAGAACAAATTCAGAAGTTAGCAGCAAGTCATAATTTGAAGGAACTTTTCAACATTATCTAACTTTGATAGACTTTGGAACACATATTTATGTGTGTAATATCCCTCTTTACAGCAGTATCGAACACATATTTACAGTGATTAAGTTTAAAGTTGGTAACAGCAGCTACATATTTGAATGCTAGCTTGCAAACAGAGAAGTGAAATTAATACAAATTTCTGAACTTGAGCATGTCCAAACAAAAAGAAGTGATGTTTTCTGTTATCAGAATTTTCACATTAAGAAAAAACACAACAACAATCATTCCAGGAACATATTTATTTGACGTGAGGATGTGAAGTACCTCCTAACCGCTCTGCAGCAGCACCTGTAATAACGCCATCAAGCATATCTAATACAAGCACATCTGAGTTCGCAGTAACGTTGGCCAAGGAAAGCAGAAGGGACAGAGTGTCCACCCGCAAAAACCTGGCAATAACAGAAGCTCTGAGACTAATACTTGCTAAAATATTTTAAATTTGCATCTTTACATGAAATAATTAAAATTGAAATGTTCATTACAGTAGAGGACTCACTGTAATGGTCAGAACATATTGAGTAATGGATGAAAGAAGTAGCAAGCAATTGGAAAAGCCAACCCAAGAATTATGTTTTTTGTAAGCATGGGATATGAATTAGAAAAAAACTACGGAACTTCGCCTGAACTGCATAATAGTTCTTTTAATGCTGAGGGACTCTTACTATTTGATCTCAACAAACAACGTTGTGCAGCAGGTGGTCGAGATTCCAACATTAAAGAGTACTTGATTTGCACTAAAACAAAAATTATATATTGAACTGCTTTTGCACATTCTCCATAAATGTTTCATACTCCCAAAAGATGCTAGAAAAGCATACTGAAGGACAGAAATTTGATCTACATTGCATGAGCTTCAGTACTGTTATCCAAGAGGATACATATCTTGCAGTCCAACTTCATAGATAATAAAATTTAGGTACAGTGGATACAGCCAAAAAGCATTGAAAATTAGAATACTGATATGCATAGAAGTCTATATATATATATATATATATATATATATATTTAAAAAAACATAAGTATTTCATACAATAATTTAAGTAAAAGATTAATCAAATTATAAAATTTAAATTACAAAATAGAATATATAATACTTCATTTAACTTCAGTTTTTCACAATAAAATATTTTAAGCTACAAGTTTAGATGTCATAACACCAAGATTAAAACAAAAGGATATCAAGAAAAATGACAATTTAATCTAAGCAGTTGATTTGCAGATGACAATTATTTTCCAACAAACAAAGAAATCTTGTGTTCTGGTACTACATTAAAGCTGTTAACACCTAAGAATTTGTCAGACTGGAGCTAGTGCCAATATGTAGTTTAGGGTGAAGTATCGAGGAAGGTCCGATACCCACGCCCATGTTTGTGAACTAAGGACACAAGTAATCAGAAATGATGAGTACGAGCTTCAGAGAATCTGATAAAACAAATCTTAACAATTCTGTATGTTTGTGATTATATTTTGCTTATACTAGAAACTACGATGCCTTTGTAGACAAGGTAAAAGTTCGATATTAAATTTGTCTCATGTGACAAAACACTTCAGCAAAAGCATTTCGTGCCTAAACCATGAAACTTATAGTGTGCGTTGGGGTGGGGGCGAACGATCAACAAATATGGCACATGAGTTATAGCTGCAATAGTTTTCATCACACAAGAGTAACAAGACAAGGTACTTTACCCAATTTTCTCAGCATGTTTTTTGAAGTATGCTTCACATATGCTGAAAAGAAAGACACAAAAGCATAAGAGTGAGATGGTAATCAGAAATTAATATATTCTCATTATAATTATTGCTTTATTAAAAAAATAGCAAAAAGATAGCAGAAATTTTGAAAAGGAATGTAACACCAATCAGCGAGCTTTTGCTGGGTATCCAAAAAAAATAAAGTTAGAGTTGAGGTAATTTAACTTTTTTCTCACTTCTTCTGGAACTACATGAATCAGATAAGAAACTGTCATACAAGTTCCAAAGTTTACAAACAGATTCAACAGCATCAAACTTATTTGTAAAAGCATTATCAAGTAGTTGTGAATTGATTGTTTGATGCTTTGACAATTTCTGATGAAATATCTTGAAAAGGTAAGAAAGCATGAAGTCAACCTTCGGGCAAATGGCCGTCTTAGAAGTACTCTGGGTGCATATTTTTTCTGCTTTTTAACACGGTATTTTTCCTGCAAACAAAGGATATTAGTTTCAGGTTTGCATGACAGCATATTCTTGTTCATATTAGAAATGCACCTGTGAAAATGCAGTTTTCTTTTCAAATGTTGCACTGTTTGCAATCAGGGCCTCAACTATTGCATTGCCAGTTGCCCCCTTTCTGCAAACAAAAATATGCTATCAAAGACAAAGAAAGATACATTGGGGAGTAGTAGTTTTACATAAAATGTCATTTATGAAACAAGCATCACAGTGAAAAGAAATTGTGAACAGTTCGCAATGAAGGAGAACCAATAATCAAATCAAGCAGGGATTGAGCTATGGCACATTATATATAATTAATAAACCTTTGACCCACCATTGCTTTTACAATTCCATTCACAATGATAAAAAGGAAAACAAAGATACAACTTCAGTTTCCCTGCTGGGCAGCGTAGGGGAACTAGGAAACAACTAAATTTTGCTTTATATCTTTATTTTTTAATGACTAAAAAAAACACCATTTGGTCTTTATATATAATCCTTTTTATCTTAGCCAAACAACATCATTGCACTAAACATATCTCTTATTTGATTTATTTTATTGCATGCTGAATAGTTAGTACATGATTTCTCAGAAAGAAATACAATAAGAATACCCTTATACAGTGAATTTGGGAAGAATACAAAAAGAAATTAGAGTTAGAATGCCAGATAAAAAATAAAAAAAAATTAAATAACTAACAAATAAAAAAAATTAAATAACTAACAAATAAATAAAATGCCACCGCCTATGCACGAGGCGGCCAGTTTCCTCCAACAACCGTTTAGCGATTTCTGCAACACTAATCTGATGTCATCTCAAATGCTGCACTTACTATGCAATTCAAAATTCGAAAGTTTTACCTATACCAGACAAATGAATGCCCTTAGAGAACACATCATAAACAGTCAAAACATTAATAAAGCAGTGGCAACATTTCGGACTTTAAACAAGGCATGCAATTTTTTCCACTCTGACAAGCTTATTGGATGCTAGCGCATTATTCATCCAGGAATATCACAGCAAATAACTTAACTAAATTAGAACAATATCAAAACAACATAACAGTTTATTTGGTCAATATGCTCATAGTTCCTCATAGAAGCCCACAAGGCAAAGCAATCTTATATTCAGAAATTACAGTAGAATCAGTTCCTATTGTATTGTAATGCACATGTCAAAGTGAACTTTGAATGCACTGTCTTGCACTTAAGAAAATGTGAACCTTACTTCCGCATGTCGTCTATGTCATCACCGGTAAGACTCTGGGCTGTGTTGTTATCAACTAGTGTGCGATTATCTTTGCACTCCATAATTTCAGTGTCTATTCCCTCTGCAAGATTATTACCTAATAGAAATTAGGTGATTACATCAGCACCAGAATTGCTAAGATAAGGGGCGTAGCGATTGGATGAAATCTCAGAGGGTAGCTCATAGCCTCATACATATATTCAATGAAACCAATGCATACACACACAATATATGGACCCAGTCACTGCTGAACCTCTCAATATAGCTTACAATTCTTTTTTTGTCTCACAAAGATGCAAAGGTGCTGCAATATTTTATAACAGTGTCCTGTAAACTTTTGACCACTTAACAGCATCTCAAGTGCTGCACCAAAATGGTGCGACTTTTGCACCAAAAAAGTGCACCTTTCTAGTGCAACTCCAACTTCATCTTCAACCATTCAACTCAAATTCAAGTTTTAGACCAAACATTATCTCAAATATTTTTAGGGATAATTACAAATTACCCTGACGTTTGGCCTAATTTCCCAAAAAAAAATAATAAAATATAAAAAAAAAAACCATCATGTTTTGTAAACTTACAAATACCACATCTAACTTATCTCCATCTTACATTTTACCCCCACCTTCAGTCGGCTTAATGAAAAATGTTGACATCAACGACTAGATGTATATATAAGGTTTAGGTTACTAAATTTTTTTATGTGAATATGTTCCAGCTTACAAGAATTTCCATTGGGTCAAAATTATGAGATCAAGGGCCCATACTTAGTTAAATAGAAAGGGGCAAATTAGTCTTAATCGTAATCTTTAATACCTATAATTTTTAATTATATTATGAAGGACAAAGTCAACATTCTTGAATTATATTAGGGTTCTTAACCCTCTTTCAATCAGAGGGTAATTGCTGTAAATGCTCAAAACAAGTTTTTCCTTTTTCTAATTTCTGCACTTAGTTATAGTAAAATTATCTCTTCTCTTCTGTCTAATATGTCTGGTTGCCTTTATTTGAGTTGGTTGCTTTTAATTTCTTCACAGTATAAGAGTGCGAGCATGCTGACAACTTTTGCATTTAATAAGCAAGGAATTAACTTGAATTATTTTACCATTCCATACTAGCTTGACGCTGTTGGGAAGGAACGAACAGACATTTGGCATTTCTCAAAATTAACAAGTATTGAACATACCTTCTATAGTTGGAACAACCCGAGAGAGATATGGGCCATCTTCACCAACCTCCACCTGAAACGAAGATCCAAAGGGGCATCCAATCAAAGGCTGCAGACCGCAATTCTTGTTCCCAATCTTTATTTTCCTGGAAAATGAAAATGGAGTGTCTCAATCACACAAAGATCTTATACTGTGTATTAACTGTATTTTAATGCACACAAAGCTTACGCGCCGGCAGTAAGGCGAGCAAAAAGCACTCGATCACCATCGTTTATGTCCAGCAACACACTGCAGCCATCCCAGGTGATCCTACGGTTTTGATTCCCGCTCGAAATTTCTTCTGAACTCCTCGTCGACATTCCTGATTGGTTCGTAATATTGCTCTGCTCTGAGGAAAAAGAATAACTTGAAATAGATTGGAGAATAAGTTTTGTTGGATTTGAAACGAAGGGAAAGGGGTTTTGGGCGCAAAAGTTTCAAATTAAAACCCTAGTAAGCGGAAGAGTGACCCCCTGACGACACCATTGTATCAATGGGCTGGCTCTATATGGACTTTCAAAATGGCAACGTGGGAACCCGTCCACAAAACCAAACTGAAAAAAGAAAGAGATTTTTTTTTTTTTTGTAAAACTCCTCTCATTTTTTTATTACGAATAACTGAAAAACATAAATGATGGTAACTTTTGTTATATTGATGAAAATAGTCAATAATTTTATTAATTTATGAAAATATTATATAATTTTAAAAATTTTGGTAAAAAGTCTTATGACCGACTATCAAAGTTATGCTAATTGGTCACAGTAGGATTATGTGGCGGTTAAAAATGACACTTATTTTTCTTCTGTGGCATTTTCTTTAAAATTCAGTTGTATCATAAAATATGAAATATGCCAAGATAAATAAAAATAATAATTTATACGTATATAAATATAAATACTATTATTAAAAATCAGTAAATTATTTTTTAAATACAAAAATATTTCAATATTATAAAAATTAATTTTAAAAAATAAATATGTATATAAAATTGAAATTAAATGTGAAACATTTTAGTAAATTATTTTTTAAAGTACAAAATTACTTCAAAATTCTAAAAATTAATTGTCGAAAATCCGACAATTATTTTCAAAACATTTTTGTATTAAATCTTTTTTTTAATCTAAAAATTAAACAGATATTTATATATGCATAAAATAAAAATTATAAAATAAGATAGATAATTTTAAATATCAAAAAATTATTTCAATAAAAAATTGAAATTTTTAGAAAAGAAAATAAAAGAAAAGAAAAAATGTATTATATTCTGTTATTAAAAATAGACAGAAACAGAAATAAATTAAACTTCAAATATTCTGATATATTTGTTCTGATTTATTTATCTTTTTTTTTTTTTTTTGTTCTTCTATAAACCTTTCAATTTTTTATTCAAATAATTTTATAATATTTAAAATAAGTTATCCAATTTCTTATTATTTGCATATATCATATCAGTTTACTTTTTAGATTTCTAAACTAATTTTTAGAATTCAAATAATTTGTACAGATTTAAAAATTATTTTTGAAAATAGTTATAGGAAATTTGAAAACTAATTATATAATTTTAAATATTTGTTTACTTTAAAAAATAACATGCTGATTATTTATAATATTGTTTTAGATTTAATTTCAATATCTATTTACATTTAAATTATTTAAAATTAATTTTTTGACTTTTGAGATAATTTTTGCATTTTTACACAAGTTTTCGATTTAATTTCAATTTTATATATAATTACATCATTAGTTTTTAGAATTTTGAAATATTTTTGTATTGTTAAAAATATTTACTGATTTTATAATTATATATAAGATCTAATTTCAATTTATACAAACATGTACCGTCACAGTACATTTTAACTAATTTTTTTTTAAATTACAAGACATATTTATAAATTTATAAAGTTATCAATATGAAAAGCTGACTAAGCATTTTTTTTTTCTTATTGTTGTTCTAAATATACCTCAAAATCACTTTTTTTTTTTTTTAATGTATAAAAATTCTAACTGTTTTTATTTTTGAGTCTTGAACAACGTAGAGTTAACAGCGATTGAATATTAATTTAGGAAAATATATACCCACAATAGAGTATTATTGTCAAGATAAAACACATTATAAGTGGGAATTATCTTCTCTAGAACGTGAGTGGTAATTCGCTATCTCAAGAACTAAGTACCAATTTAGGTATGAAATGTTATATCCCAACATTCATTCCTAAGATGATCATTACTTCAATGGCTCTCATTCACCAAATTGGGTAACAATCAATCTCGTTCAATTGCAACTATTCAGAAGCTTAATCCATATTTTGTAGCACCGTTGCTAGAAAACCTACCTTCAACTTCAATTTATGGTGCAAAATTTTCGAGCATCTCAAGTTATTCAAGAAATAAATGGAGCATATTTTTATTTACATTATTGTTTTATGTTGTAAATCTTTGCATAAAAAACATCCACGTACATATAAATCATAGTACAAAAGAAACACTAACTACTTATATACAGTAGTTGAGTTTAATATAAATTATGTTCAAATAATTTAAATAAATTTTATTAATGGTGCCATTTATACTATGATACATTTTATTATGTCCTGTCATTTTTAAATATTTTTATTTATATAAGTATATGAGTTTTGCACATTGACATATTTTCGACTTCCATAGCACCTTTTCGGCCGACATTTAAGATGGTGCTTGCCATGTGCATATTTTAGAGGAAAAAAGTTATTTTGAGCCCAATGTTTTTTTTAATTAACATAAAACTTGAAAACAATAGAAAGAAAAATCCAAACAAAATAAATTAGACATTAAAAAAATAGAAAAATTTGTATATTGATATAGGAAAACATAAAATTAAGGGAAAAGTTCAGAAAAATGAATTAAAAATAAAAAATCAAAAGAATTATAATAAATATTAAAAAAAAATTAAATCCATAGAGCTATAAAAAAATACCAAAAAGTACAAAAATATAGAAAAGAAGATGAAGAAAAAATGAAAAAATCGTAAATAAGTAGAAGTGGAGATCATAAGAATTACAAAAAAAAAATATTTAAAACTGAAAGAATCCATTAAAAAAATATAAGAAAATAGAAGAGAAGAAAACTATAGAAACATAATCAATGAGAAAAAGAAAATAACCAAACATGGTTATTGCTAACCATGGTTAGCCCTTGCTCTCTACCATGAAGAAGAAGTCAGATCGTCTTATTTTTTATTTGACAAACTAAGTCAAAGCTTTCTGAGGATGCTCTCTTTCGAAGAACCAAACAACTTACTTCACCAACTGACGTTAAGCCCCTGTCATTGACAAGTAAATAAATCTTATTCGAATACGGGCACAGAACCAATCCCCTCTGCCCCATCCTTCGACTTTGTCGGCTCACATCCCTTACTAAATAGGTTGTTGAAAAGCAAGCCCCTTAGCATCAGTGAACCCCAGGCTAATCTTTCATTGTAAGGTTGTCACTCGATCTTTACACTTTTGTCTAGGCTCTGCTTACGGGGCTGCTTACCCCGCCCAGACACCAACCTTCCTTATTTATGTAATAAAAAATTAAATAATTTAGTTGAGAATAATAACATAAAAACAAAAATTCATAAAAATAAATAAAATAAAAACATAAATATATATAAAAATTAATCCTATTTTAAGAATACTTTTTTAAAATCATACTATTTTATAAAAAAAAAATTATTTTTCACATTATTTTGATAATTAACCTATTACAAAACAATCAATCACATAAATTTAAAACATCACTCACTATGGTTCGTGAAATTTTGATCGCTCCCTCACATTTTGGTCTGTAATTCGAGAATACCCGCACTTCTAAAAAAGAAAAAGAAAAAAATCATTCATTTCAAAGCCTGCGGATGTAATCAGAGAAGTCAGATGGTTGACTCACTACAAGCAACTTATGAGACGTGGGTTCAAGCTCATCTAATCATGTATAATTTGGGGTCTATTATAATTAAACCTAACATTATTTACTATGGATTAATAGTTTGAAGTCTAGTTTTGCAAGCTCATTTGGAAGAATAGGATATTAAGACTTGGGGTCCAAAATTATATAATAGAAATGTAATACGGCCGCTTATCCTAAATTTAAGATTTGCCTATACACATTGATACTTCTTAAGTCGTTGATATCTTCTATTATATTTTATATTTCATTTTTATTTTAAAATAATCATCACACAACAATATATATATAACGATATTATTAATTAACGTGTATTATATATTTTTTTAATAAAAAATAAAATAATTAATGAAATAGAGGATCCAAACTATTATAAATGAATAAGCCTGAAATAAGTGGGAGGAAAAACGATAAAAGCAGTTGGGATAGAAGCAGGAATTGATCCATCAGAAAAGTGAAGTAGATATGAGTAGGTAAGAGGACGTTCCAGTTGAGAAAGGGATAAACGCTAGAAAATAAGGTTTGGGGACATGGGTCTATATTCCTTTGGCGCTTCCCTTTCTCCTTTAGCCTGCCCTTCGAATCTACACTCCCAACCTCTAATTCTACTCACTTCTCATCACTATTTTCCTATTAAATAAATAAAAATGGGATCTTTAAGTGCGTACATATCAACAATCAGTATATTCCAATAACATGTCAGAGAGGGCTTACTTCAAAAACTGGCACATGCATTAAAATCCAACTCATACTTAATACTCCACAAATGGACTAATGCTATTGACATTGCACCAAATTACAAGCTATGTGCTCTTCCTAATTTCATTATTCTTAAAAACTATATACATATATATATAAATGAAAAATATTTTATTAATAATTTTTTAAATGCATGAGCATCATATGCTTGGATAAAACGAACTTGAAGACTCCAATAAGTCGTTTTGAGAGTAACGTCCTTAATTAAACAATGAATTTGAGATATTTTCTTGAAAGCTTAATATCTGCGTGTTAAAAAAATTGAAGCATTATATATCCTAAATAAACAAAGTTGAAGAAGAATTGAATCGTGTATTGATAAGAATTCAAAACAAAAGATATATATTGATAATAACAATCAATATTGAAAGTGTAATTGATAACAATGAAAATATTGATAATTATGATATTTATAATTTATAAAAGAAAGAATCAAATCAAATATTTTAATAATTAAGATTTATAAAAATAGTAATTTACATTCAAATATATCCTAAATAATAAGTAACAAACAACGTTTAAGCAAAAATATAAAAATAAAAACATTATTTTACTTTTATATATATATATATATATATATATATATATATATATATATATATATATATATATATATATATATATATAGATGAAGCCTAAAAATTGCCAGCCAAATCCCACTAATATATAATCCAATCTCTAAAAATGAACCACATCATCCAATCTCAATCAATATTAGTTTTGAGTTGTACAATTAAAATTTATAATTGAATAAAATTTTACTCTAATATATTATCAAATATGTACATATATCTCTATATCTCATTTTTATATTTTACCCCCTCTCCCTTCCTATGATAAATATATCTAATATATCATTATATATATATATGTATTTTATAATATAATATTATAAAAAGTAATAATTTTGAGTATTGATTTGACATTCAATACAATTTTTATCCCATACAACAAAATAGATGTCACTATCAATTGATATTTGGTTTTCCTAGTTTAAAGTGAAAATATTATTTTCTTTTCTTTTCCCTTTTTTGTTTTGGTGGGGGAGGGAGGAGTAATCATTTTTTATATGGGAAAAGTAATTATTTTGTATATTGTAATTATTGCCCCAAAATTAAAAAGTAACAGAAAAAAACAAACATCACTTATATATTTACTTTTACTTTATGAATTGCATAAATTGAGAGGATACTTGTATGATAGATACAAAATATAAGGGAATATTTATTTGCACGTAGGACCTCAACAAGTTACTTGATATATGATTTCAAAAGGGTTATTGAAAAAAATATTTGCCAAACTTTGGCTTATTTTGTAGCTACTAAAGTAAGTCCCAAACAAAATTCAAAATGAAGAGAGACTTTGTCATATCAACTGATCAAATATGATGCATAAGGTTTACTTATGTATTGGAATATGTCTTGAATTTAAGTTGTTTGTATAATAACAACAACAACAACAACAACAACAACAATAATAATAATAATAATAATAATAATAATAATAATAATAAATATATATATATATATATATAAGTCTATTATATATTATTAATATAAAAAGTATTATATTTTGTGTATTGCACGAGTGGCATCTAATTTTACTATCAAAACAAAACTTAATTAATTTTTTCCCTGTGAATTCTTGAGTACATTTTACAAGATCTAAACCAGCGTGGAATTCATAAAGAAAATTGGATGTTAAAGTAATACGGTAATAATGAATTTTTTATACTATATTAATAAACATATTATTACATTAGAAATAATTTCTTCTATTATATCAATATATATTTTTTAGTTATAATTAGATTTAACATTAAGTTAAATTACACAAAAAGAGTGATGCAAGTATGAGATTACGGAACAATGTAATATATATATATATATACATATATTTTATAATGAGAGTAAACCAAATAAATATAGAAGGATTAGCAACGTGATTTTACAAAAAAAATATGAACAATATACATGCACTAAATAATTATATGTTTTTTAGTTCTGAATATGATAATTATTACATACTTTATATTAAAATATATTTTATATAATTATGTATTGTGATTTTTAAAAAATATATGTTATTATATTTATCTTCATTTTTTATGAAAAATATATCAAATTAATTATCTTTTCATGATCTTTAATTTGATATCTATATTGCATATATATTTATAATAACTTATTATAAATCGTGCAACGCACGGAAGAAATACTAGTTTTTATAATACATATAAATTAAGGATGATGTGTATTATTTATTTATTTATTAAAAAATGGAATTGATGTACTTCAATTTTATGTCATTTAACAAATCTCGTGACGTTATGAATAATATAGGTAAATATGCAAGTCTATCTTCAAGATCTCAACAAGAATATACTACATACATGCACACAAATGACATTTGCAAAGTGGATCGAGGATGTAGCTTTACGTTTCGTCTACAGTACACTATACTAGATGTATTGTATTTTATGTATTTAGTACCATACGTACAATTACATACATACGTGTATGAAATATGAGGAAAAACTACATCAGATACAATACATTCGGTATTGATAAGAAGGAATCGCAGCTTTAGGCTTTGAAGCACATCATAGTGAGCATGGTAAGCTGCGGGGAAAATGACAGAAGAAGGAACAAAGGGATAACTCCAATAAAGCCACTGTACATGCCATGTTACTCAGCATAAGCCAAACTTAGCCGTCCTAAGTTTCACATGCATCTTTAATTTTATCGTTACATTCTAATATAAAATTTGGGCCCAAAACCAGTCGGATCATCATTCTATCACCTGCATGTATTGTCACACCTTCAGACATACATTCATCACTTTCTCCTTCTTCTTTTTCTCTTTGGAAAACTACAAATGCATATATATATATATATATATATATATATATATATATATTGTAGCCTCAGCGTACATCGGTCTAGACAAACTATAGTGTCATTTCACAGAATAAAGATGAATAGATTCATGAATGCATACGCTAACTCTGATATTTTCGTGTAAAATTAGGACAAAATTATTCTCTTGTCCTTCAATTAATTAGTTGGTCGGAACTTGTAATTATTTACGACTAAGTTTTGATTTCAAGACAATTAGTTTGGCGACAATTTGGATTTTCAGAACGTGACTGGCTACAACAACAATTGTTATTTTTAAACACAATCATTTTCATATCATATCCTAACATTGCAAATTATATCCAATTTATTTATTTATTTGGCTTCAAGGAAAATTTAGGGATGGAGATTGAGTTTGAAACCCTAAATTTCTAACGTAATTATATTGCAAGCATGCTGTTATTGAGTTCTATGGCTCTTGGAAAATTATGCCCAATGCATACCATTCGAAAAGTTTGAAATAGAAAGACCCAATAGTCTAATATATCTTATCAACAAGGAAAAGGAAGTCCCAAAAGGTGGATCAATGGAGTCGTTCTATTAAGATATTATCTCAAATCAATGTGAATTCAGTCTATTTCATTAGTAAGCAAGTAACTAAGTAAGTAATAAATATGTTAAATTTCGAGCAATAAGAATTTGTGTCTTACTTGGGCTTCGTGTCATCCTACTTTGTGTTTTAGCATTTCTGTTCTAAATTGTTATCTACAAACTGATAGTGAATTAGTATTGAACTAAAGGTGGAGAAGGTTGAGTTTTGACCCACTTAATTTGGAGCCCACCTCATTATCTATTGAGCCATAACCCATGCACAAACTACACTCCAACCAAACAAAGGGACATCATATGTCTCCTTCCACATGAAAGAGTTGCACTTCTCCTTATCCTTTTATGTTGTCTCTTTAAATGTCTTTTCCTGCTACTTAACTACTTTAATTCGAAAATCAGTGTGTTTATGAGATTTCATCTATGTGTTATATAAGGGTGTTGGTCAATAATAAATGTCTCAATCGAAGCCTTTATGATCTTCACCGAAAGTTTATAATAACCATAAAAAATAGCTCATGAGGAGCTATCTAAACCAAATAAAAAAAAGATGACATTGATGGGATGCTCAATGCTAACTAGTTTCGAATATTCCTCCATATATGAAATTCCACATCTAAACTATTATCTTTTTTTAATTGACTATGAGAACGACTTTAGTGTTGACTAATTTGCTTTAACCACAGGGCATTGGTGTAGGTTATCTGCAGAAGTCAGACGTGGACATTGCACCACAGAAAACTAATATTAAGGAGTTGAACCCGCTCTGAGGTGTGGCACAAAATGAGCAATTATGTCTTAAGTAGTTGATAAATGTACAAGTGTTACTCAGAATTCAATGCATACTACTATCACATACTTATGAATGAGAATGAAATATTGTCAACATAATTAATAGGAATGACCGGTGAGCACCCAACCTCTTATATCGTTGGTGCCCACAATTTAATTTTTAGATTTCATTCTTCTACACAATTTTGATCAAATGTCTATGCGTGTCAAATCTTGATAAAATAATTTAAAAATAACTTTGAGCGGATTTCACTGATTATTATCCACAATATATATTTGATTATATAGCAGGTAGAGTAAGCTGAATTGTTTGTGTATATAAGACAAAACATATGTATGTGTGGTTAGAAACTTTGCATTAGCCAGGTTATTGATAGATTAATCATTATTGGGTTAATTAATTTTCTATTTCTGAGCAGACAAGCAAATATTGATTAAGAAGCGGAAAGTACCAAAATGACCCCCATTCCCAGCTCACTTTTTACACATCTTGGATCCCTCAACCCCATTAAAGAAACATCTCCCAACTTCTAAACATACTCTCTCTCTCTCTCTCTCTCTATTAGTGTGTGTGTGTGTGTTTTTTTTTCTCTCCATGAAAGAGAGAGGTATTTCTTTACCAGCACTCATCTTCCAATCCCTAGCACTGCTTTTCATGGCACTGTTAACTTTCTTACCAGACCCTTCTCATGAAGTCAAGAAACGCACAGCACCCAACACGAAGCGCAAGAAAAAGACGCAGCAGCCAGCAAAGCAACCTTCTTCATGGGATCAATTCAAGAACTTACTGACCTGCAAGCAAATCGAAGACTCCAAAGTCCACGATCCTTCAAAAACCCATTCACCCAACATCTATACCTCCTGCAGCTCCATTTGTCCGTTCAGGGATGTGGTGTATGGCAACACCAGAGTTGTACACCGTGCGGACAACTCGCCGGAGAGCAGCACCGTGGGTCAAGAGACCAGGCTTCTCGGCAAGAAGACCAGCCACGGAGCGTCCTCGCGGTCCGTTAGTTCGAGCTCGGTCAGATCAAATGCGGGTGGTGCGTCGCACACCAGCCGAGGCATCCAGTTGAGGAAGCTTTCCGGGTGTTATGAGTGTCATGCTATTGTTGATCCTAGCAGGTAATAAAAGCATGAAATCCTTTCTTGCAAACTTTCTTGTCCCTTATAATAATTAAATATATTTTATTTTGTGATGAAGTGAAATTAATATATAGAAATGGATGCAGGTATCCATTGCCAAGAACAACGATATGTGCTTGCTCTGAATGTGGAGAGGTTTTTCCGAAAATAGAGAGCTTGGAACATCATCAAGCAGTCAGGCATGCAGGTTCCTTTTCCTGCTCTTTTAATTTAATGTCTTTAATTTCTGCTAATTCCAACTTGCATAATTATACTAAGTAATTCAATTATTAGATGATTTAGTTATGTATATCGACATCATTAACAGTAGTTTTGTAAGTTTTACCCCCCTAATTGTGCTAAGAGAGAGAGAGAGAGACAGCTTGAAGGGACATGTAATTTTTTTTGACTTTGACTATGGATACTCATCATTCTATATGGAATCATAATTATCAATTCAGATTTGTTATAAGAAAAATGGTACAAATTATTTTGGAAATAACTCATGTGGATTGTTGTTGAACTTAATTTATAGTATTATTTATTAATTATTTATTAAAATATTATATTTTATTTTTTATAACATAATATTAATATTTGTTAACTTAAAGTTTTAATTACATATATAATATTGTGGATTGAAAATGTAGTGTATCCGACACGCAAAAAAAACTTGTTAAATTATTTTAAATTATGTATCTGTTAAGATCTTGATTGTTCTGGTGCAAATGATCATGACCTAAATCCAAGATTTGAAATAGAAAAATAAATTAAAGTGTTTCTAATTCTATCATTTATCAAACCTAAAAAGTTCCAAAATGTTGAATTGATTGAGGTATATTTTAATTGAATGAATAATAAATGAGTTGAATATTTTATTTAAAAATAAAAATACACATCACACACACATATATACATACATAAAGATCAGTTTATTATATTAAAGAAGATTAATTGCGCAATTTGATAGGGTGAAATATGGAGTTTGAAGTGGTAAGGGGAGGCAAAAAGATATTTGGTGGCGCATTAATTACTTAATCTTTCCCAGCATAGCCCCTGTTTCCTGCCACTTCATTTTCTAACGCCCCATCTCAATTTATTTTACACCCTTCAACTCATTATAGTGAAAAGTACAACTCATACTACGTGGCGCTTTCCGATTGGTCTCACATAATTACCTGCTAGGGTGCAAGTACCCCACCGACACACACAATCATATTTGGACTATCTATGACTATTTGTTCTTTTTTTTGTTAAAATATTTAATTATTAAATGTTGAGTTGTTTGATATCAGTATCTGAGTTGGGGCGTGAGGATTCGAGCCGCAACATAGTCGAAATAATCTTCAAATCCAGCTGGCTTAAAAAGGACATTCCAATTTGCAAGATCGAACGGATACTAAAAGTCCACAACACCCAACGCACGATCCAACGGTTCGAGGACTACAGAGACACGGTGAAGATACGCGCCAAGAGGAACGCCAGGTGCGCCGCCGACGGCAACGAGCTCCTGCGATTCCACTGCGCCACGCTGACGTGCTCGCTCGGGGCCCGAGGCTCCTCGAGCTTGTGCGGCTCCATCCCAGCTTGCGGCGTCTGCACCATTATTCGACATGGATTTCAGGGAAATAAAATAATTGGGATCCGGACGACGGCGAGCAGCGGACGGGCACACGATTGCCTCGGCGGCGGAACGGGCGGCGAGCGCCGGGCGATGCTGGTGTGCCGCGTGATTGCGGGGAGGGTGAAGCAGGCGGCAGAGGACGGAGAGGGGGGCGACGAGGGAGGGGCGTACGATTCTGTAGCTGGGTACGCGGGAATGTACTCGAATCTGGAGGAACTGCATGTGTTTAGTTCAAGGGCGATTTTGCCATGCTTTGTCGTCATCTACAAAGCGCTTGAGTCGTAGCCTACCACTACGATTAACACTTTTTTTGATTTCTGGGTTTAGGATGTAGTTGGTGGAATCAAGTCACATTAGTGATCTAAGGTTGGCTGCCAAATCAAATGAGCTGACCTATTTTAGATTTGTAAATACGGTTTTTATATTTTCAGTGAGCTGTGTTGTTTGCTTGCATCTTTGTTGGCTACGCTGCAACTGCCCAACTGCTCTACTTCTCAATGCCTTTACTTATTATATTAAAAAAAAGAGAAAAAAAGAAAAAAAAAAGACATTTTAGCGACTCACTCGGCTTAAATTTGTCATCAGGAATGTATTAAATAAAACAGTGTTTTTTTTTTAAATTTAAAATATCACATTTTTATCAGAGTTTGCAATACGATATTTGCAGTTTGCAACCTCACAATTATTTCGCTCAAAACACGAAGTTTTAGTGTAATTTAGTAATTTATCCAAAAACCATTTCAAAAACAGAAAATTAATTTTAAAATCAGAAAACATATTTCTAAATATGAAAAGTATTATATAAAATCCTGAAAGTCATTTTAAGAAATCCAAAAGTATTTCAAAAATCTAAAAAGGATTTATAAAATCTTTAAATGATACTAAAAGCTAAAATTAACTTTAAAATCTTTAAATATTAAAAAAATTAGAAATCTGATTTTTTTTTTTTTTGTAACTCTGAAGACATTTGTTTAAAATTGTTAAAATGAAAATATACTTGAATATGAAAACTATATATGATAAAAAGAAGATGAAAAAGAGAAATATCCTTAAAATAATAATATATGAGTAAGTAAAGATATATATATATATATATATATATGGTATGAATATATCGATTCATAGTTTTGTAATAAATATTTACAGTGTTCCCCTAATATAATATGTTAAATGGATATTTGTCTTTCTTTTTTTTTTTTTTTTTTTTTTTTTTTTTTTTTTTTTTAAACAAATCTTAATGGATGTAAATGTAAGATATATAATAATAATAATAATAATAATAATAATAATAATAATAATAATAATAATAATAATAATAATAATAATAATAATAATAATAATAATAATAATAATAAAATTACTAGCTATTTTTAGTAGCCCGTATATTTTTCGTTTGTTTCCTTTCTACTAATAGTTATTATCTTTATTTATTACTTTAGCAAATTATTGTTAGATATTTTTGGAAAATATGATATCTATAATATATTTGGAACTATATGATATTATAAAGATTTTTGAATATATAATTTCATTTATATTATGTAGAGAGACTGGTTTTATTTTTTTGGAATTATATAATATCAACTAAAGTATAAATTATTTTCTAATTACAATCTTATACGATTTAATAATAGGAGAACATTGATTGTGTTATAATTAATTACTTAATTATTTGATCGTTTGTAAACTCCTTCGAATAATCAGATTATCTTAAATTGTAATTTTTCATACTAAAAATTAAAATAGGCGAAGATTGATATAGTTTGTAATTATCTTTCCATAATAATCTCTTTAATTATAAATAAAAATATTTAATTAATTTAACATAAATTTATTATATATTTGTATATATTTTACATCATATTTTAAAGTTTTCATGTAGAAGAAAAAGAAAATTGTATTTGAGAAAAGAAAGGAGGAGTCGCAAATTGGCTAGATGGAAAAATTGTTTTCTTTGGTATAAATTTAGTGTGTATGGATAGATCTAATATGTTTCAATATCTTAAAATTTTCAGAATGATCGGGAATGAAGGGTTTGTTTTATATTTTTATGATAGCTTAGATGCTCCTAATATAGGATGTGGAATAGATGCAATGAAAAACGTAGGTAAATTTATTTTATTTTTAAAAAAATATTAATGTTATTTATTTTTTAAATTTAATGATATTATACTATAGTAATATGTCCGTACATCATACGAGAGAACTTACTAATAAATAAATATAAAATCATAATATGTCTAAATATGACTAATCTAATGAAATATAGTGATTAAGTAATTAAATTAATTCTCTCTAAATTAGTAGCTCTCTTTTTTACGTTATTACATGTTGTAAAGATAATTAATTGTACAACAGTTACCCACCTCCGACGTATCAGGATTTTGTAGAATAAAGTTATTTGTTTAAATATAAAATTCGTACATATGATTTTAAGACATAAGCTGTAACAAATCAATTTAAAAATTAGGCCTCGCCTGGACTGGGATAATTTGTAAATAAAATAAAAAATAAATAAAAATAAAATATAACAGAAGAAGGAAACACCAATAAGAAAGGGTCAACGGCTGGCTTGTTCATCGAATCTGAGTCGCAACATATTTATAAAAGTGATATTAGGTGGGCGACAATAAGTAGGAGCATACGGTACGGTTGTATGACCAAATTATTTGAAATTAATTATGGTATTAGGTTTTTCAAGCTAAGGGTTCCTCAAAGAAGCCTGTTATTGCATGTGTAAGCAATTATGACCACTGGGCGTTGCTTGGGAGACTCGCTCCAAACCCTCGTCTTTCTGTATGTGAGATTGTTATTGCATTTGTCCCAACACCATCTCACGTGCTTCTATTGCTGCCCCCCAAAATACTCTACTATCTAGACTCTGCACATGCTCGCCATTTCTGTTCCAAAGCGAAACTAACGCTCAAAAGTTCGATTTAATTGTTGATTTGAATTTAGTTTCGAATCGAAATTTAAAAATATGGTACCAATAGAAAACAATAGCGGAAAATAAAAATAACACCGAAGGTATTCACAAGTCAAGAATGACTTGTGATGCAATTCCTTAATTGATGGTGATTACAAAAAGAATCAAATGATAACTCTAAGATCCTTATCGTACTTGAAATTCAAGACAAATTCCAAGACGACTAAACAAAACTAAGAAAATAAATCTAGATTATCAATCTTCACTCACTAATATATTTCACAGAATCGTGTACATCATGATCAGAAAGATCTGCAGCACAGAAATACAGAATGTTGGAGTAGGAGTAAACATAATTTTCTCAGTAACACTCTTGTCTGATATACATAAATTACTCTCGTTCAACATACTTCTTCTTCCGATCTTTTTCCATATTCATAAGATGATTCTGATAGTTTTCTTCCATTCTTCACTCACGCATATCTTGGTAACTCCTGCAACATGATTCTATAATTTGTATTAACCGCTTCCCACATGAATAGTTTTTGACTTGGTCTTTGATCTTTTGTGGTCTGTTCAACAACATTCCTTGTATATCGGTATTGACTTGGTCTCCCACTTCTCTCTATTGTTCCTCCAAATGATAAACGGAAGAAACCGGCAAAACAGCAACTATATAAGTTTGGTAATTCAAACTTCAACAATCTCCCCCTTTTTGCTTTTCTTCCCAATTTCCCAATACCTGAAATCAACAAATAGAATACATAGCATTATGCAGATCAAGTAAGATTATCAAGTTGATCAAAATATTTATTTAACATTAGCACCATGGTAAATCCTGCACGGCTCCCCCTTACTACAAGACTCCCCCTTACTGTGAACTCCCCCTTAGTAGTGCGCATTTAACAGGCACATTTCAAAACAACATATTTTGAAAAATATAAGTCCCGAATATAAGTCCCAACATCAACATCAACATCTACATATGACATAGCACTATATCATCAAAACATCAATTAAAACATGCATCATACAGAACCAGAACTGTTGCAAAAAGAGTAGTAATCAATGTTTTTCAAAAGAAAAAACTAAGTAAACCATCAAGAAAGAGACCATAGTAACATCAGACAACATCAAGCACAACATTAGGCACAACTTCAGAACATCATCAAAACACAACGTTCGAACAGCTCCCTACTCCTATTTCTCCTGTTCCTCGTCATCATCTCCACTTTCTCCCCCTAATTGGGAAGAAAAGGCTTCTCGAATGGCTGTGAGATGCTGAATTTGTTCATCTAGAGCCCAAATCTGGTGGACTAGAAGATGATGAGGGCTTATCAGATATCCAAGGAAGATCATAGCGGCGATCTCCCTGTAAAAATCCAGGATGAACTACAATGAGTTTGGGAGGTTGAGTAAAAACATCAGTTGTGGTGGGATGCAAGCCTTGACGACACAACACCAAATATATCAGGGAAGGAAATAGCAGAAAACCCGATTTCTTTTGACCAACACAGGCAATATGCTCAAAGATAATAGTTCCCATATTTATTGGGTGACCCATACCAAGATGATACAGCAAGATGCCTTGTTCCATTGTGACAAGTGTTGTGTTCTTCGATGGGTACCAATTGTGTACCATTAACTTGTGCAGGACCAATAAAAGTGAAGATAGCCTAGATGACAAGAAGGGAGTTTTCCATTTCAATACCAGATTTTTTGTTATAAATCGAGCCACTTCATCAAGATCTGCTGACCATCTTGGATGTAAGACATTAGCTTATTAATCAACTGAGGGGTAAGCGAGAATGGGCTCCCCCTGACAATAACCCTTCCAAAGCTAGATGAGGAGTGATCACTAAAAGAAGACTTAATATTTCAATAACATTCTTATACAACTTCTTCTATGAGACTCTCAAAATAAGAAACAACAACAAGGATATTACGACTATGCAAGAAAGCATCTAGATTGTAACGTTGAAAATTTGTAATATCAATTCTGCGCTCAAAGAGGCACGGTCTAGTCTTAAAAATGTTTCAATATGTAGGACTAGGACTAGATTCAAGAGATGTATGAGAGAAGTCATGTGATACCTAAGTGGCTGGTGGAGACGACGGTTGAATCGGAGAAGCTGATGTGGGATTTGGTGTCAGAGAGTGCACTGAAGCAACAACAGGAGATGAAGGGCGTGGAAGTGTTGAAGTCCTCACTTTCTGCCTTTTTCGATGTGAAGTATGGGATGACATGGAATGTGGTAGTGGTGGAGGTGTTTCTTCGTAAGAGACATCAATGCTTGCAGCTCTTGGAACAAAATCGACATCACTCTCATCATCTGGAAAGTCATCAAGCAATTGGTCAGACTCAGAGCTTGACTCAATAGAGACTCGTGTGGCAGTTGGATCAGAGGAAGAGGTGCATTTTGAGACTTTTCTAGGTGGAACACTGGCCGTCCGTTTTGGTGACAAACGTGAAGATCGACGGCTGGGAAATCGAGGTTCACCCATTTTACATTTTTTCTTTCCAATAGAGGCCATATCAGGGAGGTTTCTGACATCGACTGGGTAGTTTGGATCCCCTAGAAACACTTACATAAACGGCGGAGGAAAAGACACATCAATGGTTGTGGTTTTATCTGCTGGTGGACTTGTATCAGTTGGCACTGATGAAAAAGGTTAATCTCCTGGTGATGAAGGCAATTCATGCTCTATCGGAGACTCATGGACTGGTGGTGCATTAGGTGAGAGAGGCGAAGGGACTGTTATGATTGGCGGATTGGCGGAATGTGGAGCGGCTCGGAATGGTATGGGTGAAAGATCTCTTTTTCCTGGATCACAGGGAAATGTTGGAGAATAACCAAAGTCTTATTATCGATGCCAGTGGGTGGTTCGTCAATTGAAAAAGGGAAGGACCCTTCGCCAATAGGCGATTCTTCAGTTAGAAGAGTAGAGCGAGCTTTGCGTGCTGTTGATTTAGTGGGTAAGGGCTGATTTGCCTCTTCGTCGATGGTGATGGGTAGGCACGAGGGTTGTGGTTCGTCGGTCGGAGGCGGACCTTCATGAGAAATGGAAAACAGAGCATTAGCAGGTGAGGATGGTGAGGCAATCGTTCCTTTGTGGGTTGTGGGTGTCGGAGTTGCTGCTGGAGGAGCAGCGTTTGGGTTGATAGCACTCACTGTCGAATCGGCAAGAACTGAGATAGACCTGCTGGCAGGTAAAGTGATGGCTGCAACTTGGGCGAGCAGCTCAAGAATTTGGACGAGTATCCGTCGAGACCCACCGTCGGGCATGGTTGGATAAGAGAGAGAATGGTTAGTGGGAGAGAGAGAAGTGAAAGTGAGGAAGATGAAGGGATTTTAGGGCAGCGTGAGAGAATAGGTGAAATGAGTGATTAATTAGAACTTTTGATAGATAAATGCTCCTTCGTGGTAGATATGCAGTGATATGAGAGTGGCATGAAAATCTCAACTGTCATCTATTCAACTTACTCCCACCATCCCATAGAATACGTATCACAACCAACCAGAGAAAATATTAGAAAAAAATCTAGAAGAATATCATATACTGATTTAAAATAGCAGATTTATCCTTAGGACTCGTACCAGAATATTTAAAGTGATAAAAAGAAGGAAAGAGAAAATATAATCAGATGAATTTACAAAAATGAAACTCACGATGGCATCATTGTTTTTTTTTAAATATACATATATACAGATTTAAGTTTCAAGAAAGAATTTCAGTTTCGCATCTTATTTTTCGAGGTAGCATCGTTGCAGCAAACACCGTGCCCCCCAAGGTACTTTATGATGTGAGGTAGAAAGAATAATTTTGAAACACCCTTTCACATAGAGAATATCGTCGCAGCGAGCGTTGTGCCTCTAGTTACTCAAGTATTTCTTAAATTATTCAACTTATCAATATTTTACAAGGTAGCATCGTCGTAGCGAGCGCCGTGCCCCCAAGTTACTTTAGTTGATATGTATTCTTAGATTGAATCTTAAATTTCTGAGTTTGATCAACATTTGACAAGGAAGCATGATCGTAGCGAGCGTTGTGCCCCGAGTTACTAGTCGACCAACATAATCGATATATATATATATATATATATATATATTTAACAACAATGCCAAGCTGAGAGTTCATTTTGAAACATCGAGACTGATGGTGAAAGCCAAAAAAACAGAGGAATATATATATATATATATATAGTATATTTATAGCTTGAAATGTTGCTTTTAATACCAGTGTGACATTAAGAGCAACATTTCAAGTTTCTTGACATGACACAAAGACCGAGAGATTTCCTGAGACTAGAGAATCTCTCAAAATCAAGAGCTTTGGTGAATATATTTGCTATTTGATTTTCATAATTTATTAAGCATCGTTTTGGATGTGGATCTAAATACAATGTCATCAATGGAGATTTGAGCTACACAAATATCATGGTTGGTTCTTTTTGTAAAGAGTGTACGATCAACTTCACCAGGACTGAAACCAAAATCTAAGAGAAACTTAGTTAACCTTCCATATCAATCTCTAGGTTCTTGTTTCAATCCATACAAAGCCCTCTTTAATCTATATACATGATTTGGTTTGGATGGATCTTCAAAACCTTTTGGTTGTTCCACATAAACTTCTTCTTTTAGTTTTCCATTTAGAAAAACAACTTTAACATCCATTTGATGAAGTGTGATTTTCATGTGACTTACAAGTGCTAGGAGTAACCTAAGCGATTCAATTCTTACTACAGGTGCGAATGTTTCATCAAATCCACCCCTTCTACCTGTGTATATAACCTTGAGCAACTAACCATACTTTATTTCTAACTATGTTTCTAGATTCATCTAATTTATTTTTGAACATCCATTTTGTTCCTATAACATTTATATCTTTAGGCCTGAGAATTAAATACCAAACATCATTTCTGGTGAATTGATTTAATTCTTCATGAATTGCATCAATCAAAAAATAATCTCATAATGCTTCACAAATATTTTCTGGTTCAGTCAAGGACAAGAAACAGGATGAATTTACTTCGTTAAATATAGAGGACAAGCACAAAAACTTTACCATATCTCTATAATTTACCAGTTCTTTTCGTCTTATTGTAATACCTTCATGCACATTACCAATGACTTGAGTAATCGGGTAATTCTATCTTATTCTTCTTGGTGAATCTTTTCTTTTAGTTTCCTGAACACTTGACGCTTCTATAATTTTTGGATGAGTTTCTTGTTCTGGGTCAGAATGAAATGTTGGTTCAGCATTTGGTTCAACATTTTGATCAATATTTGAACCATGCTCAGCTAATTCGGCTTTTCTGGAATTCTGCATATCAATATAAGCATCAACGTTGTCTTCTTCAGTTTTTCCTGCCAAATCAGTGAAATAATCTAAGACAACATTTATAGATTCTTGAATGTTCTTAGTTATGAGATTAAACACACGATATGTGTGACTAGTTAGACCATATTCAAGAAATACTGCTATGACACTTTTTGAATCAAATTTTGTAAGTGTGTCTCGATCATTCAGAATATAACAAACGTATCCAAAAATATAAAAATATTTCAAATTTGGCTTACACCCATTTAAGATTTCATATGGAGTCATGTACGTACCAGGTCTTAAGTATTTACGATTTGAGATGTGACATGTTGTATTTAAGGCTTCAGCCCAAAATCTCTTAACAAGGTTTTTTGAGCTAATCATAATCCGACCATTTCTTGTAAAGTTTGATTTTTTCGTTCAACTACTCCATTTTGTTGGTGTTTTGGGTGCCAAAAATTCATGCAGTATGCCTTATTTTCCACAAAAATAAGAGAAGAAATTCTCAAATTCTCTTCCATGATATGATCTTGTACGTGATACACATGAACCATTCATATTTTTTAACCCAGCATGTAATTTCTTAAATACATCAAACATATCTGATTTTTATTTAACAAAATTAATCCATGTCTATCCAGAAAAATCATCCACTAACACATATGAATATCTTTTACCAGCTAAACTTTCAATTTCAGTTGGACCCATAAGATCCATATGGATTATTAATTCAAAGTTGCGAGTAGTTCCAATGTATTTCACATGTTCATGAGAAATTCGAGTTTGCTTACTTTTTTTACATTCTCCACACACAATTTGTTTACTTTTATCCAGCTTGGGCAAACATTTTAATGCATCCAATCTTATCAATCTGTCCATGTTTATGAGATTTGCGTGTTCCAACTTTTGATGCCACATAATTGTTTTGCTTATTTCGGCAGTGTTGCACGACATACTTTTTCCAGCAATATAACACTTGTCATTTGATCTTTTACCTGTCACTACACATACATTTGCATAATCAAATACCTCCCATTTATCCTTATTGAATCTTACTTGAAGATTGTCATTGCATAATTCACTTATACTAATCAAGTTAGCCATAAGTCCTTCCACATCAGAACATTTCGAAGCTTAAGAAATTCAGCAACATACATTGTTCCTTTTCCTATTATTTTTCCTTGTGTTCCTCCACCATATCTCATCGTACCTTCTTGGAATAATTCATAGTTTGTGAGGTAATTTATTGTACATTTCATATGTCTTGAACACCCACTATCATAGTACCAAGACTCTGAATTGATAGCTTTTAGAGCAGTAAACACAACATTACAAGTTAAATTAGATTTACAGACCCACTTCAAGTTTTGATAGATTGGTGTGTTTTGATTCATGATGTTACAAATGTTATGTATCGTTCGTGGCAACATTCGATTCAGTGACATATCAAATTTCAATTTTTGACAGTAAGGTCTTATGTGTCTAGGTATAAAACAGTAATGACTGACAAATCTTCTTTTTCTTTTGGTCACTTTTCCTGTATCTGTTTTTTACAATTCGTTTTCACTTTCTTTAACAAAAACTATAGGATTTTGATTAACAGTTAAATTAGATGACAAGGTAGCAGCAGTGTTGTGATATCCATTCCAGAATTACTTATATTTCCTACAGCTAGAATTTCATCAAGCGTAGAATTACCTCTACTCAATTCTTTAATGTTTCGTTCGCTACTTGAAGTTCAATTTTGAGTTTGGTCAATTTAACATCCTTCTTTGTAAGAGAAACTTCCAGCTTTGTAAATATCTTCTTGAGTTCTTCATTTTCTTTGTTCAGAATTTTCGCTTCTTGATTTTTTATCTCCAAATTCTTGAGAAGTTCATCCTGAATTACTTGAATTTTTTTGAATATGCGGCTATCATCATCTGATTCTACATTATCAGTGCATCCATTAGAGTAATTTAAATCAAAATTTTTGAAGAATCCATGCCTGTCAAATGTGGTGCTTGAGCTAGTAGGCATGAGTAATCCTTCATCATCAGAGTACTCTTGAATGGATGTCAATAAAGCAGAAGTTTCCGATTCCTCTTTTTCTGGGTGCATTTCATCAAATTCTTCCTCGCATAGGGATATCCACATCAATTTTCCATGTCTGCGAAGAACATTTGCACATTCATTTGCATAATGTCCAAATCTTTTGGTGGCTTGACATTGGACATCATCAAGATTTTGAGAATTGTTCTTAAAGCGATCAGATGTGGATCTTTTGACAGAGTTTCCCTTTGAACCACTCGGTTCAAAGACTCTTTTGGAAGTGGATTCTGTTGATTTTGCAACTCATACCTTTGATTTCTTTTTCTTATTGTTGAATCTCTTGGTAAGATTGTTATATCATTTGGTGAGAAGAGCAATACTCAAATTCTCATATGGATCAATGGGTTCTTCATCTCCATCCTCATCGTGATCTTCGACTTCGTCTTCCTTTGTCATTGAAGTGAAGGCTATTGTTTTTTATCCTTTGTTGTAGAGCCTCTCTTGATTATCCATATTCATCTCCTAAGTTCTTAGAATACCAATCAGAGTGTCTAACTTCAATGTATTCATGTTATGAGTTTCTTCAACTACACATACTTTCAGATTGTATCTAGATGGAAGTGTGTGAACAACTTTACTTACTAGAATTTTGTTGTTAATTTGTGCTCCAAGAGAATAGGCTTCATTGGATAGATCAATGACACGATCATAGTAGGTATATATCGTATCATTTTCTTCCATTTTCATATTTTCAAATTTGTCTTGAACCATTCACAACTTCCTTTCTCGTACAATGTCACTTCCTTCACAATGTCTCTCGTGTATCCCAAGCCTCCTTAGCTGTAGAACATGTTTTAATGAATCTGTACCTGTAAAGATCCACAATTCCCATAATTATATTCATTGTCTTTTCATGAGAATTTCCTTGAGCTATCTCCTCAGATGTCCATTCGGATTGTGGCTTTATGACAGTATCTTCGTTTTGATCAACTTTGTTTGGAGGTGACCATCCGTCAGTGACTATAGACCATGCTCGGAAGTCAACTGAATTTATCGTCTGTCTGGTTCGATACTTCCAAATAGTCATAATTTTCTTTTGAGAGAAGTATAGGTCGAGGTTGATTGAAGATATCTATTGAAAAACTACCACACCAGAATCTCACTTAGTGTATCAAGTGATGGCTTTGATACCATTTGAAAGTGTGGTATCAATGGAAAATAGCAGCGGAAAATAAAAATAACACCGAGGGTAAATTTTCACAAGTCAAGAATGACTTGTGATGCTGTTAGGACGAAATGAATTCACTAATTGATTGTGAATTACAAAAAGAATCGAATATAACTATACGATTCTTAACGTACTTGAAATTCAAGATAAATTCTAAGACGACTAAACACAACTAAGAAAGTAAACCTTGAGCAACAATCTTCACTCACTAACACACTTCACAGAATCGTGTACAACATGATCAGAAAGATCTGCTGCATAGAAATACAGAATGTTTGAGTAGGATTGAACACAACTTTCTCAGTAACACTCTTGTCTGATATACATAAATCACTCTCGTTCAGCGTACTTCTTCCGATCTTTTGCCATATTTGTAGGATGATTCTGACAGTTTTCTTCCATTCTTCACTCACGCACGTCATAGTAACTTCTTTAACATGATTCTGTGATTTGTATTAACTGCTTTCCACATGAATAGATTTTAACTTGATCTTCAATCTTATTGTGGTATGTTCAACAACATTCCTTGTATATCGTTATTAACTCAGTCTCCCACTTCTCTCTATTGTTCCTGCAAATGATAAGCGGAAGAAACCGAAAAAAGTAACTATATTAGTTCGGTAATTCAAAGTTCAACAGAATCGAAACCTAGCCGGTTTGGTTTCGATTCCAAAATACTCAATTTCAAAGCTGGTGGTTTCGGTTCTAAAACTGTCGATTTTGGTTCCAAACCGGTGGTTCCAAGTGTGGGTTTGTAAAAAAAAGAACCGAGAATCGGAACCAAAATCGTGGAACCGTGTGGTTCACAAACCGAAACCGGCTATATGCCGGTTTGGTTTCGATTCCACCCCTCACGGTTCCAGGAACTGGCGTTCCACCCCTCACAATTCCAGGAACCGGCGGTTCCAGAATCGAAATCTAAACTAACGAAACCGTGCTATCTAATGCTATAAGATTCCTGATATTTATTTTAATTTATAAAAATAAAAAACTCTAACCAACTAATGGAGGGCAAAAAATCACTATTCTATATGTATCTTTAAATATATGAAGAACAAGTGAACGTTCCATTTAATATGTTGTAAATCATCATACTATACTCAAAGAATAATCTGTCTCCCGAATATCGTGACAATCTGCAGAACTACTAAGAATATTTTATTTTTTTACATGGATTAATAAAATACTTTTGATAAACTTGAAAAAATAAATTTAACCCATAAAGTTTCTGTTATACCCCTATTTATTTTTTTATAAAATATAACGAATTACACAAAAAAGTGGTGCTCCAAAAATTCCACCTCCAACAAATATAATAAAAAAATGACTAATTTTGAACAGAAAAAAAGTATAGTAGATTATTTTTGTAAGAAGAAGGGAGTAAATTAAAAATAGTATTCTTATAATTCCATAAAGGTAAAAAAACTTTTGGTCCAAATCACCCCTCTAAAATGGGAAACATTGATTTTAAGGTTGTTTAATAATTAAGATATATAAATATTTAGAAGACACCATTATATAAATATTTAGAAGACACCATATTTTTAGGAACAAATTACAGTCTCATGGTAAAATTGAGGCCTTATTATAGGATTTGGAAGGGGATAGTATTTAAGTCTTTATTTTTATTGTCATGATTAGTTCTATTAATAATATTTGATATCTATCTTCTATTATTGGATACAATGGTTAATGTATAAAATACATAGATAAAAAAGCAATGATTTTCCCTTTTCAAAATTTCAAATTATTATTATATATTCATCAATATATTTAGGAGATAAATTGTGATAAAATTTGTTTGTGTTATTTTAATATTAATTTTTTATTTCTTAATTTTTTTGTTTTTCGAGAATAATTGTGGTAATTAATAAAAAAACAAAATTGGTATGCACTCAAATTTTCTAAATAGATCTCATTTACAAAATATATTTTATTTATGATAATTATACTTTTTTAATTAAAAAATATAAAAATAAACATAAAAAAGAACAAGAAGAAAAAAGAAGAGAATCAAAACATTTGTATTTTGTTTGTTTTTTATGTGTTCGAACTTATATTTCGAACACATCTATTTGTATGCAACAGAGTTGATCAAAGATATATGTTTGTGTTCGAAATATATTTGTGATAAATTTATTTATTTAATTTAAATATCTAACAGAAAGGAGTCGATTGCTGCGGTGGAGGTGGAGTCCTTAATGACAATAAAGGAATGTGAGGTCTATTTATTAATTAAGGAATGACATATTTATGGGTCTCAATTCGGAATCATCTAAAACAGACCTCACATTGACTGCAGCAAAATGTGGAGAACAGGAAATAATCACCATTTACTTTTTTTGAATTCTATCTTGTACATTCATGCCTCCCAATTAATTTCACCAACTCCCTCCCTCATCTATTTCAATATTTATATTCTTTCGATTTTAAAATAAGTATTGTTTTATTAAAAAAAAAAAAAAAAACTAAGAAATCTTGATTATACAAGCATTATTTTATAACGGGATTGAAATGGTTGATTCAATCAGTTAAATTAGGAATGGTTTCTTGAATTGATTCGTAATATTAATAAAATTGCTTTTGCTATTGAACCGGTCCAACCGTCCAATCATTTTTTTTATTTTTGTAAATTAAGAAAATCTATTTTTTAAAGTATTAATATCCTATTTTAAGTTATGTATTAACAATTTTTTTTATGAATGTTAATAAATAATATATGTGGTAACATAAAAAAAAATTATTTTTATTTTTTCGATTGAACCTCCATTATCGGTTAAACCGATATCCAATGACTCGTCATTTCAATCTCCAATTCAATTATAAAAACACTGACTCTTATGTAAAATACTCATATATATATATATATATATTATGAGATTGAGGATGAGGTCGGCACATCCACAATTACGTATATCAAGCAGCAGCTATGATCGCTGGCTACTAGTTGAGCATTTATTATTTGGATGTATCAGTGTGTGTGTATTAGGCTATTTCCAACTCAGTGCAGATATTTGCACAACTTTTTGTATTAAAAAAATATTTTAAGATATTTTTATATTTTTTGTATTTATTATATCTAATTTATTAAAAATAATTTATATATATATCTATATATATTTATATATAATATTGTAACTTTTTTTTGTAAAATTAATTATATGTAAATAACACATATCGGTCAATAGTTATTCAAAATAACTTCATAATAATAGTACATTAAAATTTTATAGTAATTTTATGTTTTATTCTTTGTAAGTTTATTAAGTTTATGTATACTATTTTAAATCTAATAGTACTTTCTTTTATTATGATTGAAAACATATTTTTATTATTTTATTTTTTATCATTTAATTAAAAATAAATTTACATTAATTGAGTTAAATTAATTATAATAATAAAATATATCAAAATATAAAAAAATATTTAAACAATACATTAGGAAAAAAAAGAAAAATAAATACCATCTACAGTTCCTGCGATAGCGTAAATCCATCATCGTGGTGGGTTTGGTCTTATGAATGTGGATTTCTCGGAAAAATAAAAAGCAGAGAGAGCGCAGAAAATAGACTAATCACCAACAGTAAAGAGGAAATCATAACGATAATTTTCTTTTTATTTTTATTGGTATTTCTCCCAATTCTAATAATATAATCATAAATTATTATCAACATAAATTATTAAATAATATTTATTATTTTGTTTTGTATTTTCTATCGTATCGTGTAAGAAATTGTTACTTTTATGTAGTAAATTAGATAAGAAAAAAATTGTACATTGATTGCACATATCTGAGTCGACCCAACATAAGCACCAAAACTAATTACAATTATTTTACAATATAGCTAAATTATAATTATAATCAATATTAAAAATAAACTTTTATATGTTCCTTAAACTTTGATATAAATAAAAATAAAACTACTTAGGTAAAAATATTGATAACTTATTAATTTGTGAATTTATTTATATATTTTGTTGATGGGTATAAAAAATATTCGTTCCTATAAAAAATTAATTTACCTGGAAATTTTAAAAGTCACATGTTAAGATAGGATATATATTTTTAGTTAAACAACTAATATTATTACATCTTAATAGATTAATTTGTTGAATTAATTTTTGAATCAATTTTGATATTTCTCCAGAAAAATATATAATATTAACATATTTATTATATTGATAGTAAAATTAATTTAAAATATGAATCAAATCCTAACTACTTATTTTCTAAATTATTTTTTTCTCTGTTTGAAAAAAATAAAATATTTATAAATTTATAGTTTTTATTTATTTGATAGATATAAGAAAATGCTCCTCATATAAAATTGTCTTCCTCAATATTTTAACTGTCACACGATATGAAAGAATATTTTTTAATTTAAAAACAATATCATTATATTTTAGGTAAATAGATAATATCTTTCATGTTTAAGGAGAACAATTACGTAAAATATTTGGAACTTCCTTAGTGGTATCTATATGTCAATTGAGAATGGACAAATTATTCGGGAAGAATGTATAGACAGATTGTAGGATTAACAGATTATACTTCGATGGTTTGTTTTTTTGGGTGCTTATTCTTTCATTTTATCGTTGACATTATCGTTGGGTTCTTCTCAATACTTGTTTAAGAATGACTTTAATGTTTTGGTGTTGCAAAAAATCTTGTGGTTGATTTGTATTGTGTGTATTTTTTATTTAAGTATTTACATTCTTGATTTTATTTATATATTTTTGTGATAATTACGCCTAGAAAAATATGAGTGTTTGACGGACTTATTATTTTTAATTATACAATAATATCTTGCAATTCAAAGACTAATACATTTAAGGTTAAATAGTAATAATAATACATGCATTTAACTTTTAAGTGATAAAACATTTCAACATATAACGTAATATCTTTATGGTTAAAAAGTAATACATTTCATTGGGCGCGACTATGCATGTACAGGATGCTGATTGCGTGACCTGGATGCAATTTGTTTTTTTTGGTTTGATGCTTATTTTGAGGTTCAATTGATGAGCAAGAGGTCTACTCAATAGATTAATAATTTCATAAATATAATAATATATTTTTAAATTAAAATGCATAAATATATAAAATGTATTTGTTAATAATAGTTTATTTTGAACACAAATATCTCACAATTTGATTTCTATATAAATATTTTAAATAAAAAATCTATCACAATTAACCTAAAAAAATATTTTACATTTAAAAAATAGTATTATATATATATATATGTAATATGGATATCAAATTAACTATCATAAAAAATCATTAGTTTGATATAACTTTTGAAAAATTCAAACTTCAGACAAAATAGTTATAAGCGTTTGAAAATTAAGGTGAACAAGCAAACAAAAGCAGCGACTTTTCACAACCCATTTTTTTCTTAGCGCAATCCACTTCTAAATGTAACTCATTAAAAAAACATCTCAAAATTTCTTAATTTATACGACTAATATCAGTTATACCCCTCTTTATTATATTATAATAAAAATAAAATAAAATCCATATATATATATAAATATATCTATATATACCAATTCTCCCATAGAATAATATATCTTTTTCAAGGATTTATATAGATACATATCCTTGAAAAAGATATATTATTCTATGGGAGAATTGGTTTGGAGGTAGTGCAAAACGTTCTTAACGCCTTTAGACACCATGGTGATCCCCATGACATGCATCTAAATCTGAAGAAATTCTGTAGTAGTGCCTTCGGGTATTGGTTTCCTAATATATTTTAACCATTAGATTTTTAATATTTAATTACAATCCCTAGATTTGTCAACCAAATTATCTGAAGTACATGTTAAAAATTCAAAATGAATTAAACTATTATTGTATCGATTTTTTTTTTTTAAACTTCTCCCATTTTTATAAAATTATTATTATTTCAGGCATTTTTTTCTTTCTTTCCATTTTTGCTTAATTATAGGGCTTGCAAATGAGTCTTACCCGAGCTTCTTGAAATCTGTCTGCGACTCGCCAGAGCTTCTTAACCTCTACACTCTTCTGGAATGGTAAGACTCTTCCACACATTCACCACTCGTCACTCGTCACTCGTCTAGAATTCTCCAAATCTCCTCCGCACAATCGCCATTAACCACTCACCACTCACCACTCACCACTCACCACTCATCTGAGAAATGTCTTCATCGTCTTCTCGCATTTGTTCTCATAGCGGTGGTGCAAATGTACATGTAAGCGTATTAGTATTGATGAGCCCCCCAAGTAACAGAATCCAATGGTTAACTCTATTGGTTTGGTTTGAAGCAATATCATACGTGTTTGTTTGGGGTATGGTACACCTGACAAATTTAGAAAAATCATTTGGTTCGTGAATACTTGCTTTTTTAATTTTACTTTTTCCTCAAATTGCCTGTGGAACTCGAATCCAATGCAGGAAATATCAGTGTTTTAGAGGTGGTTAGATCACTACCTTAAAACTAGATGATTGTGGTTGTGTGAATTTCCAATTTGTCATTTGTTGAAGTTCGATTACCGAACTTATATATAATTACTGTTCTGCCGATTTTTTCCTTTATCAATTACAAGAACAATAGACTTTAAAGAAATAAAGACAAGTCAATACCTACATACAAGGGATACAGTTTCAGATTTTAAGGAAATAAAGACTACCTACGTATAAGGAATGCAGTTTCAGATTTTAAAAAGTTGTGTTCACTCAACAATCTGTATTTCTGGGCAGCAGATCTTTTTGATCATGCTGTACTCGATTCTATGAGTGTGTTAGTGAGTGAAAACTTTACTCTATATTTACTTTCTCAGTTGTGTTTAGTCGTCTTGGTATTCATATTGAATTTCAAGTACATTAAGAATTGTTCTTGACTGATTTGTGAAAATTTACCCTCAGTGTTATTTTTATTTTCCACTGTTGTTTCTATTGGTACCACATTTTCATCATTCTCAGTGCATAATAGATGCAGATGATCATGACTTTCTTATCTCATACGTTAAAGAGAACTGTTTGTATATGTTCATTTCATACTAGAAGATCAAAAAGCATATTCTCTAGTAATTTTATTTATTTATTTTTTCGCTACTGCTACATCTCAAAAACAAAGAAATGATATAATTTATGAATTAGTGATGCAGAAATTTCCATGGAGCAACTGCCTTAATACATGAAGCCATAAATACTTTCTGAAAATAATAAAAAGCATCCAAGTCTCAATGTTCTTGAGGAATTTAAATTTTCACCAACCAATCTTGTGTGTGTTTGTTTGTTTTTCCCCCTCATAAAGTATTTATGGGTATGGATTTAGTTCTTAAGTAGTTGTTCCCTATAAATTTGTAAGCGCTAATTGATAAATTCTATGATTGCTATATCTTTTTGATAGTGTCTGATTACTTATTAGATAATGCGTTTTTCGTTCTTTTATAATACGAAAAAAACATATAAAAAAATCATATTTTAGTGTTCAAGATAGAACAGTATAATCATGTGCATCTATTTTGCACTTGGGGTAACATGCAAGTTAGTAAGATATAGTTATGCAGCGATAGTCACTTTCTAATTGTAGTTGTTGGAATCGAAGTGAGTTCCTTGGGCGACCAACACTCCAAGCTTTTCACTGCAGTGCACTTGTCACTCCATTCTCATATTTTAATATAAAGCCTATCGATATATATTTTATTTTTTGTTTAATGTTAGTAGAAACATTGATTCGTAATTGAGAATTGAAGTTGGATCCTAAGCCTGCTAAGTTCACAACATTATTGTGGAGAGTGAAGTTGCTATGACCACAAAATACATCCAGACTACAAATAACAAGTTGATGTGCATATGAAACTACTTTTGAGTTGCTAGCTGTATAACTTTGTTGTTGTTTCAATTGAAACTTTGAGTTTGGATTCACTTAAGTCCATTATACAGAACATAGTTAAATTTCAATCTATAATTTTTTGATTTATATCCTATTGGTTATTTTTATTATTTAAGAATAAAGTCTTGTATGGTTCATATTACACTAATCATGCTTTGGTGATGTGTGTTACGTTATTTGGGCAGGTTTACATTGCAATACTTCTATTTTTATTTTTATTTTTATTTACTTAATAGAAGGTTGTTATATAGTTCATGCATAGTTAAGATTAAATTTTGGTTTAATTTTTTTATACATATAATGTTAATAGGGACTTAATCGTTGGGGCAAGATATAAACTTAATATTAAATTTATTGTAATTTAAAAAAAGGTTATGTTTTAATACAATATTTTTTTTAATCACATAAAAATGCTTAAATGAATTACATGAATTTTTTTAGCATATTAAGATAGAAAAAATGTAATATAAATGAATTCTTTGAGATCCATCCAATAAAAAAATATGTATATAAATGGTCAATATATTTATTGTATAAATAAATCTTTTTATATAAAATTATATCCAACAATTTTTCTTTTGCAAAATTATCTGTATTTTTCAATATTAAAAATTTACTGTCCAAAAAACACCCCCCAGCCCACAAAAAACCTACAGGTTATTGATATACTATAACACAGTAAAATTATCAGGTGTACCGGTACTGCGGGCCACTACAGAAGCCCGTCTAAATCTGATGTATAGATTCTTCCCTGCTATTGGACATAAATGCATTGCAGCCTTGCAAATCTACTTGACCTGTGTAATACGGAATGATCAACAAAAGCTCTAAACCTTGTTATGCATGTTGTATTTGATAACCATAAGCAAGTCACAGACAATGATTACCCATATGCATACAGATAATCCAAACACTAATAGGCATCTGACAGAATATGTACAGCACATAATTGAGAATTGAGAGAAGATTGGAAAAATCACCGTGAGAACTGGTGAGAGTATATTCACATATATATACACGTATGTGTAGTTACAACAATATCCTATAATTAAGGAAAGGATATGGTCAAGGTATACCTAAAATACAGGATAGACACAAATCAAATCAATATTTACAACTAATTCAAATCAATTGGTATTATCTCTATTACCCCCCGTCAAGCGCTGCGTGGGGTGAAGACACACGCAAAGCTTGGACCGTAGAAACTCAAATGCCGGACGAGGAAGACTCTTTGTGAAAATATCCGCAAGCTGAAGATGAGAGGGAACGAACTCAGTGGAAATGCGCCCAGATGAGACCAATTCACGAACAAAGTGATAATCCAAATCAATGTGTTTAGCTCGCTTGTGTGCAACAGGATTCTGACTCAAGAAAATGACACTCTTGTTATCACACAACAGAACTGGCCGAGTAGGAGGAAGAGCCCGCAATTCATGAAGAAGATTAATAACCCAAATAAGTTCAGCAGCTGCATTGGCCAGGGCCCGATACTCAGACTCACAGCTGGAACGAGCAACAGTTGGTTGTTTCTTTGCACTCCAAGAAACAAGATTACCCCCAAGAAATATAGAGTACCCATAAGTTGAGCGACGGGTCTCAACACAATGAGCCCAATCCGCATCAGAGTATCCCAAGATGGAAGAGTCAGGACGCTTAGTGAACGAGAGACCAAAATGGAGAGTACCCTTCACATAGCGAAGGATACGCTTAACAGCCAAAAAATGATCTTCAGTAGGCGACTGAAGAAACTGACTAACAGAGCTGACAGCATAGGATAAATCTGGTCTAGTGATGGTCAAGTACTGCAAAGTACCAACCAGAGATCTGTATAATGTGGGGTCCTTGAAAGAAGGACCTGTACTGACAAGAGATTCACCTGTCGCCAATGGGGTGGAAACAGGTTTCGCCTCAACCAAGTCTGCACGTTTAAGAATATCAAGTGCATACTTGGCCTGACCAACAAACAACCCAGTATCGGTGTGAGAGACCTCAAGACCAAGAAAATAGCTCAAGGAGCCCAGATCCTTGATGGCAAACTCATCTCCAGTATCAGCTATGAACTGGCGAAGGGCAACAAGATCATTGCCTGTGACAATAATATCATCAACATACAAGAGAAGATATATAATGGTCTTATCCTGATGCAGATGAAATAGAGACGAATCAGAACGACTCTGTGAAAAACCTAGACTGAAGAGAAACGAGCTGAAACGCTGGTACCAGGCAAGGGGAGCCTGGCGAAGACCATAAAGTGCCTTCTTCAGTCGACAGACATGATTAGGGTACGGAGGATCAACAAAGCCAGGGGGCTGGGCCATGAAGACAGGCTTGTGAAGAACCCCATTCAGGAAGGCATTCTTAACATCAAGCTGGTGAAGAGGCCAGCCACGCTGAACAGATATGGCCAGAACAACCCTAACTATGGCCGCCTTCACAACAGGGCTGAATGTATGATGGAAATCCAAACCAGGAACTTGAGTAAAACCCTGAGCCACTAAACGAGCTTTGTGACGTTTGATTGACCCATCTGCAAGAAACTTTGTACGAAAGACCCACTTGGAGCCAACAATATTAGTGCCAGAAGGTCGAGGCACTAAATCCCAAGTCGAGTTTGAGCGAAGAGCATCAATCTCTTCTTGCATGGCAGCAAGCCACTGAGGAAGCTTAACAGCAGACTTGAAGCCACGGGGCTCAGAGGTGACAACAAGAGCTGAGAGAAGGGCAGAAGATGCTAAATCAACCGGATAGCGCGGCTTGAAAATACCAGCACGAGCTCGAGTGATCATATGATGAGTGGGCTGAGGAGCCTAGGGTGGTTCTGGAGCTGGAGGCTCAATGTCCTGGGGTGGTTTTGGAGCTGGAGGCTTAATGTCGGGAACAGGAAGCACGACAGGATCAATAGTAGGCGGCTCCAAAGAAGGTTCATCGAGAACCAAGGACGGTGAACGAGCATCGTTATCAACCAAAAAATGATGTGGAGGACGAACAGGAGCCAGAGAAGAGTCAGATGAGATATCGAGAAACGTCGAGATATCTAGATCAGTGGCTTTCGTAACAGACGGTACCCGTGAGAAAGGAAAGTGGAGCTCATCAAACTGAGCATGGCGAGTGATAAAAACTCGAGAAGAGTCCGGATCAAAACAACGAAAACCCTTCTGCGTGCTGCTATAACCCAGAAAGATGCAAGGCCGACTGCGAGGTTCCAATTTATTAGCTGCATAGTCACGAAGATACGGATAGACACGGCAACCAAAGGGCTTAAAAGTATCATAACTAGGCGGATAACCAAATAACACCTGAAAGGGAGAAATGTTATCAAGTATCACAGAGGGTAGCCTATTAATGACATAAACGGCAGTGGCAAAAGCATCAAACCAAAGGGAAGCTGGCGCCTGAGCATGAAATAACATAGATAAACCAGATTCAGAGATATGACGATGTTTACGTTCGGCCCTGCCATTTTGCTGTGGTGTATAAGCACAAGAAATCCGGTGATGTATACCATGCAGATGCATAAAATCACGAACCCTTCCATTTATAAACTCACTACCCCCATCAGATTGAAATGTTTTAATAGTTCGAGAAAATTGATTGCAGACGAAAGCATGAAACCGAACAAACACATCATAAAACTCGGACTTAGCACGCAAAGGATATATCCACAAAAATCGAGAAAAATCATCCACAAAAGCCACATAATATTTAAACCCGTCAGAAGTGGAAACGGGTGCAGGACCCCACAAATCACAATGAATTGAGTCAAGAACAGCAGTAGCACGTTTGTCATTCAATGAAAATGATAAACGCTTGCTCTTGGCCAACTGGCAAGAAGAGCAGAGGCTAGGGTTTGGTAAAACTGAAGTAACAGATAAACAACCCTGCTTATTTAACAATGAAATAACAGAAAATGGAACATGCCCCAGACGTAAATGCCACAAATCAAAGCTTGCTTTCAACCTCTTGACCCGAATAGCTGCAACCAAAGCTGGAATACCCCGATCAAGTAAATAAAGTCCCTGATTTCACCTTCCCTGAGCCAGGATTTTCTTTGTGAGCCGGTTCTGAATGGCGAAGAACTTATCAGAGAAAATAACATCCACAGGATAATCCGCAGTTAATTTACTTATAGACAGAAGGTTCTTTGTGATATGAGGGACGACAAGTACATCTAACAATTTAACATCCTCAGAAATTTTAGTATTGCCAATATGCGAGATATTTAAAACATTGCCATTACCAACTATAACAGAACCGTTACCAGAATAGGACTCATGAGTGTCAAGAGCTGAAAGTTGGTTCGTCATATGAGCCGAGGCGCCCGAATCAAGATACCAATCAGGAGTTTGATCCGAGACATTGCAAGTGGACGTGAATGCCTGAGCAAGGTGGGTAGCTGAGTTGGAGTTGAGAGCATTCAAGTATTTAGAGCACTTATCAGCGTAGTGCTCCCCACGACATATTTGGCATCTAGGCGTACGATGAAACCCACCTCCACCAGAATTGTCACGACGACCAGAATTAAATGAAGCACCTGAACCTGAACCATTGTTACCATAATTAAAATTACCTCCTGAGCGAGAAGAGTGCTGCTGCTGAGAGGTACGAGATGATGGTCGAGGCGACGGCTTAGGGGCAGCCGTCTGAAAATTCTGGCGAACGGCGAAGAAGGCAGGAGAGGGAGACGAACCCTCCATGGATTTAAGCATCATATCAAATTGTACAGCCTGGTGGAGGAGATCACGGAGAGGCGGAACTGGAGAGATAGCCATCCTAGTGCCGGCAAAACCTGCAAATTGAACCCCCAACCCGCGGAGGAACCAGTGCCGTTTATCGTCGGCGTCAATGGGACGGCCGATGGCCTGCAGCTGATCACAGAGATGTTTAAACTTCTTGCCATAGTCTTCAACGGACAGATCTCCTCGGCGAAGTGATAACAACTCCTCCCGGAGTTGATGAGAACGGAACGCAGAGGCATAGACACTCTCAAGCGCCTCCCACGCTTGATTGGTGAATGTGCAATCGATGACCTCCGAGGCCGCGTCGGCAGAGAGAGAGGTATATATGACACTGAGAAGGCAGTTATCCTTCAGATGCCAAGTCGTGTAAGCCGGGTTTGCAGTGGCAGTGCCGCTCTCCGGCGTGATTGTGGAAGACGGCGCTGGAGTCGTACCGTCGAGATGGCCCAAAATATCAAAACACTCAGCTATGTGTATTGTTTGGCGGCGCCACATCAAATATGTGGAGGCTTCAAGTTTAATTTGCATCATATTTATCATTGTGGTAACAGGGAGAGGATCATTAGCAGAGTTCGACATGATGATGACGAAATTGAGATTTGGCGATGGCGGATACCGACCAATATCACCAAAACAAGAGAAGAGGAGAGCTGGATGTAAACACCGGCGAGGTAGAGAAGGAGGACGGCGGAAGAATTTAGGGTTTAGGAACGAGTTAGGCTGATACCATGACAGAATATGTACAGCACATAATTGAGAATTGAGAGAAGATTGGAAAAATCACCGTGAGAACTGGTGAGAGTATATTCACATATATATACACGTATGTGTAGTTACAACACTTAAAACCCAGGTTATAAGTGAGAGGATTGCCCATGCTTATAAGCCTACCCAAGACACTTACCTCAACCGATGTGGGATACTTAACAGCATCAACATCCTCAGATGATACAATGATTTGACATGCGCATATAGATACAGATCATGAATTCAATCTCTTGCATTCAAAATGCAGCAAAAAAACCAATTTTCACACATATCCACAGCAAAACTGAGAAACAAAAAGAGAAAGAAAGAAGCTTACTTGTTGAAAACAATAGATAATGTATAGAAATTAATAGCTCCAAGAAGAACTTCAACTCTATCACCCTCTTCACTGACAGGAGCCCAATTCGATTTTCAGTAATTTATAACTATATAAAAGTAAGATAGTTGAAAAAATTAAAAAAATGGTCGTTTTTCCGCTAAAATCATTTTTTTTTCAAAATATCCAATCAGATTTCTTTTACTTTACTTTTTCATTCTATTTTTTAAAGGTTTATAACTTTTTCATATCTAACTCCGTTTTTTATGAAAAATATATCAAATTAATTGATAAGATATATATTATATATGTATACTATTTACTGTATTTCCCTTACTTTCGCTAGCTAATTATGTTTAGTTCTTGAATTTTGATTAAAGATTATGGCCCTGGTGAACCGTCATAATTAGTGAACAAGATATGGTATTTGAATGAATTGATGCATCTTGGCCATAAAATAGTGGATTTGAATATGTGCAAGGACATACCATGGAATAGAGAGTTGGTCGAAATTTTTACATAAGGCGTGGGCACACCTTACCTCCAGGCGAATTAGTCAGAGAAAGATCACTCTTCCCCCACTAAGTGATGACGGTTACTTTTGATTTATGATGATAATTATTGATAGAATTAGTGAGGATTAAGAGAGACTTTATATATTTGAGAGTTGTACGTAGAAAAGACATCTGAAATTTTACACAAATTCTTCTGCTTTTCAATTTCCTGCAATTCTCTATGAAAGGCTAAATTTATCTTTTCAATCAAGGAAATACAGAAGACTATGTTCGTCAGAAATTTTAAATCTAATTAGTCTTTATTTGTTTTTTCATTCTTCGTAATTCATATATCTTCTGTGTTCGATAAATCTTATTGTTTTGATAATTGAATGATGTGACCAATCTTTCGACTATTGAAACAATATGTTGCCATATTAAATGTTAAATTCATAATTGTTTAACCATCTAATATTTGTGGTACAATAACATGATTATTTGAATCAATATGTTATGGAGATGTTTGATCTAACTTAAATAAATCTATATGTATGTTTGTTAACTAGAATTGATGGTCTCTTTGAACCTAATGTTTTTGGTAAATTAAATTTTATGATCGTATCTAAAATTATTTATTGATAAGGAAAATAATTAGAGGACCTACTCTGATTATCGAACAACTAAAGAGAGATGATTTGTTTTGGTTGCACTAAGAACCATTTTTGCATTCATGGTAGTTTCTACAAACCAAATCTGAAGTTACCTCCTAGTTGGATTTTATTTAAACTGATCTACCTACATATTTATTTTCGTATTGTTTTTGTCAATTGAATATTGTTATTCACCGAATTTCACACAAAAGAATAGATCCTACCGATCTCTGTAGGTACGATATATGTTCATCACTATCACAAATCTTTCGAACAAGTGTTTTAGTTTTATTATTTGTTGGTTTTGACACCCAATATTAATCATCTTTTCATGATCTCCAATTTAATATCCATATTGCACACATATAAAATTATAATTAATAATTTTTAAAAAATATTTTTTCATAAATTAATTGTGGTATATTTTAATATTTAATATATATTTATATTGTGAGATATTTTTATTTTAAATAATTTTTATTAAAAAGATATTTTATATAATTATATAATTTATTTTAAAAAAATTAAAATAACTTACTATATTACTATATTATAAAAATCGTACAACTACGAAAGAAGTACTGGTAGAGGAAAACAGGCGGTGACCGCTTTGGTAGTTGGGTTTGTCCAGTAGATGAACAGTGGTTTTGGATGATGGGTGAATGATTTTCTGGATGAGCTGAAATTTGAGGGTAAGTACTAAGTGGTGGTGGCTATGGCTGTTGGAGCTGAAATTGGCCGATTGGCCTTCCATGAAGTTGGGGAGAATGAAAATTTCATGGCCCGAGAAGGAATTAATTTATTTTCTTTTATTTTAATTATTAATCTTGTAGAGACATTTTAGTTTTTTACTAATTATTTTTTATTATTTAAATGAGCAGGTTGAGCGTCTATGGAGAAAAAAGGGACACAAAAGCAAAATAAATAAATAAATAATTAAATTCATAAAATTTTCTCAGTTTTCCGCTTGCCCTTTGGGTAGTGTACTAGACACGCCAATTACAGGCAAGCATCTTTAAATTTATTTTTATACGTATTTATTTTTTCGACACAATTTTTCAAAAATGAAAATATGATTCAGGTGGAAAAATTATGTTTTCTATTGGGTCGTGATCATGTTGTTATACATATATATATGTCTGTGAAAAAATGTGAATATATTTATTGATTAAATTTATATACTTTATATAAATTATCAAAATACACATTTATTTTTTCACAAAATTATTATTTCGTCTCTAAATAGTTTCTATGCATATTTTGGATTTATCAACCGAGTAAAAGTTCAATCGAGTGATTTGACCTGATATTGGATTACCTAATGTCATGCCTAATTTAAAGTCCAGCATAATTGAAGTCATGCACTCTTGAGGATGCAAATTATGAACGAAAGCCCAATTGTTAAAAAATTTAAGAACTTGATAAAGTGAATGTAAAATAGGAATCTCAAAAAACTCAAGGACTCGATCCAAGTGAAGGTGAAAGAGGAATTAAGGGAGAGAGTCTTTGGGCTTGGTAGTGAAGAGTAATTCTGGCATCAAGAAATTAGTTAAGGAGAGAGAGTGTTCTTTGGCTGGATGAAAATTGATTTGGAGAGAGGTGGAAAAGAGCCTCCCAAGTCAAGAAGGATGGACAAAGATTGAAGAAAAGGAGGAACGGTCAATGCACGGAATTTGAGGAGAGAGAAGACCTTTTGATTTATTATTTTTTTCTTGTCCTGATTTCACCCAGAATGGTGGAATTATTCTGGTTTAAAGAAAAGTTAAATTTTATGTTACTATTTTGTGATTTAATTTGTATTGGTTTCTGTTTCAATTAATTAAGTATTTATTGTGTTAATTGATTTATATATATATATATATATTGATGTGTAGAAATGTGATTGTGATTAATCTATTCGGTTAGATTATTGTAAAATTGATAGGGTAGAATTTCATAATTTGTAAATGTTATCTAAATTATACTTGTTTATAGCAACTAATGACACTGATCATTAGAATTAACACGATTCTAGGATAATTGAATCGAACTTATGAATTCAATAACTAGCCTATCCTATTATTCTAATTGGTAAATACATTTAACGAATTAAATCCAAGAATTGAACTGTTCGGTTGAATAGGTCAATTAGAAAGCTTGTTCTAATTGGTTACACTTACGGGACAATCAAATCAATAAAACTTGTTGTTGATTTAGGGGTAGGAGTCTTAGTTCGAATTAACAAAACTTCACGATTATCATGGAATTGAACATAGAGAATAACTGAACCACGAACCGAAATTTTTTCTTATACTATTCTTTGCAATTTTTTATTTTTATTATTTTTATAAATTTTGTTGATTTCTCTTATTTAATTATAAATTGAAAACGTAGTTTAGTAAAGAAATCAACCAACCCCTTTTATTTGTATTTGTGAATTAATATAGAAAAAATACACAAATAATTCGACCATTTTGTGTGGGATCGAACCTTACTTTTTACTACTACAAAATAGTAAAAAAAATCGAGTAGATAAAAAAATTAATTTTAACGTGCCTCAGCAGAACAATCTTTTATATATATATATGTACATATATAAATTTCAAAATAGACATAATTAATTCACCCATTATTAATGACATTGAAAAATGGTAGTGAGGAGGTTATGTTAAATTTTTATCCTCCCGAAATGTTGGTATGTTCTGATTAGATTATACGTTGGATCCACAAATAATTACAGAGGTAATTAAGTCGAGCTTAAACCTTCACTCAAGTGGTAAGTTTTGTGATAAAATTATGTTATAGACCGGATTGTCGCTTTTATTGAGAGCCCAAATATGTTGATAAGGTTTGAAGTGTGGAGAAAGACAAGAATGAGAAAGATCCCACATTGGATGCACAAGTAATTATGAATTAGTGCCCAAGTTTGGGGGTAAAGCTATGACTTGAATGCCTATCATTTGAAAGGCTTTTTGGTGAGAGGCTGTGTGCAGTGGGAAAGTACCACCTAGAAGTCGATAACGTAGAGAATTGTCCCGACGCGGACGTACGACTTGTTAAGGGATGACAATGATAACATCCCACATTCAATTCATTTGTATTTGTAGATTAACTTGAAATTAGGGTCTTGAAGATATAACATTATTTCTTTTGTTGAGAGCCCATTGTCACCCACTTAGGCTATACCGGCCCGATTATATTTTAGATACCCAACTCAAATACTTGGTTTGTCGGGTCATTATATACATGTTTCTTATAATAAATTAGATTAAGATAAACAATAATTAAAAAATTTAAAAAAATTCTTAAAATGAATTAATTCTTATATAAAAGTCAAACACATATTTTTCTCACAAAAATATATTAAAAATCTTATTAGAAAATTAGTCTATTTCTTATTTAACTTATCTCATATTTTTTTTATTAAAATCATTAATTGATTAGTATTATGTAATTAATCACATTTCTACTGATCTTGGTATATATACAAATGTAATTATAGAATAGATTTAAGATAAAAAAAAATCAAATAAACTATATTAATTAATCCCATTAAAAAATAAAAATTATCTAATAATATACGAAAATTATTTAACTAATTTTTATTTTACAACTCAAATTCAATATTAGTAGTCAACTCACAATGACTAATCATATTTAATATATATAATGCAATAAATAATTTGAATTTTTAAATTTAATATCTAGTTTTTAATATATGCAATATGCGTATCAAATAATGAAGTTTTTAAGTCATGGAACGTGACAAAAGTTATTATATTTGTTTATTCTACGGTTAAAAACTTTTAGATGTCTAACATTTTTTTTATCGAATATTCCACACAATTTCTAATCCATTTCTACTTGAGAAATTGAGAAGAGATTCATATATTTCTTGGCATCAAATAAATGCTCTAGGATTACATCAATCTTAAAAAATAAAAAAATAACTCATTAAAATTACTTCATAATAACTGAGTAAATATATAAATAATTTCACAAATTGAAAGATTTTAACAAATATTTTTCAGTAATCTGGGACATTAGAATGCATTTTCCTTTTAATTGTTATCATGGTTATATATGGGTGGTTTAAGCTATTCTCAGCCTTCCACAAATGGGAATCAAAATATGAAGTGAAGGCATCATAATTTTTGTCCCATCTACTTTTGAAATTTTAATTCCCTCGAAGACTCAATCTTGTAGCAGTTCATAACATGTTTGCTTAAAAATCACAAACCTTTAATTGCTTCAAAACACTTACAGGTGACTTCAAGAACTTTATTTGGGAAGAATGTCTTAATAATATTTGACAGAAACGAGGTTTTGTTTTACATCCTTTCCCAGCTTCCTTCATTTCATATAGATTAGACAAAAGCCCCTCAACCTCCAAGCTACCTAGACTATCAAGTATTCAAGTATGGACAACAAGTTATATATATAATAATCCATAAGCATACATATAACATATATGTATCCCAGACTCTGTGTGTACAATAAGGGTATATCAATTATTCAAACCAATATTACATCGGACTTTCTTCCACTAAACACGCCATCCTGCGATGACTTGTTGAAGAACTCAATACAATCTGCTATAGCTTCATTGTAGTGTGACTTGGAGTAGTAATATGAACTGCACGAGGTCTTGGGTGTCTCCACCGCTCTGTCACAAGAACTCCGCCGCGGCGCCGCCGCCTGACGTCCCTCTGAATCCACCGAGCCGCTTCTTGCGGGGAGTCCCCGGGGGAAGATGAACCGCATTATTATCTTGCGAAATCGGTCTAACAGTTTCATGCTGGTCTTTGGGAGAGAGGAAAACCCTAATCTTGAACTTAATTAATGGCTTTTTCCTCACAAGAACCTCTACTTATTGCTGAGAAATAATTATATTTTAATGCCAATTTAATTTTGGCAGATATTGTTAGGGAAGTGTAATACTATCATTTGTGTCGTATGGAGGAATAAAAAGAAAAGGATTTAATTGCTCTGTGACTCAATCATCGATGTTACTTCAGAAGAAAAGATGTTGTCTCAGGCATGTGACCAAATCATTTGCATCCTAAACTTTTAGAAGCAGTACTGTATTAATATATTTGCTAATCAGCCATTATACTTTTTTTTTTTTAATTGATATTCATTGTATCAACGACCAATAATAATGAATGAATAAATATACATACAAAAATTAATTAATTAATTAATAAAATATGTAGCTGCTATGATCTTCGATTTTAAAATAATCACCATACGACATATGTATATATATTAAAATTACTAATTAACATATATTATGTATTAAATATTTTGAAAAAAATATTGAATAAAATAGAAAATTAAAACCCTGCTGATATAAAACCCAAACAATGTTAAATATTGACTAATACTCTTCCATTTCAAATAAACTTTCATTTTATAAAACAAAATTTGTTTCAATCTTTGTGTGACTTTTTGTTTAGCAAGAAAACTTAAATATTTTTGTTTACCAACTTTCTCGTCTTAATATTTGTGATAAAAAAAAGTAACTAATATATAGTAAAATATTTTAAATTCCACAAAAAAGTGATAAGGTTATTTAAGACACATAATTATACACATTAAATAACTTTCTTAACCATGCAGTGAGTAAATCCAATAAAATTGATGATAGTTGTGATATAAGGCAAGCTTAATGTTGAGTAATAAAAGGATTAAAATTGATAACTATACTATATTGGACATTGTCACATAGAAAAGAGATATTTAGAAGGCGCCCCATTAATGTCGCCTTAATTATTAGGTTTTTTTAATTAAATTTAAAATCCAGTCTTTTTGTCGAACTTTAATATCCAGTTATGAAGTTGCCAGTTTATGTGAATATGAGATAAAGGGCAGAAAAGCAGATGCAGGTTTCTTTAATAAGGTGGAATATGATTTTGTCTCTTGGACATTCAGCGTAGTTGGAACAAAGCCATTTGAAGTGACTGTTCTGCTTTCTATTTATTTTATATTTTCTCCAGAAAGAAACTTATTTGTATAAAATATGTTGGCAGATTTTATATTGTAATTTATTTTTAAGATAGGGCTATAAAGTATGGAACATTGACACGTTTTGGGAGCCCATAGTTTATGCATAACCACATTGCATGTCATTTCATACGTCACATCGTCTACCGAAGAGGAAGAAGTTGTATAGTTGTAAAGGAAATCAATATTTCTAAAAAAATTTAAACTTCAGCTTATCTACTTGGCTACGTTGCCCCCTCCTTATTCACACATATCAGAAATTTGCAAAATAAATAAATATATCATAATACTAATAAAACATAACGTTAAATCTTTCAAAATTTCCAAATCCTCCAAATACATTTCATTCATTAAATACACCCCACTTAAAATTAATTTTTTTTCTTTTTTTATTAAAAATACTTCATTTATGACAATTATACTCTTTAATTAAAAAAATAAGACAACAAAAAGAAGAAGAAGAAGAAACAAACTTTTCATCTAAATCGATTGAATATCTTTGAAAGTTGGTATTTTTCAATCAAACATTATGTGTTTATAAGTATTTTAGATGAAAATATACTTTGGAAAATGACTTGGTTTAGAAAATTCGTGTTTGGTTTGTTTTTTGATGTTTTGTTTGAACCTATCGCACTCCAACTCATATGTGTTCGAATTTGATCTGTCGAATATATATGCTCGTATTTGACATAATTAGTCGAACCTTAGCTGTCGAACAAGGACGAACATGTTGACCTAAGGCTTATTCAAAATATCTTGTCGAACAACTAAAGTAGTGTTCGCAAAATCTTCTGATAGATTGAACAATTATTTCTCATTTGAAACATACACTAGAACATTAACTGAGATGTTCAAACTATATTGTCGAACATAAAGTAGGTCAGTCATATATATATATATATATAAGACATTTTAGTCATTTTAATTTTTTCTAAATTATTTTAGGATGTATTTAGAGAATTTGAGGTTGCGAACAACCGCACCCAATTTTTAAAAAGAAAAAAAAAATCACGGACACCAATATTAACATTTTAAACATGATATTTATAAAATTTACAAAAATAAAAAAATAAATCACGACTTCAATTATCAATTTATACTTGTTTATTTTGTCTTATAAAATATAATGTCATACCTTTTTTTTTTTTTTGTTCAATTTAATTCGTGTTTTCATTTTTGTATTGTCTTAGAAGTTTATCGCGTATTATATCATATACCAATATAGTGGTACCTTATCTTATATCTCCATGCATTTTTCATATTATAAATTTATATAATAACTTTGTTTCTAGTCAATTTATCATTGACGAATTTTTGGTAATAATTCTTAACTTGTGATTTCATCTAAGTTTTGCTTATTTTAATAAAAAATAAAAAAATCACAAAAAATTAATGATGTGGCAGTCCGATTGTCTATATGACAAGTAAAATTACGAGTGCTATGTTAGTATTTTTTAACGAGTTTTCAATATTCAAATGACTAGAAGATTCGTGACACAAAATGTAAAGTTAAAAACTATTTTAAGAAAATTGTAAATTTAAAAATTATATACTGCACATGAATAAAATTAAGTGACTCAAAATAAAATTTTAACCATGTTTCATTCTTATTATTTGCACATCTATTGAGCCGATTTTATATCCTTGCTCTTATTACATAGATAAAATTAAATAAGTTAAAAGTAGTTTTTTCAACACCAAAATATATAAATTGAATGAATTCGTGATATTTTATTTTATTTGTCTGTTGCAAATTTAAAAGGCTCAATTTTGAATTGTAAATTTTGAAATTGAGGTCAGTATGTTTTGCAGATTTGATAAATTTAGGCTAAGATTGCAATGTTTGTAAATGTCATGATTTGCTTTTCTATAAACAAATTTTGGAAAAATCAAGATTTTTATATTTCTGCTACCGTAAAAGTTGATGAAAATATGAATACGTATGAAGAAATGGCTTTGTTTTGTAACAAGTAAATAGCTCTAACCATTGAATGACATATTTATTGGATGTGATGTGGATCTCGATTAACGGTACTATTTTTTATTTAAAAATTATTGTAATTAATTTATTAATATATATAATAATTTTTAATTAAATAAATAATATTATAAATTGAGATGACGATACACAATATATCCACGGACTGTAATAACTTGAGTTTGAAGCCGCCTCTTGAAGCGAAGTTGTACAAGTACAATACAAAGTAGAGACATCCATTCTTACAAGATAAGTACATATATAATTAATACTTGATTACCCCTTAAAACAGCTTTCATACACAACAATTGTTAAGAAACTAAAAAGATGTGACACGACACTTTACAATTTGCATTCTTATTGGTAGAAAAGACTAATTTATTATTGAGTTTCTTGAAAGCAATAAAATAATCTGTAAATAATTAATCTATGAGCAGATGAATGTGGTGATGATGTTGACTAATTATTGCAGTACTTCTGAAACGACTTGAAAACTATGTTCGGAATGATGAATGCCCAGCTTTTCCTCGGAAATCTCTCATTAATGTGACATGAACAAATCATTAGGCCTATCTTACACTTACATACATTCTAATATTTCTTAAATAATGTACATATTGCAAATATATTTAGTGTGTTTTTCTTGTCACATATTTATAAATATTTATATAAATATATAGTAAATAAGACATCAAGTATATTATACTTGATATTGAATAGATAATAATAATATTTAACGGGTGATTAATATGCAGTATTATTTTTGGTAAGCACTAATTAATTTGTCTAACAAATAAATTATAAATATTTGGTGTGCGATAAATATGTGGAGTAACCTTTGAAAGTGGAAGTTACTCCTCATGGACCAAGAATGTTAGTTCTTTAATGCCCTCCTATGTCTGGCTAAGGCATATATGTATGAGGAAAAGTCAGAATCAAATGGTAGCTCAAAGCGGGAAGAATTTGATCTCTCGAACAAATTCACTTCCGGGGAGATTTATTCAATTCTGATAGAAGTTGAACTGAATAAATAACTCAAACAAATCTAGTTAATTCCGACTTGAAAATATATACTTTATAAATAAAAGGATTTTCAACGGGCAATGTTACAAGAGAAGAAGTGACCCCATATGCTATCCCACTAGCTACATGAGGACGAAGTGGAGTGTCCTCTCAAAATCTGGGAGGGGATTCGGTGACTACTATGACACTGGACCAAATCAATAGGTTGATAAAGATGGCAATAGAAAGTGCTCAGGCTAATTAATAGGGAGAGTCCTCCCCTAATTTCTCCTCCACTTCCTATTGTTCCTCAAGAGGTCTGAGCTTGATAAAAAAACAGGAAGTGGATGGTGATGCACCAGCTTAGGTTCGGCCGAAAATAGTTGGGATGAGACTAGACGGGAAAGAAGAGATGTGGAAAGTGATAAGAGTCACTCATAGGGTGTCACGAAAAAACAAGAACTAATGAGAAACATAACTATTGATTGCGATACAATATATTCAATAAATGATGAAGAAGTTAAGAAGGTATGAAGGAGAAGGGGGTCAGAATCTTCGTGAAAACATGTCCATTTTTAAGGAGATCTTGAATAATATTCTTCCCAAAACTTCCAAGTGTTGACTTATGAATTCGTGGTACTTCAGATCCTTATGACCATTTGTTGAGATTTGAGAACGGCACATTTTTGCACTAATATACAGATAGGGAATTAAATATAGTTTAATACATTAAATGAACTCATATGAACCGTATGAATGCATGTCCTTGGAATCCATACAATCTCTGAATATCTTTAGTTATTTGAATCTGATTTGATATTTATTTTTACTTCATTACTTGTTTTATTTTGGTTTACCAAATCAATCCCAAATTGATTCTTTAGATAAAGGATAGTATCATAAACAAATACTTAGTTGAATTTACTATATACAGTCGTTGTGGATTCAATACATGTTCTCACCATATTTTACTATAATTTACCTCGTGCACTTGCGAGTCGTATTTTAAGTTAGATAAAATAACGAACAAGTTTATGGTGCCGTTGCCGGGGAATGACGTAATTTACAACTGATATTCATTTTAGATATTAGACTTTAATTTAAAGTGTATATTATAGTTTAATATATAATTTTTATTTCTTTATTTGATTCGTGTCGTGTTTGCAGGTAGTTTATGAACATTCGATCCAAAGGTGCAAGACATTTGATACCAATTGATCTATTGATCGAAGCAACTGCCCGACACAGAAGCACTTCAAGAACATAAGTAAATAGAATATATGAACTATACGCATTGCATAGAGAGATGGAGGAGTTCCGAGCATTGATGAGACAACAACAACAACAACCATCGGAGGATGTGAATTATATGCAAGGACAAGCCTACAATAACAGACAAAATCATTTTGGACAAACAGATAAACTCAACTACTCAAATCCGAACAATTTTGAGCAGCCACCACTCGATTTTTCTATGACGAATGAAGTTTTAAATGATGGAAAGAAACTGAATTTGGAAAATATACGTGCATCTTGTATGCAAATCACAAAACAAAGGCTGGATACAGAGGCATCAAAGGTTGACAATGTAGCCATCATGGTGAACAAGCTCACAACTATTATGGGAGCCTAAATTAAGTCATTGGAGATGCAAGTGGGCCAACTGGCTAAAGAAATAAAAAGTCAGCAAAACAAAATGCCAAATTCCTAGCAATATGGAAGCTAAACCAATAGAGCGGTGTCAAGCTATTGAGTTGAGAAACGAAAAGCAATATGAGGGTCCTCCAATGCCAACAAGTGAAGAAGTTGAAGTAGACACTGACAAAGAAAAGAAATTGGGGTGTGAAAACACCAAAATATGTGTCACCGCCTGCATATGTTCCACCATTGCCATTTCCACAAAGGCTAAATAAGCAAGCGAATGAGACACAATTCACTAATTTATGAGAATATTTTAAGAAATTACCAATTAATATTCCATTTGCTGAAGCTATTGAATAAATGCCTAACTATGCTAATTTTTTAAAGGAAATTTTGGCAAAGAAAAGGAGCTTTGAAGATCATGTGACGGTCAATCTAATAGAAGAGTATAGTTCAATTCTCCAAAGGAAGCTTCCACAAAAGTTGAAGGATCCGGGAAGCTATACAATACTATGTGAAATTGGCAACACTCACTTCAATAAAGTGTTGTGCGATTTGGGGGCGAGGATAAATCTAATGTCATTATCCTTATTCAAGAAGTTGCACTCAGGAGTGGTGAAATTATGATCCATCACATTACAACTTGCTGATAGATCTATAAAGTACCTGAAAAAAATTATAGAAAATGTACTCATGAAAGTAGATAAGTTCATATTTCCCATGGACTTTGTTGTGTTGGATATGGAAGAAGACCACGAGATGCCATTAATTTTTGGTAGACTATTCTTAGTCACCGTGGGAGCCCTCATTGATATGAGAAAAGAAAATTTGACTATAAGAGTAAATAATGAGAAAGTGGTGTATTCCTTGTATGATGCAAAGAAGTTTCAAGGGGATATTGAAGATTGTAAGGTTGCAGATATAGTCCAAAACACCATCGATCAAAAGAAGTCCAAAAGTTTTCCGACAGAGTCTCTTAAAGCTTTCATATGCCACGCTATCCTTCCTTGCAAGTCTATTAATTTTGATAGTGGTGAATTTAATTAACAATTTTAAAGTAATGCAGGATTCTATAGAAACAAAGATGGAGGCATCTCGTAAGGGAAGCATCAAAGGGGAACTAAATCGGAATCACCTTAGTGCAAGTTTATGAGTAGACCATGCCAAGGAGGTTGAAACTGAAGGATGACACCCTCGTGTAAAAGATAAGGCATTAAAGAGTCTCCTTGGGCATGCCGAGCTTCATAAGAATTTTATGGCTAATTTTTATAAAATTACACAACTTATATGTCCATTGTTTAAAAAAGAACCCCCTTTTAATCTTGATGAGTTGTGTTTGTAGAATTTGAGGAATGAGTTCATCCACATGAACTCAACTGTCGAGAGAATTGATGCCAACATAGTAATCAAGCTGAACACGATGGAACATTGGGGCTTTCAACTCCCACCGAACCCACCTTCTCAATAATAAAATGGAGGTTAGTGATTCATGGCTTTCCCGTCTATCTTTTCAAACTTATTCTTCTCAAAAAAAAGTTTGGGGGTCGATGGACGTCGTACCATGAATCCCTCTTCTTACTTGAAATTTTTAGCACATGTTTTCTTTCTAAATTAGTAGTGTAAAATATGTAATGTAAAGCCCAACAACGATTCTTTTCTTTATTTTATGATGATTGTGGTATTGACTGATTGTGCATGCAATGAAGGACTTGAATAACTTGAATCGTGATTAGCATGTGAGTTTTGGAGCCTATTGATTCTTTCTAGTGTGTTTAGTTGGATAAATATTAGAATGTCTAGAACATGCCTATGATTTTCTCAAGTTTAATAGAATAATGTGGATTTGGGAAGTGATTTTAGGCCATTTTTGGCAGCCCTGTTATCTTTTCAATTTTGACCATTTACACAGAACTATCCTAGTAAGCCCCTTTGAGCCTTGAGTCTTTCTTTGATAGCAAGGTTACACTGTTTGTGCATGAAAGTAATATAAAAGGAGTGGACTTGTCGAATAAAATAGAATATTGCATGTTAGAAGGCCTTGGTGAATATGAAGGAATGAATTGAAAGATTTTGAAAATTGGTTATGAATTGGGAGACAAGTCACTTCCTTAAAAAAAAGAATTATCATCAAATAAAACTACAAAAGTTGTTGAAAATTTCAAGTGACTCCCCATAGCTAATTAAACCATTGAGCAAAATTCGGAGTTGATTGAATATTGGAAAGAAGTTGATGAAGGAGGAATAAAGCTAGACAAAAATCTAGTTGTGCTCGTTGGCCATGAGTTGAATGTGAAAGGTCATAAAGACTAACAAATTCGACGAGTTCAATGTTGATTAAGTCACTTAGCCATACATTCTTACCTTGACCAAAACCTTAAATTACAATCAAATTTAAAGTCCTTTCTAATCCTTACTCCACTTATTGCATGTAAAGGCGACGTGAAATCATGGGAAAACATATAGTTAATTCCACATTTATTTTAACTTTGAGTGTCGTTTATATATTTCTATACACCTGAGTGTGAGAAATACACAAAACTTATGAGGATGAATAATTCAAAATGTTAAATAAGTACTAGTTGCATGACATGATGTTGTTTATTTGCAATATGGTTGATTTTGATATAATCATAATGATTTTTGTATTTGAAGGATCGTGTACTGTCAAATCACTTCTTCGTTCTGAAATGAATATTCGTTATCATTGTTCGAGGACGAACAATAGTTTAAGTTTGGGGGGTTGATAAATATAGAATTTACGTGCAATTCAAAGTTATTATATATCTAAATGATGAATTTATCATGATTTTGCTATATTTTGTTACGTCACGTGTTTGTTGAAGTGTTGATAGAAACACAAATAATTAAGGGCGTATGGACCGTGTTTCAAGTCACGCAGATCGTGCTTATCCTCGTGATATGATCTTAACCATCGTGATTTGCTGTGATTCGGACATATCTTCTAGATTTGGTGTGATTCGAGCATATCTTCCCATTCTAATCAGAGATATGTCGACTATCAAAACCTTAGTAATTGTCTACAAAAAGGAGGAGCTGCATTAGATTATAGGGTATCATACAACACATAGATAATAAAGTTTAGGATTAGAAATAAGGGTACAAAGGAGGATCAACCAACCATATCGTCACATAGAGAGAAACGAAGATCGTTTGGGTTTCAATAGTCTTCTTTTCTTTTGTTCTTTTATGTTAGCTATAATTATGAATATGTTTCCCATGGATTATGCATTGAATATGTGTGGTTAAACATCTAGTGATTCTAGGAAGTGCATGATTATGGATTCATATGTTTTGCATTAATGATATTATTTCCCTTCCTATATTTGTTTATGCTTCCTTGATTTGAATGTCATATGAAATTATGTGGAGACTAATTGCATATGTGTAGTTAATTCATTACTGTTCGGGAGGGAGTAACTGGTTAACGGATTAGGAATGCATAATATAACACTTGCTAGATCGGGAGATTGGTAAGTATTGTGATGAGAATAAATCCTGGGCACGATTGAGAGTTAGATAATATCTTGAGAATGACTAGTGTTATCTAATCTACATTTAGATCTAACTTGGAAGAGAGGACTAGATATACTAGTGACTCTCCTATAAATATAAAAATTAAATATGATTTGATACATTAAAGGATCTCATATGAACCGTATGAATGCATGTCCCTGGAATCCATACAATCTCTGAATATCTTTAGTTGTTTGAATCTGATTTGATATTTATTTCTACTTCTTTATTTGTCTTATTTTGTTTTATCAAACCAATCCTAAATTGATTTTTTAGATTAAGGATAGTATCATAAACAAATACTTAGTTGAATTTACTATATGCAGTCTCTGTGGATATGTTACCTGTTCTCACCATATTTTACTATAATTTACCTCGTGCACTTACGAGTCGTATTGTAAGTGAAATAAAATAGCGAACAAGAAGATTCCAGGTGACCCTAAGAGGGAAGTGTTAGGACAGAGAAAATGATATATTCAAATGATTTTGGGAGGACCTATTGTGGTGATTCAAATCAATCCAAAAAAGCTCATGTCAAAGCCGCAAGGATCTAGAAAGAGGGGAGCTCAACAAAGTATGAGAATTACCAACAGTTCTATCATTAAATTTCGATTAGAGGATTTAGGGAATGTCCTCCTGACCACAAATTGATGCTTTGGTTATCATGGCATAAATCAGAGGACATGATGTTGCTAGAATTTTTGATGAATTATATTGTTTTGAAAAAAAATGATACTAAAGAGTGAACTACAATTAATGGAGATGAAACTTCATGGGTTTACTGGAGGAGCAGTCCAGCCTTAAGGATAAGTCACACCGTAGGTATGTCTTCGAAACCCCCCTTTTTAGAAAGTAATGATGGTAAAAAATTTCATAGTGGATGCCCCCTCATCTTATAATGTGAGTTTTGGGAGACCTATATTATATCTATTTCAAGTGGTAGTGTCCACATTCCACATGAAAATGAAGTTCCTAGTGAACGACAAGGTAGGGGAGGTCATAGGGGAGTAGTTTAGCTCCCGATGATGTTATGGGGATATGGTAAGGTAGAAAGTAATGCATTTCTAGTTGATCTGGATCGTATCAAAGGAGGAGATGTCTTAGGAAAAAAGATGGAATGTTTTGAGTTAGAGGAGGAGATACCTAAAATGTTGATGAAACCATATATAGAACTTATGCCAGTTGAGTTATATCCTAATAGAATTAGTCAGCACTAGAATTGTATCACAAATAAGTCATTAAAACATTCTTAAAGGATCACTACCCACTCACTTAAATTGATTAATTGGTGGATTCCACATATGGGTGTGAACTGTTAAGTATGATGAACACTTGTCAAGAATATCATCAAATCCTCGTTAATCAATAAAGTTTCACCAATGTTAGCTTCATTGTCTTTTGTGGAACTTTTGGATATGTCAAAATGCCATTTGGATGGAAATGTTGGAGCAACTTATCAACATATGGTAGACCTGATATTCCATGATTAAATTGGGAGAATAATAGAAGTGTATGTTCGATGACATATTGGTGAAAGGAGTCTTAGAAGGGGTACAAGATAATGATTTAGAAGAAATTTGAGAGAAATCAAAAGCAGTGGAATGAAATTAACTCTAACAAGTGCGCATTTAGGGTTCAGATAGAGAATTTTTGGAGTATATGGTTACTCAAAAAGGAACCGAACCATAATCAATCGACCACATGTTATGATTAACATCAACCATAATGGATTCGTAACAAACAAATGAAATTTGAGTACCTTTCTTATTGAGTCAATTCATGTACATAAAACATTTTTTTTTGTCCCTTCTTCTGACAAAAGAAACATTTACCCTTTTTATTAATGTTCTTTAAAGGAGAAATTTTGTTCTTTTTCTTTGAGGACGAACTTGGGCACGATTTGGCCTTTTCATTTCAGATGACTCAACCAAATTCACTTTCTGACATTTTTTTGTTTTTTTTTTTTTTTTTTTTTTTTTTTTTTTTTGCATAGGCAACCTTCCCTCTTCCTTATGTGTGGTATTGAAAATCTTAAATGGACCGTAGTGTGGAGGTAAAATGCAGAAAAATGAAGTGAACTAGGAAAGTATGTGACATTTCAATTTCCAATGTTTTTAGTTGAGCTGCAATCTCTCATGCGCATGATATTCTCACGAACATCTCTTATCCCATTAAACTTCAAGGATGAGAATTGCATTATTAGGGTGCTAGCCAATGCTCTGCCTAAAGTAAAAAATTATGCATTTATTGCCTATAGCAATTTTTGAACTTTGCTATATCGCTTGACACCCTGAATCCCAACAAATATTTTGGTCTTTATGAAGATGACAAAGAGACGACCAGATCGTTCACATTTTTCATAAAGATCAACTTGATTTGGGGTGTTTCTCTCAGTTATTGTAGGGGGCTTGCCTTTCCTGATAGCAAGTCACAGTCCATCCCTCCCAAATGAAGGAGAACGTTTTCCTTGCAAATTTTATAGTTATCCTCATTTAGTTTGGGAACATCACATTTCATATCAGAGAAATTAAGAGGTTGCATTGTTGCATTAAATAAACAAACATACTCATTTTCACAAAATTTGAAGCTATCAAAACCATATAACATGTCGGAGCAATGTAAAACATAAATCTAGTGACATAAAACTCGCATGTGAGCTCAAGTTCTAATTTAGTTAGATTCAGTTTACCTTATGATAAATCTATCAAATTATGGGTCATTTCCCGTCCCTGTGGGTAAATTAGAAAATATAATTTGAAAGTTTGTCTTAATTAACCATGTAAAATGCAATACAAATTCATGTGGGATAAAATTGATCACACTTCATATAATTAATCACAATTAATGTTATTTCTTAATGTGATTTTTAAAGCTTAATACATAATTTTAACTAAGGATGATGTGACTACTCCCTCATTAAGTAAAATCATATGTCACAATATATTGAAAAAACAATATGATGCTTATATTACCACAAATAATATTTCATAAAATGTAATTTCATAATAAGTTATTTATAAATTAATCATGCTATGTAATTAATAATTTAACACGCCTGTATGCATGAGATCTCAAAATTATACATACAAATGCATGAACAGATCATCAAAACACATCAAACTTGATTAGTATATGTTAAAATATCTCTTTATTAATTAAAGTAGTAGTATCATAAATATCTGGTTCAGTGGCCCTGATGACTAGTGTTTTGTTGGCTTAATAATAGCATTACTCATGTCGAGCAGGATTTGATCGTGAAACCCTTGGCCAAAATGCATCAATTAATCAATAATAAACCACACAACAACTACGTACCAAAATGAATTCATAAGCAAGATAAAGGTATACTTCTAGCTCTGATAACAATTATAAAACAAAAACAAATTCAAGCATATCTAAATAATCTGGCTTTGATGCCAAATGTAAAACAAAAACAAATTCAAGCATGTCTAAATATCAAAAATGGTTAGTCATGCTGAATCTATAGCAGCAAAAATTAGATCATTGGATGTACCTCCAGTCATTGCTATTCGTCAATTGTAGCCTTTCGGTTGCACGGTACTTAAGCTTCTCTTCTCTTCTTCCTTAGATTGTGTATTGAACATTTGAAACATAAGCTTAGGAACCTTCAACCGGGAGAATCCTCTTACATAATTTCTACCCATCACATATATTATTCACTTTTCCAAGAATAATTGGGTAATTGATTTCTTATTTCATGAAAAGATTGAGAACTGACAAATCATTTAATTTCTCGAAAATGAAAACAATAAATCAATAATGATTTATTATCACAAATATATTTGATATTGACCTAGACTTTACTCACTCGGTATCTCAACCAATGTTTTGGATATTTTATTGAGCGTCAATTATTTTCTATATTCATTTTTTAGCTGTCTAAAGCCACACTCTTCTTGAAGTTATTTGTACTTCACCTTAAGTTCATTAAGCTTTTTGCTCAAGCATGAAGATCATTGATATCAATTTGTTTAGAAGTAAGATTCATAGTTCTTTAGATCACCATTCTCTCTTAAGCTTAGAGTGTAGAGCTTTGATAACTTCACTGCACATAAAAATTCTCAATTCATTTTAAAACAAGGGCACGTCTATAAATCATCCCAGGAATGAGTATAAAACATGCTTATTATGTTGTGGCTCTAAAAAACTATTGTTATGCTAAAGAGGTGAAAAAAATCATTTTTGGTCCTTGGGTCAATTCCATTGTGACTCCTTGTTTTTTCATTATCGGTCCCCATTTCTTTTTTTTTTCGACGATTTGAATTTTAATCCCAATAACTAACGATTGAATTTTTGGTGGACTAAAATTGTTCATTAATGTCTTAGTTAAGCCAAATGAGCCAAATGACGAACTGTTAATCAGTCATTTGTTATGGGGTTTAAAACTAAATTTATGGAACCAAAGTGCCGAAAACTAAATTGGGGACCAAAAACAAAATAGAATAAAAAATTAATTAACCATAATTGAACAAAAACTGAAAATAAAATTTCATCCTTTCTTCTATAACACTTCATAGCTCTTCAGATTCAATTGTCAAAATTCAAACTCTACAAAGGCCTTTGCTAATCAAATCTTTCTCCATTTGCCCTAGGCCTCGAAAGAAAGAAACAACTCTAGGATCTTTATTTTACTTTGTAATTTTTGTTGCTCTGATATATACTAATTTGTAGGCAAGATTTTTTTTCTTTTTCATATATAATTTTTAAGTCTAAGGCCATCTCCAGCCGTTGGCACAACTCTAGTGCAGATTTTGCACTAAAAATAGTGCAAAATCTGCATTCTATCTCCAGCATTCTACACTACATTCAACACTAAAAAAGAATATTTCAATAATATTCCTTATAAATTATTTACTTTTAATCTATATTTTAAAAAATTTCATATTTGTTAAATACATAATACTTAATATATTAAAAATAATTTTTTTATATGTATCATTTTAATTTTTATTTATAAAATTAATTTTGTATAAAAATATATATAATATCAAGCAATAATAATGCAAAATTAAAATTGAACTTCATAATAATAGAACAATAAAAATACATGTTTACAATATTAATTTTCTAAATTAGAATATTCTGCTCACAAATGCTCAATTAATGCATTTCGAAGTGCGAAAGGAGCTTCCGTATCTCTAATTTGTCTAAATCGATCTAGAAAATTTTGAAAATGCGTGTTTTTATTTTCAACAAGTTCGACTTCCGGAGTTGGCACTTCTCTTGGTTTTTCGATTGGAGCATCAAGTTCTCGTTCATCCTCAATTATCATATCATGCATTATTATGCACGATGTTATAATATCTTTCAAATCAATTTTACTCTAAAAATGTGCTCGATTTGCCACTATTTCAAATCAACTTTGGAGGACTCCAAATGCACGTTCCACATCCTTTCTACACGCTTCTTGTTTCTTTGCAAAATATTTCTTTTTTGGACCATTTGGTGCATGAATTGTTTGCACAAGAGTTGTCCATTTGGGATATATACTATCAGTCAAATAACACCTAATGTTGTACTCATTTCCTTGAATAACATAATGTGTAGGAGGAGCAATACCTTTAGCAAGGTTAGAGAAAAGGTGGGACGTCTCCAACACATTAATGTCGTTTGTGGATCCTGGCCTGAAATAAGCATGCCAGATCCACAAATCATAATCAGGCACAGCTTCAAGAATAATTGTTGGAGATTCACTTAGACCAGCATATCGTCCTGCCCATGCCGTTGGACAATTTTTCCACTTCCAATGCATACAATCCAAACTTCTCAACATTTCTGGAAAGCCATGTTGTTGACCAATATAAAGTAATCTTGCAACATCATTAGCGGATATTCTCCCCCAAATATCTCCACAATAGCACTACAAAAGTTTTTGACACATTCAATTGCAGTAGACTCTTCAATTTTGATATACTCGTCAGTTGCATCCGCTGGAAATGCATACACTAGCATTCAGAATGCTGCAGTTACTTTTTGGAGTGTAGACAAACCAAGCTGCGCAGCTGCATTTCTTCGTTGCACAAAGTATCCATCAGGATTCTTTTCAGCATGAACAATACGGAGAAACATATTTCGTGGCATTCGATAACATCAAAGAAACTGATCTTCATTATACCTTGGACTTTTACAAAAGTAGTCTCTGAAAAGGTTTTGAGCTGCTGCTTCATGATCACGATATATTGTCCTATGACCCGGAACTGAGCCTCCATGAATGGGTTTAGCCCTTTGGTGCTGATATGCAACTAACATAGATTGATATTATATATTTGTTGAACAATTGCTTGTTGATGTGCATCGAAACAATCACTGTCAATCAATTGTTGGTGTTCATCATCAGATGAACTTGAAGGAATAACTAAAATACTAGAAGGACCAGCTGAGTGAAAATTCATTTTTTTAGAGATAAGAAGAGCAGAACATAAATTTTTTTATTAATGGAGAAATTGACTAGACGAATTGAGGATAAGAAAGATTGATATGAAGAAAATGGGTCGAGTATGTGCTCATTATATACTGATCGATATGCTATTCCAAAAAACACAATCTTTGTGTTCAGAAGAATAGCCATTGATATCCTACTACAACTTTTAATCTCAATCCTCTACTTAAGTCTTAAAAAAAGCACAATCCTCGTGTTTTCAACTAGACCTTCAAATTCTTTTCATCTTAAATCTCAACTATTCACCACTTGTCTAAATTGAAATCATAGTTGCAGAAAGTAGAATCTTTGTGCTTTCAATATTAGTCATTGATAACTCACAACAACTTTTAATCTGAGCTGTTCATTCAAAGTCTTGAAATATAGAGAGTTGCAACAAGTACAATCCATGTGTATTCAACTCTGATCGTTAGATTATTTTGATCTTTAAATCTCAACCGTACACCAATTTTTTGAATTAGAAAAAAAGTTAAAGAAAGCATAATCTATGTGTTTTCAACGACAACCGTTGGATTATTATCTGCTTTTCTACAAATTTCTATAAATATATGCCTACCACATAACATTTCTCACAAACTTCTCTAACTCCTTTTTATCTACAACATCTTTTGTTTTCTTCTCTCAAATGTCTAAACCACGCACCACTAACTACACTTCAGCTAAAGATCGACACCTTGCTGTTGTCCATCTCGAAATCTCACAAGATCCAATTGTGGGAATAAACCAGTCAAAAGATCTATTTTGGAGTTGTGTTACAGAAAAATACAACTCTGATAAACCAAGCACCGGGATACAAGATTGTAACAAACGATCTTTGCAATGTCGCATGCAAACCATTCTCAAATATGTGAAAAAATTCATCAGGTGTCTGCAACAAATTGAGCTGCTGAATCCCAGTGGTGCAATCGAACAAACAATTGTAAGTTGTTATTTATACTTTATTTTTTCATTTGTCATATAGAATATTTTGATTTCAATATTGTTTCTAAATAATGTAGTTGGAGCGAGCAAATGAGATAATGAGGTCGGTGAAAGGATATGAGGCTGGGTTCAAATTCAACCATGTGTGGCCGATTTTAAAACCGTTTGTGCAAGCTGAAGAGCTAACTGCAGAAAATTTTTCAGAGTCCCTTCTTTCCTCTAATCCTTCTTTGTCTTCGTATTCTATTGATTTGAATGACGAAAACATTAGCAGTGGTTCTTCGTCAAAAAGACCCGAGGGGGTGAAAAAGTCAAAACTTAAAAAGAAACAAAAAGAAGATGATGATGATTTTGTACAAATGATAAAACAAGAAAATGCCTCACTTAGAGAATTATTAGCAAGCGTAGCCTCAAGAAAAAATCGTGAGAATGAGTTAAAAGATCGTGAAATTGAGTTGAGGGATCGTGAGATAGCGATGCACAATGAAAGAAATGAATGAGAAATGATCAAAGAGGAGAATGCAACTTTAAGGATGAATATAGACACTGTTGTTGATCCTGTACTACGTGAATACTTGAGGTTGAAGCAACAAAAAATTCTGCAAAGGAGGACATAAGCTGAGCCAGCAAATCTACTTCCAAATACATTTAATGTGTTTGAAAAAAAATTTCAGACATTGGAGGGTTTGGAGGTGGTCTTTCCGATTATTAGAAATTAGGTTTTTAATTTAGTATCATGTGTATTTTCTATTAATTAATTATGTTTTTTTATTATGTTGTGTAATTTTATATTTTGTTTGTAACTTTATAATTTTTAGTTGTAATTATATGTTTTGTCTATTTTTATTTTTATCTATTTTTTAATTTGATGGTAGAATTATAATTTTATGTGTAGTATTTAAAATTAAATATTTTTTATCATATTTAATTAAGATAATCTTAAAACTAATTAAACTAAATTAATTATAAAATAAACAATTTTTATTAAATATAAATATTAAGAAACATATAAATAAAAAATTAAAAAAAGAAATTAATAAATATTAAAAATATATAAATAAAACATTAAAAAAAAAAAGAACTATTTGCCCAGAATAAAAATAAATGACTGCTTCACAATACTGGTGTCTTTAGAGCCTGCATTTTCTTATTTCACACCACTCCAGCGCATTGCTGGAGTTGGTCTAAATGATATGAATACATTTATGCAACAAAATACTATGCAATACAGTCCTATTTGTAAGTGTCCACAAAGCATTACAGTCATAAGCTAAAATAACAAGATGAAGATGATAGTACTCTTTGGAACTAATTTTAGGACAAGTATGAGACACCGACAAAGTAGATGGAATTAAAGTCAGTTGTCTCATCATTGGCTTAGATTATTATCCAAACAACTTTACCAGTCATTTTAGCATTTCACAAAATTTCATTTTTGGTAAAGTAGATTAAAAATGGTCGTTTTCATAATTTCCTGTCTTAATTTTTTTAGCCATGTTTATCCCAGATTGAAACTGCGCGACAAAGTAGGGTTCTTTTCATAACTCGTGTTTATAAAGCATCATTTGTAGTAGAAGATATATCTAATCTGCAACTGATGGCATCAACAAACTGAGTAACAAATCAGATTACAAAGAGAAACAAAAGACTAAAAGTTCTAATTATATTGATTAAAACAAGATGAGATCATGATACCCTAAATGTTTAAATACGAAAATTTAATCTGCAACGCTCATTATTCCAAATTGTTTGAACCTTTATACCTCTTAACAGTTCCTGCTCATGCAAAAGCAACTTCATGACTTTCCCTCTTCTTAGAAAAAATTCCTCCAATAAATGGGATGAGTGGCTTCTTTTTCTTCTTCTTAAGAGAGGGGTGCCTCTGGAGCACAACCTGATCGCTAGGCTGCCGTGGTGGTGCTGGGACGATGACACGAGCCACCAATGGAGGATTTGCAAACGTGACGCATTTCTTCTTCTGGAATTCAACGTTGTGATCCCCATTACCCGCCTCCATTTTCACTTGTTCTGTATGGTCCTCGACGAATTTGAGATCCTCCATATCCAAATTGAAGGCATTTTTGTTGGATGCGCATACTTTTAGCTTCTGGAGCTCCCGTTTGGTGTGTTCGAGTTCCTCTTGCAGAGAAGAGAGATATCGGGCCATGTGGACACTCTCTTCGCGTGCCTTTTGGAGGCTTTGCTTTGTCTCCTCGAGCTCACATGTTAATGCGGCCCTATCGCTATATTCACTTCCCTCCTCCTCCATCTGTTAATTACTAATGTCATTTAATACAAATAACATACGATGATTATAGCGGAATACAAAATAAAAATATATAATTTTAATAGACTATTTCATGTGGTGTGACACAGTGATTCTTCCTTGAAACTTAAGGTGGGATCTTATTCTTGCTTCTTTTAATTTGTCTCAATTGATCTTTTGGATATTATTATATTATTCAAAATGCAATATTAAATTTGCAGTTTACCTTTTGGTTACTAGAGAACAACTACCTTTTATTCTTTTTACGATACGAGGACGAAAACATTAAAATTATCTTTTATACATATATTTTGGATTGATATAATTAAAACAAAAGATACAACGTTATTTTATAGAATAAAATATTATATCACCAAAAAAAATGAAGTACATGATTGAAAATACTTCTTCTGCTGATCATCCTTGAGAAAGAAATCATATCCATCACCCTAAATAACAATCTTTTTGTGACGTCTATTAAAATTACAGTGGCGCTATTCCGGAAAAAGAAATTAAGGGTAAAGAATGGAAGGTGGCGTGAGAGATCACCTGTTTGAGCTTGGTGGCATAGACCTCGCCGGCAAGAACTCTATCACCGAACAACATAACCGCCTCTTTAACCGAGCGGAAGGGGGCGCTGGTGTCGATCTCCGCCTTATTGACGGCCGTGAATCCACCTCCTTGCATTCTCCTAGTGATTAATCCGTATGTGGAGTAATATTATTGCAACAGTGGAAAAATGAAAATAAAAGAAAGATCAAGTATTGGTTTGGTTGAGCAGCAATGAGTGGAGTGGGTTTTGTTTAGTAGGAGGGGAGGGCAGAGGAGGTTCGTTTCTTCGCGTCCACTTCACTGGAATTCTGCTTCCTACTAAGTTATTTGATTGAGGATCAAGTTAGATGGGGTTCCTTCCCACCTTTTCTCTTTAATTGCCCCATCAACTAAGAGCAAATCATTAAGAAACTAAAATAATTGGGGTCCGCCACATGGAATACGTACCTTCCGCAATACCAGCAAGGATCTTAAAATGGTCACGGTACCACGCCCAAACTCGTTTACTCTCAATATGATTTAATCTTATTACCCTTTTTTTTATTTTATCCATTTCATTTAATGAATTCAAAAATTTATAACAAATACTCAACTACAATTTTATTACAAGTTTTTTTATTTAATATATTATTTTAAAATATACAATATGAGTTAAATTAAAATCATGAAAAAGTGATTAATTTAATATATTGTACAATTTTTTAATAAAAACAAAAAGGAAAATATTTTCGAGGTATAAATATACAAAAGGGTTTTTTCAAAATAAAATGGAAGAGAAATCTGAACCAAGCACAAGTACCACCTATATTCATTTATTCTTCTGTCTCGCTATTTTATTTATTTATTTACTTTTATTATTACAGAAATTGTCAAAAATAATTTATAGAATTAGAAGTTGGTTTTTGGCTGAATTTTACTATTTATAAGGTATTCACTTACTATATTTGTATTAATATAAATGATATGATTGATGAACATACAACATTAAACGACCACTAAACCAACATGTTGGCAACTTGTTAAATGAACAAGTTTATTTTTCGTTAAAATAAACACACGTTTGAGAGCACCAAACTGAGCTTTTTCACATGAAATGCTTTATTTGTTTATATCCCTAAGTGTTGTACATACATAATTAGGCAGGACATCAAAACTGGGTTGGTAATTAAAATGGGGGGTAAACATTAAGACAAGGCAACAACTGAGATTCATAAGATGATAACAAGGGAATTATTTGCCTTTATTTCCAGTTTCATTTCACCCCTCAGTTCTTTAAAATTGACAGAAAGTTGCATCATAGAGACTGCATTTCCACTTGTATAATCATAACCTCTCTCTGCATAGCTTCTGTCAAAATGGCATCCATACCCCCCCTTCAACTCACAGGGGCAGAGCAAATAGCTTCAACAGATAACTTCTTTAATACATTGGGGCAAGGATCTCTTCCAAAGTAGCTATTGGATACTGATAGCTTACAACTTTCCTTCCCCAGGCACATCTGTCACAGTATTACAATCATGAATAATGCATCAGTACTCACTCTCTCTGTGGGTGTGTGTCATTTGCATTAAAAAGAACTTGCCTGTTCTATGAGGGCATGGGAGTTGTGTGCATGACATTTTCCGAGTTGAAAACTTCCACAAGTTCCGGTGGGAGTCCCAAAGCTTGCAAACATGATGGTTGATATAGATTGGCCGAGTGCGCAGCGGAGATGGACCCTGGCCTGATGAAGCATTCTCTGTGTGCTCGTGCTCTCAACTTGATAATTCGCTACCATCGGATGGTGCTCGACTGCATTCACACAAACATTCGTCTTCGTTCTTTTAACAAGAGAGATTTTTGATGGATCTCCACCCACTTCTTCAAAGACTACAATCAGATTTTGTTTCGGTTGCAACCAAGATCTAGGAACATGGTACCTATAGCCACAATTATAGTTAAAATTACTCAAGATTCAAAAGTCAAAAGTTCTTTTTCAATAGAATTTTCTCTAATTGTTTAGTAACATGATTGAATAATAAGACCAACAACAAAACAGAACGGTATAAATGAGAGTCGATGATTTATATCAAGTTGTACATTCATTCAGACAAAAAAAAAATCTTTTTTAAGGAGGGTTGGGGGGGGGGGGGGAGTAATATTTTACCACCGCTGAGTTGGTTTAGTACAACCAAGTTGACATTTTGACGGACGGAAAGCACCAGGATAATGGCAGACTCCACAGTTTCCATTCGCAATAGCCGTCCAATATCTTCCTATGCTCTGCCCATTGATCCACACTTGACCTTTCCCCATGCTTCTCATGTCCAAAGCCAAAGGCTCGTCTCCACTCGGTGCATCAAGATATGCCTGCACACATAAACAGTCTCAAAGCAACACCTTCGGCAACAACTTCATTACAACATGCATCAACACTGGTATAATTTGCATGCGTGCAGCTTTACCTTGTACCATGTCAATGGCTGCTGTTGATTTAAGGCAATAGCTGGCCTTTTCGTCCACTCGACAGAGGAAACCTTCTCTGGTGAAGCCAAGTTTATCTTCTCACCTTTTAATCCGATCTGTTTAATTACCAAAAACAGCTAAAGATTTGGCACTATAAAGCATAATGCTATAACATGACGAATTCCGAGTTGGTTTCACCTTGTATGACCATGTTTGCTTTGACAGATCTCTTTTCCCTTGATCCAGCCCGTTCAATTCAACTAGTCCCAGAATGCCCACGGGCCAATCTTCGAAATGCAATCCGTTGTTCTTCATTTTGTTAATGAAATTACTTCTCATCAGCTACTTAGTTATTGAATATGAAAATACTGTATAAAGAATACAATTCTTTTGTTGAATTTGTTTGTTTCTTAGATTCAAGACTCGATTAAATTTCTACGCAGTCATTATTGTCCCCTAGCTGTTATGCTTATTAGTCGAGTATATAGATTTACCGGTAGTCCCATAGCTATGCTGAGCAGAGAGATTTTATTTATTCCAACTTGCAAGTCCACAGGTCCAGTAAATGTGAATCTTGTGTTTGTTCTAGCACCATAAGCAGATCCTACAAATAGAAAGCCAATTTTTTACATATTATGATAAGACCACTTCGAAAAATAAAAACTGTTGACAAACCTGCAAGACGAGCGTTGATAAATACGTGTAGGGCATGGCCCTTAGAGTTCACAGTTAGAGTTGGCTTCTGGCCTCCTCGTAGGAATGACTCCGATGAGGCAATATTGACTCTAGATTGGAACAACAATTGTAGAGACAGATCAATAATTGAATATTATGAATCAAAAGAAGAAGAAGAAGAAAAAGGAGAATTGTTACATCTAGACTAACCTAGTAATGTACCACAAATAATCAGTGTTGTCCCTTGTCACATTTATCTGCTCGAGCAGTCCAGGTGCCATAAATGTGGAGCTATCTTGTTCTACTGATGTTGCATCCTCGCCGTACACATCCCATGAGTGCAGTTGAGATTCAGCTGGTAACATTTGTAATCGCGATGTTTGTGTTCCAACCTTAACCAAGAGAGAGAGAGAGAGAGAGAGAGAGAGAGAGAGAGAGAGAGAATGACAGGACAATGAGTGATGGAGAGTCAAACATCATCCACTTAAGTATGAGGATGCATTTGTACCTTAGCAGTGTTAAAGACTACATTTCTGCAGTCAGGAAGAATGTTAATGGACCAAGGAGGTAACTTATAGTGCCTATTATTGAACATCACTCTTGCAGAAGAATTACTGTCAAAGTTGGAAAGAAAAGCAGCACAACTTCCTCCCCCTGAAGAAAATACATGAGCAAGCTGGAAATAACAAAGTTTTCGCCTTTAGGACAGGGCATTTTCTTCAGACTAAATAAAAAATATGTATTTAAAAAAGATGGACTTATACAGAAGAACCAAAACTTGTACCTGCTGAGGGCTTCCCAGTGAAGTAACCGTGGGGTCTGATGAGACGAGTGCAGGTTCACAAAGCTTAATAGCCTTGTGGAGTTCCTTCAAATGTCCATACTTGGGCTCCCTTATCAAACCTGTAAACAAAAATTATTGATTTATTTAAGTATCTAATTAGAGAGTGTTCTCAAAGTTGAAACTATTCCATTATGCAAATATTAATCCTGATTGAAAATTATTTGTTGACAGATATAAATCAGTATTGAGTTTTCTAACCATATTCATCGATCGGGGCATCATAGTCGTAGCTGGTTGTGACAAAAGGACCTCCGGCAGTACGCCCAAAGTTGGTGCCTCCATGAAACTGTTCAATTTTTGTACAATCAGAGCCTAACAGATGATTAAGGTCTTACATTGCAAATTGCAGGGACAATACTTAGACTAACCATGTAATAGTTGATGTACGAACCACCCTTTTGTATAAATCGAGCAACAGCAAATGCAAGATCTTGAACGGGGCGCTGATGGATTGTTCCTCCGAATTCAGTGAACCTTGTACCAAAAGGAAAAACATCAGACAAAGAAAAACAAAATGGTGTACGTAATGCAGAAAGTTGTGATGATGTCTTAATACCAGCCACTCCAAGCTTCAGTCCACATAGTGGGTTTATAAGGCTTGTTAGGCGTAAAAGTGTCGCAGTAAAAGCCATTGCATGTGTTTATCTGTTGTGATTGTTCAATAACACAGACTAGAGTTTAGAATTCGTGCAGAGTTGAAGCATACTATAGAAGAAAAACACACCAACTCAAGACTCAAGTACACAAAGGTATGTAAGTACCATCGGATCTGGGGCATTTTCATCTTTGCACATGACCCATGGAACTCCAGTATCCAATCCCACAGCCATTTTTGCAGCCCAATTCATGTATGCCTCACCGGCTGCCCCAAGTGCTTTTCTTTGTGCCCCATATTCATTCTCAATCTATTGAAGAAATATCACAGCATTCGACAAAATTAAAATTTGGAAGGTTGACAATATCTTGAGAATACAATGCATATATACCTGAGATAATATAATGGGGCCTCCCTGAGATTCAAACAGGTTCTCACTTTTCATCAGAACGACGATTTTCTGGGTAAACTGTTGCATCGCCGCCTGTTCTCCATAATCAAATGGGAGCAACTTACAGTATATTCAATCACGAAAAATTATATAAATTATTGTGCGGATAAAACTTGATGTTACAGTACAGAACCTTGAATGGCTCATTGTCTGTTCGGAAGCTGATACCGGGTACATATTTTAACCACACAGGAAATCCTCTGCATTAGAGAATGGACATTGAACTAAAATTAAAGACAATACAAACAAATGATTCTGACAAGAAATAGATTGGTTGTGATAGTAATTACCCAAGATTCCATTCCGCACACACATAAGGTCCAATGCGCAGATGAACGTAGAGCCCCAGTTTTTGCACCGTTTTAACGAATCGCACAAGGTCATATCTGCCCTCAAAATTGTACTAACAATACACCCAAGAAGTAAGAAACAAGCTGAATATTATGTACGAAATTGAAGAAGTTGATAGCATTTCGAAATACTCAACTCACATTGCCAGGGGAAGGCTCATGTACATTCCAAAACACGTAAGTGTCGATGACATCTAAGCCCGCATTTTTCGCCTTCAATATGAGATCTTCCCACATCTGACAGATCAATTGTTCATTACAATTTGTTTGTGAGAGAGAGAGAGAGAGAGAGAGAGAGAGAGAGAGAGAATTACGTCAGGGGTGCTTCTGGGATAATGTATGGAACCAGAGAGAAGGATTCTCCTGTGTCCATTGATGACAACAGCCTTGTTATCATAAGTGACAGTGCAGTTGATCACCTGGGAGCCCATTACCAAGAGAATGAAGAAGAAGAAGATAGATAAGCTAGAAACTGAGCTAGTTTCCATGATCCCTTTCTGTTTGTTGCAGAAGAAGAAAATGAAGAAGAAGATGGCTAAATTTGCATGAAAAATGAGGAAGCGGTGAGATTTGGAAGTACAGAGATCAGCAGATTTGTCAGTCTGTGAGTACTAATAAATGCAACAGTTTGGTGTTTGTTGCTGGATTTCTTATTTCATAACTTAGACATACATAATTCCCATTAAAGAATTGGATTCGTTTCATACTAATAATAAAGATGATTTATTTATTGGCTGAATTATTTAATGAAGATGATGAAGTTGAAAGTTACTGCTTCTCTGGCTACATTAATGAAGAGGTCTTGATGCTGATGCAGATTGCTAATTTATTTTGTAGTTTGAAATATATGTTTAGCACATAACATATATTGCATTTATTAAAACATTGTTTGCATCGTATTTTATAAACAAAGTCCGTATTCATCCATTCACAGAAGAGACACTCATTTTAAGTTCTTTGATAGATTTGGAAAATTAATTAAATAGTGACAACTTTCAAATTATATGAATACAAAATTGATATTTGCATTGTGTGAGAGTGGGCCCCGAAGATTCAGCAGATATTTGACGAAGAGAAGAATTTGGTATATAAAAGTGTTAAATCGCGGATCGAGAACAAAGTCAAAACCGTAACAACCTCCCTCCTTTTCTTTTTCATTTTTAGGTATAAACATCAGTATCCCCCTCAACCCCCCCCCCCCCCCCCCCCCCCCCCCCCCCCCCCCCCAATTTGTTCATCAAATAGCAGCTGATTGGGAGTAAGTGAACCAATATTGAAGTCAAGCTCTTACGTGCTTAAAGGATGACCAGATACTTAATCCTTAACGACTTTTGACCAAGTAAAATTTTTCTTTCTTCCTGCTTGTTCCATTTATACGTTTGCATTCCTTGTTTCTCGGAATACTAGGACTTATGTGGACACTCCCATGGCTGCTTGGATATGATAAAATGATCTTCCAATATTTTGGAAGAAAAACTTTTAGTATGCCTCATAAAAGTATCTTGGCCAAGAATCCTCCCATTAGAGTTTGGAAATCCACGGATGGACCCTCACAAAACCCTTTGAATTGGAGCATAATTAGCTCATACTGTGGTCCCCTATCTTATCCGCCTTATGGTGTCCTAAACTATGCTTGGCAAGAAAATTGAGTCATTTATCGGTTTAAATCAAATCCAATTTTTTTTATGGGTTACCTTGATTTGTTCTGTCCTTCAGATGCACTAAAAGACACAGAGGTGCCCTATTTAGATAGAGAAACCTGAGTAGTGATAATCCGAATTTTTATTGCATTTGTAAAATTTATATTATAAAAATACTAATGATCGTAATTTTATGATCTCATAATATGAAAGTTTTTCTAAGATTTCATGTTAGAATTATATGACTTTTGCTACTATTATTTATTAAATTATTTTATGACATGACATAATTTAAGTAAAACAATTTTATATATATTCAAATTCCCCATTGTTTTATGTACAAATTCTTGATTTGAGTTATTAAATGATTAATTTTACAATTATAAAATTTTACAAGAATTCCTTTGACTTCATAATGAAATATTCTAATTTTAAAAGTCCAAATTTTGAGGCTCGGAGCCAAATAGGATAGCAAGACCAAATATATATACTGAATAAAGGGATTAAGTAAGGGTTAATACTCATTCGCTTACATCCCAAAGTAAAGAAGATTAGGGTAGGTTGATCTAGGGTTCGAGAGGACGACGTCGCTGGAAAATACCAATTTTTTTTTTTTTTAACTCAGATTTTTGCCCAACCTAGCAAGTCTTTGTAGTTTGCAAAATTACACATCGTTTTGATGTCGGTTTTCATAAATTTAAAAAGGGAGAAATGTTCTACACTCGAAACCGTTTAGACCCCTATGGTGGCTAGTTGGTATTGGTCAATTTTGGCGTGGAACACAACACTTGTGTGCTAGAAAATAACACACATCAGGGCACATATTATGGCTTATTTGGCCAATCATTGGCCGAAATTCGAGGTGGCTGACGTGGGGACATGTGTAGGCCAATGGGGCAGGGTTTTGGCCGGTGGTCGAGCCCTAACCGCCGGTCATGAGGGCACCGGAGTTGGTTTTAGAATATGGCATCTTTGGGGGGTTAAGGTGTTAAGTGCGTAAATTGTTTAATGTCCCACATTGGTTGTGGATGAGAAAATCTTGTAATCTAAGCCTTATATAAAGGGCTTATGTTTAATGTCCCACATTGGTTGTGGATGAGAAAATCTTGTAATCTAAGCCTTATATAAAGGGCTTATATTTTGTTGTTTTAGATATAAGGATGATCACAACTACTTAGTAAAATCTCCTGGCTTGGTAGTGCCCCCAGACGTAGCCATTATTGGTGAACTGGGTAACCAAATATTGTGTTATTTGGTATTGCTATTGTTTTTTTATTTCCTAACAACTGGTATCAGAGCCCGGTTGGAGGTGCAAAGACAATGGCGGAAGGAAAAACGCCGGTGGAGAAGTTCGATGGCTCAGATTACGGTTTCTGGTGGATTCAGTTCGATGAGCGTGGTTCGTTTGTCGTTGTCCAAAAATGTTGCTTACCACACCACCGATGCAAAGACCACGAAGGAGATGCTGGATATCCTGTCAGAGATGTACGAAAAGCCGTCTGCAGCAAATAAGGTTTACCTTATGAGGCGAATCAGGCATTACTTCTGGATCGGCTTTAAATATAGAGAATAGAGGGCGAACGAAAGGGAAGTCAAAGTCGAGATCTGATAGATCCATGTCGAGAGGAAAGAGTCGTGGAAGGACGAACGGGTCTTCAGTAAAGTGCTGGAACTGTGATGAGTATGGCCATGTAAAGAGAGAGTGCAAGGCACCGAAGAAGGATCAGACCAATAAAAGATCAGCGAATGCATCTACAGACGAGGTTGCTGATGCTTTGATCCTTAGCGTGAGTAGTCCACTGGATTCATGGGTGTTGGATTCTGGAGCTTCGTTTCATTCATGTAGCAGTTCTGAGATGATGGAGAGCTATAGTTCTGGAGATTTTGGAGAGGTGTATCTAGCAGATGACGAGCCTCTCAAAATTGTAGGAAAGGGAAACGTGAGAATTGCTGCTCCGAATGGTTCTACTCTGAGACTGCACGGTGTTAGGCATATTCCTGGATTGAAGAGAAATCTTCTTTCAATTGGTCAGTTGGATGATGAAGGCTACGTGACGACATTTGGAGATAGTAGCTGGAAGATCACAAAGGGAGCTATGGTAATAGCTCGAGGCAGAAAAGATGGAACTCTATACATGACTACGAATTCTAAGAATTGTGTCGCTGCCATAGAAGAGAAGAATGACGCAAAGTTATGGCATTGTCGGTTAGGCCACATGAGTGAGAAGGGGATGCGAGAGTTATGCACCAAAGGAAGACTGCCCGGACTCAAATCAGTTGAGATCGGTCTTTGTGAAGATTGTATATTCGGGAAACAGAAAAGAGTAAGCTTCTCGAAAGGTGGCAGATCATTGAAGAAGGAGAAGTTGGAGCTAGTACACAGCGACTTATGGGGTCCAGCACCCGTGACTTCTCTTGGTGGAGCATCCTACTATATGACCTTCATTGACGATTCCACAAGAAAGGTATGGGTTTATTTTCTCAAAAATAAATCTGATGCGTTTGCTGCATTTCGACAGTGGAAAGCGTTGGTTGAGAATGAGACAGGTTTGAGGGTCAAGAGCCTACGATCCGACAACGGTGGTGAGTACGATCACCACGAGTTCAAGAAGTTTTGTAAAGACAATGGAATTCGCATGGAGAGGACGGTGAGAGGAACACCACAGCAAAATGGAGTTGCTGAGCGAATGAACAGAACATTGAACGAGCGTGCGAGATGCATGAGACTCAAGTGCGGGTTACCAAAGATGCACTGGGCTGATGCAGTCAACACTGCTGCATTCCTGATTAACAGAGGTCCATCAACGCCCTTGGAGAACGGCATACCGGAGGAGGCTTGGAGTGGAAAAAAGGTAAACTTATCATTCCTTCGTATCTTTGGTTGTATTGCTTACGTTTTAGTTGACTCTGCTGCTAGAAGTAAGCTTGATGCAAAGTCTGTCAAATGCACGTTCATCGGCTATGGAGGTGATGAGTTTGGGTATAGATTCTGGGATGAGCAGAATCGGAAGATCATCCGAAGTCGAGATGTAGTGTTCAATGAACAAGTGTTATACAAGGATAGACAGACAGTTGATTCACCAAATTGTAGCAGTCAGATTGTGGAGTTGGATATTACCAACTCGGGTGGGAGTAGGGGAGCTCAAGTCGAGGAGATGATTGATGTTGAGCCAAGTACTCCACAACGGATTCCGCTGCAAAGATCAATTAGAGAACGAAGGGCACCAGATAGGTATTCGCCCTCTAATTATTATCTTTTACTGACTGACAATGGAGAACCGGAATCTTATGCAGAGGCTAAGAATGTTCCAGATGTGAACAAATGGATACTTGCTGAGAATGACGAGTTGAGCTCGTGTTTGGCTAATGAAACATGGGAAGATGTCAAACTCCCTAAGGGCAAGAGAGCTCTTGACAGCAAATGGGTGTACCGAATTAAGACCGAGGCCGATGGAAGTAAGCGGTATAAGGCACGGTTGGTAGTAAAGGGTTTTCAACAAAAATATGGTATTGACTATACAGACATATTTACTCCTGTTGTGAAATTAACTACCATTCGACTTGTGCTGAGTATGGTTGCTGTAGAAAATTTGCTTTTGGAGCAAATGGATGTGAAGACAGCATTCCTTCATGGGGACTTGAAGGATGAGATCTACATGAAGCAACCAGAAGGATACGTGTCAAAAGGAGGCTCCGGACTTGTGTGTAAATTGAAGAAGAGCTTATATGGGTTGAAGCAAGCTCCAAAACAATGGTACAAGAAGTTCGACGGTTTTATGCTTGAGATCGGATTCATCAGATGCAATGCCGATCACTGTTGCTACTTCAAGAGATTTGAGAGTAGTTATATCATTTTGTTGCTTTATGTTGATGATATGTTGATTGCAGGCTCCAGTGCTAGAGAAATAAGCAAGTTGAAGAAGCAATTATCCGAACGGTTTGCAATGAAAGATCTTGGTGAAGCAAAACAGATCTTGGGGATGCAAATCAGAAGAGATAGAGCTGCTAGAAAAGTCTATCTGTCGCAAGCACAATACATCGAGAAGGTGCTCGAGAGATTTAGCATGCAAGATGCTAAGCCGGTGAGTGTTCCGTTGGGCAGCCAATTCAAGTTGTCTAAGAAGGAATGTCCGAGCACTAAAGAGGAGCGTGCTGAGATGCAGAAAATACCGTATGCTTCGGCTGTTGGAAGTATTATGTATGCAATGGTGTGTACGAGACCAGACATTGCACATGCGGTGGGAGTTGTGAGCAGATTCATGAGCAACCCCGGTAAACAACATTGGGAAGCAGTGAAGTGGATTCTGAGATATCTGCGAGGTACGACTGACATGACACTGTGTTTTGGTGGGAGTGATCTTATTCTAAAAGGATATGTCGATGCTGACTTGGCATCAAATGATTTTGATGGAAGAAGGAGTACTACGGGATATGTGAATACATTTGGTGGTACGGCGATTTCTTGGGCATCGAAACTGCAGAAGGTAGTAGCATTATCTACTGCGGAGGCTGAGTATGTGGCAATTACTGAAGCAAGCAAAGAGATGGTGTGGCTTCAGAATTTCTTGTGTGAACTCGGGATGGAGAAGAGTACGAGTACTCTCCATAGTGACAGCCAGAGTGCAATATTCTTGGCAAAGAATCCGGCGTTTCACTCCAAAACAAAACATATTCAGTTGAAGTATCATTACATTCGTCACTTGTTGGAGACGATGGTGTTGCAGTTGGAGAAAATTGAAGGAAGTAAGAATCCCGCTGATATGTTGACAAAGGTTGTTACCTTTGATAAGTTGAAGTTGTGCATGACTTCAACTTGCCTCGAAGCTTGAAGACGAGGACGTGGCACTACCATGAGTTGAGATGACTGAAGAAAACAAGTCACACTTTGTGAACAATTTCCAGGTGGGAGATTGTTAAGTGTGTAAATTGTTTAATGTCCCACATTGGTTGTGGATGAGAAAATCTTGTAATCTAAGCCTTATATAAAGGGCTTATATTTAATGTCCCACATTGGTTGTGGATGAGAAAATCTTGTAATCTAAGCCTTATATAAAGGGCTTATGTTTTGTTGTTTTAGATATAAGGATGATCACAACTACTTAGTAAAATCTCCTGGCTTGGTAGTGCCCCCAGACGTAGCCATTATTGGTGAACTGGGTAACCAAATATTGTGTTATTTGGTATTGCTATTGTTTTTTTATTTCCTAACATAGGGTTTTGATTTTGAGAGTTAAATTAGGGGTTTTCTCATTCATGTCCTCAAATGAGTTTTGGAAAAATTCAATTTAGTCCCTAAGGTTTTAATTTCTATTTTTATCTTCTAAAATTTCAAGTAAGTTTAACAGTTTTAAAAAATTTGAAATTAACCCCTTTCAACTTTTTTAATCGCTCAAGTTAGTTGCTTTCAACTTCAAATAGTTATAAATTCTTCGTTTTAAGTTCGGTTGAGCTCAAATCGGTGGCAAAATGTCACAAATTTTATCATCTATTGTTTGGCATTATTGTGCACGAACTCTGAAAACAGAACGTGGTCAAGTTCAATAAAAGCCCGTTTTCACTTTTTTTAAAAAAATTCGAAGTTGGTCTTCATTTTTACCTCATAAAAGTCTTCTAAGTCAATTAATAAGATTGTAAAAATTTCAAAATTTTCTTAATTATTGAGCAAACCTCTCCATCGTTTTAAACATTCTAATAAAAGGAATTTTTCTATTGTAGGAGCTAGGACAAACTTTATTAAAAGCAACAATTAGTGCCCATCTACGAGGTGGGTGATACTCTCACACTAAATCGTGCATTGCAGTTATTAAATTACTCTATAAATAAATATGCATAATTAAATGACTATCTATGATATGCTCTATAATTTAATGTTATGTATGTTTGTTGTTGAATGATAGCGTATTTAAAATTTTATGATATGACATGTAAATGAGCCCAATATATATAAAATGTCTATGGTGTGTTGGATATGTGTTGGAATTATGAAAGTTAAGTGTGCCATGATGTTGGTTTTGAAAGCTTGATCCTATGAATAAAATGTTTGATTTATAAATAATTTCTTATTTGCAAGATTCACGGTAAAGCGCACAACGTGTAAGGTATACGGATAATATCGTACATAGGTATGATTAAGATTTACAGGTGTCACCGTACAATTGATTGAAAGATCACTTCAAGTAGCTCCCCAATTCATGATGCTCGAGCGGGACATTATGCGTCCCAAACAAGATCTATGTGCTCTTATGTATACTATAATAAGTAAATTGTATGAAAATTGCTTCAATTTACAATGTGCTTATATGTGATGCAAATTGTTATGTGTTCATATGTATATACTTTTGTGGGTAAAAGAGTGATGACGCAAGCGTTGGTGGATGCATGCAGGGTCTGACCTTTCATAAGTCGGAAGAGTCCGTCGCCTCGGGCCCCAAAAAATTGTCGATTTTTAAGGGCCCGAAATTATTTGAGGGTATATATATATATATATTTAATATATTAATATTTATAATAAGGTGTTCGGTAGCCCAATGGTGTAACTTCCTCCTTATATATAAAGTGGCACAGGTTCGAGTCTTATGTCCTGCAAATATTTTGCATGTTGCCCTGCCCTTTGTGCGTTTTTTTTTTTTTTTTTGCCTCTTGCACATTTTTTTCTCTCTTTGCCTTTTTTTTATAGTTATTTTTTTTATGTATCAAAATTTTTTTCACATCATGTAAAGCTGTCAAGAAGAAACCCACTTTCTATAAATTGAAGAATTTTCAAAATTTTAAATTCTACTCATCACATCATTATAAGAAAAAGATAATTTATATTTTGTATTTAAAGTTTTTTGCTTATTTATTGCTAGTGATTGTGGAAATGCTTTTTTTTTTTTAACAATAATATAAATATTTAAAATATTGCAAATGCTTAATTTTTTATTTAAATTTGTAATTGAAGAAAAATATAATTTAGAGGTACATTATAAAAATTCGACTCAAAACTAAATATAATTAGGTCCGGGCTGGCATGATCTTTTGGCATTGTGTGTAACTATGTTGTGTGTGCGCGTGGCAGTGTGTGTAACTATGTTGTGTGTTTGTATAGTTATGTGGATGATAATATAAATAAATGGTGAGGAATCATTTTGCAACGTGAATTTGATATCCATATAAAATAGGTTAAAACTTAAGAAGGAATGTTAATTTAATTAATTTACGTTTGTAGATAAATAAGTTGATGTAATTTGCTCTAAAAAACAATTTGGTTATATATATATATATATATATATATATATATATATATATATATACTGAAAAAATTAGTATGCGTTGGGTGCACCGTACATTTCGATATTATTTATTTTTTTAAAAGTATAAATACTGATTTATAAGCTTAAAAAAAGTCGTAATACATTTTTAAGTAAACAAGTAATATTTTTTAATATATATCAATACATGATACACCTTATTATGCATAAGAGACCTACTATATATATATATGCATAAGAGACCTACTATATATATATATATTCAATCATCCATATTAAATACAAATTCTTATTTTTTATAATAGAATAATACAAAACAATTTCACTAAATATATTGATTTTGACATCTACAATAATAATATAATATATCACAATTCAAAATAAACATAATCTTTTACTATGTATATAATTGTATAGAGTCGATAGTATCAGGAGAGCTTCCAATCTTGTTCAACCACAACTTGATAAGTTGGAATTGTTATATGCTATATACTACACCAAATACATTGCAGGTGATGGTAAATTCACACAATCACCGACACATGTACGTGAGGTAATTCATTTGGTCATTCTAATCAACTGCAGCTGATGTTTGATGTACTGTTCATGTGCCACTATAGAGAAATTTGTCTTCGGGTAAAGATAAAATGAAACTTTTTGTTCTATTTGGATTGTGTGATAAATGTTAAGACTCAGAATTAATAGGTTTTAAATTCAATTAAATTAGGCTAATGGATTTTAGAATTATTTATTTTTTCAAAGAAAATCAGTTTTAATTTTAAACCAGGAATTTTAAATTTATTATCAATTCAAACAACCACTAATCAAATTGATGTTAGGCATTAGAAATTTCTTTTTCATTGTGAGTGCAACAATAGAAACTTTTGATGGATTATCACTAAAAACCATATCCAATTAATTACAAGATAATAGATTAAAAAGATGGTATGATTACTGTAATTTTTAAAAACTTATAAGTTTTTTGTTTTATTTTTATTTTTTATAAAAATAATATTTCAAGATTTTTTATTTGATATCTATATTATAGCTTCGTTCTTGCATATAATTCACATCCGTCGGTATGTTTTGGGCTACAATTACTTGTTGTTGAATATTTTCAGATGATGACATGGCATTCTTAGTCAACAATTTGATGGTTTGGACCATGGTAGCCATTTGTCCCGACAATTCTTTTATTCCATCCGCTTTGTTAAAAATTTCAGCTACCTTTCTTATTGAATTCCTTTGTGATGACCATTGTGCACTGTTTGAGGCCATTTTTTCTAGCAAGTCTACGGCCTTATCAGCAGTTAATGATAATAGAGCTCCTCCCGCGGCTGTATCAATTTGATTTCGAGTTGGCTCTAATAAACCATTATAGAAATGACATACCTGTTGATCGGTTGCAAATCCATGTCGAGGGCATTTTCGTAAGAGATCTCTGTACCTCTCTATCCCAGGTTGATATTATTTGTTGAAGAATTTCTTGCACAAATCTGACCATGTTCGAACTAATTCTTCATCTAGTGATTGGTATCACTGCTTTGCTTTATCTCTCAAAGAGAACGAGAACAATCAAAGTCTTATCACATCAGTTCCCACACCGTTCATCTTGATGGTGTCACTAATCTCCAAAAATTGTGCCAGATGTGCGTTGGGATCTTCTAATGCTCCACCACCAAATTAATTCTGTTGTACCATAGATATTAAGGCAAATTGAAGCTAAAAATTATTTGCACCTATGGTTTGCAGTCCTCCTCCTCCATAATTTGCAATAGTTAGAGGTTCTAAGGACTCTTGAATCAGTGGGCTTGAGGTTGTTGTTTTTGTTGTTGTCTCATCAATGCCCACAACTCCTCCATCTCTCTACACATTGCTTCTATTTTATCCATCCTGTTTACTTGCGTTCTTGAAGTATTTCTGTGTTAGATAGTTGTTTCGATCTCTAGATCAATTGGTATCAAATGTCTTGCACCTTTGGATCGAGTGTTCATAAACTACCTGCAAACACGACACGAATCAAATAAAGAAACAAAAACTATATACAAAACTGAAATATACACTTTAAATTAAAGTCAAATATCTAAAATGAATATTAGTTGTAAATTACGCTAGTCCCTGGCAACGACGCCATAAACTTGTTCGCTATTTTATTTAACTTAAAATACGACTCGCAAATGCACGTGGTAAATTATAGTAAAATATGGTGAGAACATGTATAATATCCAGAGGGACTGTATATAGTAAATTAAACTATGTATTCGTTTATCATACTATCCTTAGTCTAAAGAATCAATTTGAAATTGGTTTGGTAAAACAAAATAAAACAAATAAAGAAGTAGAAATAAATATCAAATCAGATTCAAAGAACTAAAGGTATTAAGAGATTGTACGGATTCCAGGGACATGCATTCATAGGATTCATAAGATTTCCTTTAATGTATCAAATCATATTTAATTCCTATGTAGGAGAATCATTAATATATCTAGATCCTCTCTTTCGAGTTAGATCTAAATGTAGATTAGATAACAATGATCATTCTCAAGATATTATCTAACTCTCAATCGTGCTTAGAATCTATTCTCATCATAATACTTACCAATCTCCGGATCTAGCAAGTGTTATATTATGCATTCCTAATCCGTTAACCAATTACTCCCCCCCCCCCCGGACAGTAATGGATTAACTGCACATATGTAATTAGTCTCCACATAATTTCATACAACATTCAAATCAAGGAAACATAAACAAATATAGGAAGGGAAGTAATATCATTGAAGAAAAAAGCATATGAATCCATAATCATGCACTTCCTATAATCACTAGATGTTTAGCCACACATCTTCAATACATAATCCATGTGAAACATATTGATAATCATGGCTAACATAAAAAGAACAAAAGAAAAGAAAACTATTGAAGCCCAAACGATCTTCGTTTCTCTCTCTGACTCTGTCTCTGATGACTTGGTTGGTTGATCCTCCTTTGTATTCTAATCCTAAAAAAATTGTTGTATATTGTGTTGTCTGATCTCTTTATAATCGATGTAACTCCTCATTTTATAGACAATTACTAAGGTGTAGATAGCCGATGTATCTCTGTTTGGAATGAGAAGATATGCCCAAATCACACCAAATCGATAACAAATTATTGTATTATCATAATTATTGTAAATCGTGCAATGCGAGAGAGAAATATCATAAATGGGATTTATATATGTATTTTTTGTTGATTTAAGTTACATTTTGTGTGCAAAATCATGTATAATGATCTCGTTTAGTCCAAATATTATTATATCAAGTGGATTTTACATTTGTATTTGTTTTGTAGCAATTTTCATGAATTTTGAAACTTAAAAAACTAAAGTGACACTCATAGTCATGAAGTCTTAGCGTGCGGTTACAAAATAATAAATATAAATTTAATGTAGACACTCAAATATATTATTTAGGGTATGTTTGAGAGACAAGGCGTTGATTTACAAATTTTATGAAGAACAAATCTACCAATCATGGCTCTAACATAGTCCAAAATCCAGTTAAGAGCAAACTATACATTGATTCGTCTTGACATACATTTGGTATTGCAATTATAACTTGTGCTACATGTATCCAATTAAGTTGAAATTTGTTGCATTGAACAACAAACACATAGGGCTACCTTTTAAGTGAAATAGACAATCAAATTCGAACTAAAAAGCCTTCCAAAAATACTTTAAATCGGCATTAACGTAGAGACTAAATATCACTCGATCGTGGAGGAAGCAACAAGGCAGTTCTTGATGGGGTCGAGCATCTAGCGCTCGACAAGCGAATCGCTGCTCGACCGAGCATATATTTGCATGTATCTTCTAGATTTTGATGGATTTGAAGATGATGATGAACTATAATCCAATTTTGTTTAAACATAGCCGATTTCTAAATCCACAAAAGATATACTACGACATATATAATACAATATATAGGTGAGGGATAGTAAGGAAATGACAATTCATCATCCATTTCAAGTGCTTCATCATCATCCATAAGTGCTACATCATCTTCCATTCTAACCTCCAAGAGACAATTACAAAGATTCATTTTTTCCTCTCTTTCTTTGTATTTGTGTTATGCTAGGAATAGTTGAATTTATGAAAATTCAATGTTTCCTCTCTTCTTTTTATTTGTGTTATGCTAGGAATAGTTGGATATATATTTCTTATGATTTTAAATTCAACTATGCCTGGGTAAATCTTTGTACTCTTAGGGCACGCTTGATATGATTCAATGATTATATTGAAGTAAATTAGTTTATATTCAAGTTCTTCTAATTTCTTATTCATATGTATGGTTTTATGTTTCTTGTTTAATTACAAGGCTAAAAATTAAGCATGTATGATATATATTGAGTGAATATATGGAAGATGAGAATTTATATATATATGATATAAATATTTATATAATTATTTTTTCGCAATAATTATGAGAAATCATCAATCGTTTATTCTCTTGGGAGTTAATTCTTTATGTTAAAAAAGTATATGGGCATGGGCAATCAATCTAGGAGTTACCTGCACTTTAGGAGAATGTATAATTTAATATTGTGACAGTCTTGTGAGAATGTAGAAATAATAAACTATTAGGAGTATTGGGAGCATATATGTGTATTTGTATTTATTCTTGTCCCACATTGTTTACGTTTGAGAGTCTCCTACACACTCCCCTTGTATTTATACACCTTGTATATGTCTGAATAAACATCTTGGAAATATTCTCATCATGGTAACCAGAGCCTAATTTGGCATCCGGCATAATTCCTTGATCCTTTTTTTTTTTTTGGTTTCAGTCTTGGTTCCCACAAACCTACTGCAACGCCGCTGCTCCTCTGGTTCATACCTCCCACCCGCCTCACGCAATCCCTCGTGTAGCCGCCTCACGCTGCTGCATCTTCCGACCACATGCAGTCGTCTTCTCTCTCCATTGTTACTGCCGACGGCACGCCACTGCCCCTCATCTCCTTCAACACCGCGGCCCAGGCGCCGCTAAAGCTTACCTCTACCAATTACGTCGCATGGAGTTTCCAGTTCCGAACTCTCCTCTTTGGCTACGATCTCTACTGTTATGTTGATGGTACGTACCCTTGTCCATCATCTACTGTTCTTGTTGGCACAAAGTATGAGTCGAATCCACTTCATGAGCAATGGGTTCGACAAGACCAATTGATACTCTCGACCATAATTGGGTCCATCTCGCCTACTCTTATTCCCTTCATTGCTGCCACCACTTCCTCTCGTGGGGCATGGGAGACTCTCGCCTCCATCTACGACAAATCTTCAAGGGGGCGCATTCTTGCGCTCAAGAATTGAATTCACAATCCGGTGAAAGGTACACGTTCGGTTTTTTATTTTATGCTTGATATTAAGGGAGTTGTTGATGAACTTTCGCTTCTCGGTGTGGTCACAAATCCGAAGGACTTGGTCCTTAAGGTGCTCAACGGCCTTGATGACTCGTATAAGGAGATTAGCAATGCTATACAGGCCAGGGATACACCCGTTTCCTTCGACGAACTTCTGGACAAGTTGCTTAGTACGGAGGCCCAACAAGCGGCCCGGGTGGCAGCCACGTCGAACCACCCTGCCATTGTCTTCCCTGCGTCTGCCTCCTCTCGACGTCCCCCTGCTGCACCAGGCCGCTCCCCGTCCCAGCATCCTCAGCGAGGCCAGGCCTCGTCCCACCGGTCTACGGGTGGCTCTCGGTTCCAGCCGGCCCTTGCCTCATCTGTCCATCAGCCGGGCCGTGGCTACCAGGGCCGATGCCAGCTATGTGGCACCCATGGCCACTCGGCACGCCGCTGCCCAAAAATTTGGGCCTATGCAGCCCCGTCTCCTCCGTCGGGTCAGCCACCTTCCCCGGCCTACTCTTATCCTTCTGCTCACATTGCTACGTTCGTTCCATCGCCTTCTGATTGGATTCTCGACTCTGGGGCTTCTCACCACATCACCACTGATTTGGCAAACCTGTCCTTGCATGCTCCGTATGGTGGCGTTGATGATGTGATAGTAGGGGAAGGTAACAAACTGCACATTTCCCATATTAGGCAACTTGTTTTTCCCGCTTTCTCTTATCTTAATTTTCAAGATGTTTTGCTTGTTCCATCTATGGCGAGGAATCTTCTCTGCGTCTCTAAACTTTGTCAGCAGAATGATGTTGTTGTTCTCTTTTCTGCTTCTGATTTTCAGGTGAAGGACAGTCGTATGGGGGACGTAATGCTTCAGGGTCCGCGCGTTAATGGCTTGTATGTGTGGCCGGTTGGTGCTTCGTCTCCACCTCGTCTCTCAGCTCTATCCTCGGTTAGACAGTCATCCTCTCTCTGGCATTCTCGCCTAGGCCACCCATCCACGAAGATTTTACATTCTCTCTATCTAGTCATGATATACCTACAAATAAGTCCGATGATTTTAGTTGTGAGTCTTGTAAATGCATTAAGAGTCACAAACTGCCATTTACTGAATCCTCTCTAAATTATGTTTTCCCGCTTCAGTTAATTTATTCTGATGTTTGGAATTCTCCTGTCTTATCATGTGATGGTTATAAATATTATGTCATTTTTATTGATCACTTTACGAAATATGTCTGGCTGTACCCGCTTAAGCGGAAATCTGATGTTCTGTCTACATTTATTGCCTTCAAAGCGTTAGTTGAAAACTTTCTTAATACAAAAATAAAGACTCTGTACTCTGATAATGGGAGAGAATACCTAGCTATTCGTCCTTTCCTTACATCTCACGGTATTACTCACCTCACCACCCCGCCCCATACACCCGAACACAATGGTGCTGCAGAGCGACGCCATCGTCACATTGTTGACACTGATCTTGCCCTGCTTCATCATTCTTCCATGCCTCTTCAGTACTGGCCTTACGCCATATCCATGGCTGTTTATCTTATTAATCGTCTTCCCAAGGTTGATCTTGATATGGTTTCTTCCTTTGAGAAATTTTTTCATCACCCACCAAATATCTCCAAACTCCGTGTCTTTGGATGTTAGTGCTTTTCCTGGCTGCGCCCATACTCCTCTCACAAATTAGACACCCGATCTCATCCTTGTGTCTTTGTTGGATACTCACCCACCCAGAGCGCCTATCTCTGTCTTGATCTCTCGTCCTCCAGAATTTATGCCTCTCGTCATGTGGAATTTGTGAAACATATCTTCCCCTTTTCCGTCGCCTCTCTTCTTCCTTCCTCACACTCTGACTCTCTTCCTTCTACTTCTATCCCCGTCCCTCCACCTATGCTGGTTCCCGCTCCTGTGGTTGATGCTGTGCCGCCTATGCCAACACATACACCTCTGCCACTGCCTACTCCTAGGTCTTCTCCTCCTAGCTCTGTGCCTTCAGCGGTGCTCTCCTTGGATCCTCCGTCGCACCATCCGATGGTTACTCGATCTCGCAACAACATTGTTAAACCAAATCCAAGGTATGGACTTACATCTGCTTTGTCTCTTGATGTTGAGCCTTCTACAGTGACCCAGGCTCTTGCTGACTCTCGCTGGCGTGAGGCTATGTCTCGAGAATTCACTGCCTTGCAAGAGAATGGTACTTGGGATCTTGTTCCTCCGGTCTTCTCCCAAAATGTTGTTGGCTGCAAATGGGTCTTTCGCATCAAACGAAAGCCTGATGGTTCTATTAATAAATATAAGGCTCGCCTCGTTGCTAAAGGTTTTCATCAACACCCTGGAGTTGACTACTTTGAGACCTTCAGCCCTGTTGTCAAGCCCGCTACTATTCGCATTGTTCTGAGTATTGCCACTACCCGTAATTGGTCTCTTCAACAGTTCGATGTTAACAATGTTTTCCTTCATGGCTCGCTTTCAGATGAGGTCTATATGTCTCAGCCTCCTGGCTTCACTGATCCGAATCATTTTACCTTCGTCTGCAAACTCCGTAAGTCCATTTATGGCCTCAAGCAAGCTCCACGGACGTGGTATCATGCTCTTCGATCATTTTTGGTCTCGGTTGGTTTTTCCTGCACTAAATCTGATGAGTCCCTCTTTGTCTATCACGCCCAGGGCATTACTGCCTACTTCTTGGTGTATGTGGATGATCTTATCCTTACAGGCAGTGATGATTGCTTTCTCACTCGTGTGTTGCATGGTTTGGCTTCTGAGTTCTCTATTAAGGACCTTGGTCCTTTGTCCTACTTTCTTGGTGTTGAGGTTCTTCGTACCTCGTCCTCGTGTTACTTGTCCCAATGGAAATACACCACTGATCTTCTATCTCAACATAATATGCTCAATGCTAAACAGATTCACACTCCGCTTGCTCTCAATGTCACATTGTCTCTCAATGATGGTAGCAAGCCTGCTGATACTTCCTTATATCATCGTGTTCTGGGCAGTCTTCAGTATCTTCTTCTTACTAGGACAGATATTGCCTTTGCGGTCAACAAGTTATCTCAGTTCATTCATGCTCCTACTGAGATCCACTAGGGGGCAGTGAAACGTCTCCTTCGCTATCTTAATGGAACTCGATATCTTGCTCTTCATCTACGCCGTGACTCTCCTCTGTCTCTTCATTGCTTCACAGATGCTGATTGGGCTGGTAATTGTGACGACCGCACATCCACTGGTGCCTTTATTATCTATCTCGGCACCAATCCCATCTCGTGGAGCTCTCGTAAGCAGCGAACCGTGGCTCGATCTTCAACGGAGGCATAATATCGAGCAATTGCTGCTGCTGCTGCGGAACTCCAATAGACCCAGTCACACCTTTCTGAGTTAGCCGTTTCTCTGTCCACTGCTACTCCAGTTCTTTATTGTGACAACATTGGGGCTACGTATCTGTGTGCAAATCCGGTATTTCACTCTCGGATGAAGCACATTGCTATTGACTATCACTTTGTTCGGGAGTTAGTTCAATCTGCTCAGCTTCGTGTCTCGTATGTCTCCTCTGCTGATCAGCTTGCCGATGCACTCACTAAGCCGCTATCTAGGACTCGCCTTTGTCTCTTATTGGACAAGATTGGTGTCGTTAATCGCCCACCATCTTGAGGGGGTGTATTAGGAGTATTGAGAGCATATATGTATATTTGTATTTATTCTTGTCCCACATTGTTTACGTTTGAGAGTCTCCTACACTCTCCCCTTGTATATTTCTGAATAAACATCTTGGAAATATTCTCATCATAAACTTGGATTGAATTGATTTGATTATATAATTGTTTATAGTTGAAAGCACAGCCCTAACACTCATTTATCTCATCATATTTTCTCACTCTACTTGCTTATCTCTTGATTGATTCTTCTCTTGTTATTTATGTTATAATTATTAGTAATTAGATCATCATACTCATTTGTTTAGATTGCCTAGATAAAATATTAGATAAATTTATAGTAATTGATAATATTGATCGATGATATAACTTTGCTCGACAGTATCTATAACTACCATGTACACTTGTAGAATAGCAAAATACAAATTACAGTTAAAAAGATTAAACCCTTCATGGATTGGATGGTTGCTCTAAAAATGAATAGAAATAATATATATATATATATATATATATTAAACTTAAGAATTGATCATATAGTATAGAATAGGCGTAGTGTATTGATTTCTTAAAATATTTTTGTAGGTGGAGTATATATTTACGCAGAGACGAAAATCCAGATGAGATGATTATAGTATTAGTGGAGAAAATTATGGTCCCATATGGTTGTGTTGATGGCTCATTGAAAACTGGATTTTAAATTAATTATCTACAAATCCTTAGACAATGGGCCAATGCTCCAAGACTTTTGTTCAGAGCAAATGTCGGATCTAACTTTATAATTACCAACCTTCATATTATTATTATTATTATTATGAATGTAACCCAGCAATTTCAACGGCGTCGTTTTCTTCCGATACTAATTTGATTTGTTAAATAAATATTTTAAATAAAAACCACCTGTGTCAGATATTTAAAGCTTGGGAATAAATAAATTCTTTTTTTTTTTTTTTTCATACTATAAAATTGTGGAAGTAATGTAGAAATCTTATTCGTGGTAAACATATTCCGCAATTTCAATTACAGTTCGAATAACTATTGAATACGTGCGTACGAATTTTGATCTAACAGTGACTCCTCCACTTTGATTTTATGTTTTGTTTATGAGGGATTTAAAACAGTGGCGAAGTTAGATTGGTTGTTCTATTTTAAAGTTAGAACGTGAGATTATAAAATAAAGTATGATCATTTTTCTGCATTGAATTTTAAGAGTTTATATGAAAAATTTCCTCTTTTCTAAAGATTTAATTTTTCTTCAAGTCAAATGAAAACAAAAAATAAATATAACACGTTAACAAATATCAAGATATCTAAACATTCATGTATAACATTCGAATATGGAAGTTGATGCTAAATGAAGTTGTTAGTCTTGAGCTTCTCCTATTTAAATGAATTTTTTTAAATCTAGGGGTGTTCGACAGCATGGAGCTTTTTCTATTTATATGAGGAATTCTAAATCAACGGATCTTCATTAAAATATATAAAAATAGAAACAAATTAGTTTTTTATATTTTAAAGTCAGATAAGGATACTAAAGATAACCCAGAAATGATCAAAATGTCCACATCTTGTTGCAACCAGATTTAGGAAGGTGTTTCAGTTGGCTAGATTTATTTACAAATTCTTTTAAGAGGTTTTGGTTCTAGTTTAAGTGCATTGAAATCCAGCAAGGCAGCTTTGGTGCATTGCCCCGTATTTGTAGCAAGACAGCTACATCACATTTCATCATCTCCTTCACGTTCTCAGATCAACAGTTGTGGCTTCTAGGTTGTTAATTCTTTTCAACTAACTTTCAAGGTCAGCCTTAATTCCTACATTTCTAATAAAAAGTGGACAACTTATGACTTTTCTTTCTTTATTTTTAGGCATTTACTTGCTTTCTTGTGATTTTTCTTGGTGATTTGCTCATAGAATGACTTGAGAATCATGTCGGGTCTAATTTTATAATAGCTGCTGGAATAGGGAGGAATAGTTTCCTTACAAATGCAAGTTAATATATTTTTTTGCCCCCAGTCTGGATTATTACGTGGGCCGTCAGTAATTGGGGTACTAAAAGTACAACTTCAAAACTAAGAGGATATTTAATTAAAGCTTATTTCAAAAACTTAAGGCATAAGAGGAACATAATATTCATTTTATATTTGCATGATGATCAGAGGCTGAATATGGTCTTAAATGTTTGTACATACAAATATAGTTTAGGGGTGTTCAGGAAATTATGTACAGCTTCAACAATCCAAGAGACACTTAAGCGGCTTCATTTGAAAGACTTAAACGCATAAGCCCCTTCATATATTTTTCTCTGAAAATATTCATAACAGTTTCCCAAAATAAAAAAAAAAAAAAAAAAAGAGCTCCAGGAAATCTGGAAAAGTGGTAATAAACCCACCTCAACATATATTTCGTATATGAAACAGTAATCAACTGAAGAGGGCATCATGGGAGCTGCAAACTACATCCAATGAAAAATCATGTTTTTAGGTTTTTCCATAAATCGACATACATGAGAGGATCAGCAATTTTATTTGTATCCTAGTATTATTTAATGCCGTGTGACCAGAAAATGAACTGCATCTCTCTGATTGGGAATCAATTCATAAACAGCTCTACGTAGTTGAGAACAGTTTCTTAGAAAATGTACAAGCAAGCGATGGAAGTCAACACAGCCGTCAACATTATGGAGACAAGATTCACAGCATTGTTGTCGAGTATGCGCAGACCAGATATTTTCTTGACAGTTGGTCCTGGTTTTCCAACAACCTGCGGCATGAGGATAAGAGGCTCAAATCTGATTTCTAGAGAATTGTTACCTATCAGGCAAACATGATGAATGGACTCATAACTCTTTCTTCTTTTTTTCAAGTAAAAGTTATGTAGATCATACATTAGAAGTATCAACTATCAGTCGCCAAAAACAGTTATCTAATAGTTTTACCACTGCTACCTATTAGCAGTTTATAATAAGATAACTAAAGTTATAGTAACAGCGGACTATAAGTATAGTCTATAACAGATTCACATTTACTTGCAACCTTCCACCTGTCCTTGCTTCAGGCATCATCCATTATTTGTGATGACATTTATATATATTTCATAATATTCTGCCAGTGCCAAAATAGATTAATCCTTGCAATCTTATTTTACACTCATGTCATCGAATTATTGAATAATAAGTATAGTATCATGACCAAAAGGCATATTTGCGAAGAAAACGTTCACACATCCATCAAACCTTTAAAAGGGGCACACAATTTCTTTTAGCCAAAATGCCTGATAGATTGAAAATACATTACAGTTAGTCCTAATTTATACACCCCCCTTCTATCTCTCGCTCTAAAATCTAAGAATTTTATGGTGTAAGCTGAAGTTTAGTTCCTCTTTGCATAATCAGGCATCGGCTGATGCAAATGTAAGCCATACCTCACTGTGAGCTCTCAAGCATACATTCAATGAACATGAAGACGGAAGAGCAAAAATTACGTATTGAAATGTCACCTTATTCCGAACACTGCAGAAACCACTGTATTGGAGGGTCGCCCCCAATAAAGAATCTATCACGCTTCCACACAATCCAGCAAGAGCTGAAACCGGTATTAATAACAGCTGCTTCAGAGCTATGTCAAAACTACAGTTGGTAGTGACAAATCCTAAGGTTACAAATGTAAGCCCAAGCACACTGCCCCCAGCTGCAGCAGCTAGAAGTCCTGTCTTCGTCACACCACCATTTGTACCCCTTCGAACTGGCTGATTAAGAGAAAGAGAGAGTAAGGAGCTAGAACCTGTATGAAGATCAGAGTCAAAATTTGAAGATTTAGGATTTATCTTTCCCCTTCTTTTGAATAACACCCCCCCCCCCCCCCCCCACAGGGAAAGTAAAAGTCTCTTTTTGAGTTCATCCATGGCCATTTGCATGCACACCAGAGAATAGCTCAGCAGATAAGATTGTCTAATGAAAGTATTCAAATTTTGGTCCTTCAAGGAAAGAGAACTGGTTGGGAACATGAACCTTTAATAAAAAAAATAAAAATAAAAACTATATGCTAAAAATGGGAACAATAAGTTGAAACAAAGAGAAGTTGAGGTCAATTGGAAGCACTTCTAACAGCATGACTAAAATTACTTTAGCGTTTATCCCCACCTTGAAGGTCGTGATCAGTCGTGGCTGCTCATTACTCAGAACCCCAAGTTCGGAGGACCAAGTGTCTCCGTTGCAGCAACAATAGTGACCAATTATTGCACCAATCAGAGAAGTCACAAGAGTTGATTCTTTTGAATTTAGACAATAGTCCTGAGTTCCCACCTGCTTCCAAGTTATCAATACTAAAATTGTTGCGATACCACTGTTAAACAGAACCTGTATCCTGTAAATGACAACAAATTAAAAGCTCTTATAGAAATAATTGGAAGATTTCAATCTCAGTTAGCCAAACAGAAGACCTTTCTGAAGTATACTGGATGCTACTACAAGAAAGAGGGAGAGAAATGTAATCATATCAATTATGTAGAGGTGGCATATACATATAGCAGAAATAACTTTTGAAAGGTGAAACATAGAGAAGCTGCAATTAAATTCTGTAACATGTTGGTCAGATATGCATGATCCATCAGGACAGAATTAAGGAAGAGTGATAGCTAATATATGATACAATGATGCCTAAATCTGTTCCTAAAAGTGAAAATTGAAATTCATTTCACCAGTGAAATATTAATTGAAGTCTTTTAGGTTGGTCCAAAACCAGACACCAAGCCAGTGACTAAGAATAACATCTTCAATAATTTGGAGAAGATCAGTTTGTACTAAAAATTAACAAACAATCCAGTCTTTTAACCAGAGGTTTTAGTTGTGTGAATACTGAGCTATTCAATTCAAAGTAGTTGTCGAGCCATTCCCAGATACACTAGAATCACTTCAATGTTGGAGTTTAGACAACTCACTTTGAGTCATTCTATTAAAGGACCAAGTTAGATGCCACTGATAAAACAAGGTTTATTAATAAAACACACACCAATATGTGCACACAATTTAGAGTGCGAGGTAGTGTGTTCTCATAGAGCAAGAGAGGATACCAATTGCGCTGACCACCTTCCTTGAAATCTGCATCAACTCTTTGCTTTTTATCCTCTCCAAATTTGGTAAACATTGAAGAAGTGAAAAAGAAAACAAGTAGCACAGCACCAAACCTACAATTTATATTAGCACCATAAAAAAGGAAGATGAGAAAAAAGACATGCACACATACATGTTGTAAATGGAAAAATATTCGGACATATCAAAGAAATACCTGTAATTGACGGCAATATGAATTGTCATGACAGTAAAACCCGAAATAGCTCCGGAAAAATCGAGGGACTTCTTTCTATATGACCTGGTGGCGATTGCAGCTGAAAGTACAACTGCAACCAATAGTTGGACCAAGTCTCTATCCATTATCACCAGATTCCTTGTCCAGCACTAGAACAGGCTGAAAATCAGAACAGAGATTCTGAATTGGTGAAGTTGCCAGCATTTCTAAACCATTGTTTCCTATAACTACCATACAACTGCAATTGAGAGCACAACAACAGATATTCGTAGTAGTAGTACATGAAACAATATAAACTATTACATTGCATTGTGATTTTTATCAATACCATATGCAACGCACTTGCTAACAATACATACTTTAAGAGCAAAAATATCTGTGGCTTGAGAACCAAATAGGCTTTGGTAATCAGATAAAGAAGGAACTTCATTGTGCTTCAGAGATAAACAAGGAGCTGCAAGTTTCTATATTTAGGTCAAGCACTCCATCTATGAAGATATATAAATTAATACTTACTTAAGCCCTTCTATGAGAAACAATCAGAAATCATTCTCCAGCAATATTGCATCACATGGTGAGCCCATGCAAAAAACTCTCTTTGAATTTAATAGCACCTATTAGGGACTTTTAATGCATGATTGCCTCATCACATCATGGACCATTGTTACATAAGATTAGAGTTGATATTATAAAGGCACATTCAGAGGGATCGGTGAAACGGAATTCTTTCAAAGGAACATTCAGATGAAATCGCCTCATATAGAAGAAAAATAAAATGAGGATAGAACTGATGAACATCCATGGAATGTGCAGAGAAAAAAAAAAATAGCTTGTCTCTCCCATGGGATACATCATACTCTGTTGTTCTTTCTCAAACATTATAATTTAAGCAATACCATCTTGTTAGGATCAGCGAGCAACCACCTTACTGTATGGAAATTTAATAATACTTCATCTTTTAACAATTCAAAACCAAGTTTAAGAAATCCATGAATTATTCATATCAAGAATGGTGCCCTAAATAGATTATAACACCTAAAAATCGCAAAAAGTTTCTGCATCATTGTTGAAACTCAACAGCAAGTACCAATAATCAATCGAATATAACAAATTCCAATTAAATTAATATCGTGATATTCACATTTTCTTCCCGCTTATCAGCTCATCTAGGCCATTAGCATACCCTTGAATATTCACGTCCTGAAGACCTGCTCAATTGCACGCAATGAGCAATTATCTACCGTTGACTAATAGTTTCCTTGAACCTTCTATTCCAGTCAGTTGAATGACATTTTGTGAGCAAATAGCTAAACAAATCACAGACATCTGTATGTAAACATTTCTCTCTAGCTTCAACATTCTATTAACCCTAATTTAACTTCTAACTGCAAACTTCTCTACAAATTATCGCTAAATCCTCCAATTCACACCATAACCAATGACGCCATCATTTCATTTCAGATACGTCCATACGAACACTTCCACAGAACAAATTTGCATAAACATTTAGAGCTTTACCTCGTCAGACTCCCGAAAATCTCTGTACTCTGTTTTCGACAGAAGGAATCGAAATCTAATCTCCCTTCGTCACTTGTTAGTCTATTAAGTTGGTGGTTTCCCCCCTAGTGTCTATTGGTCTATAGAGTTGTGTGTTTTTCTTAGGTGACCCTATACTTCTCCGGTGTGCCGTTTGTATTATTTATGATGATTTAATACTTAATTATTATTATTAATCATATAATTATAAACAGTGCTTATTATTTTGTTATGTTCTTGTATATGCTATTGTGAAATGCATTGTTTCTCATATAATAAACTAATAATTTTATAAAAACAGTAATATAATTTTTACATAAAATACATAAATATACAATATTTATTAATAATAATATTTTATTTTAAATATATATTATATTTATTTTGTATATTTTAAATATCATAATATATCAAAATTAATTTTTAAAAATTATATATATTTAAAAATTAATAATATATTTATATATATATTTGATATGAATATCAAATTAAAGATCGTGCAAAGAAAATTAATTTAATTCTTTTTTTATATCGAAAACAGAGTTGATCCGAAAAAAAGAAAAAAGAAAAAGTAAGCTTATGAAAATTTTGAAAGAAAAAAAGAGCAATCTGGATGTTTATATTTGCTGCACAAACGGACCACCTATTTGCTCACGGAGCGTCTGCACAGTACACGCACCTTGCACAATTTTTTCTAATAACTTGAGCCATAATTCTAAAATTAAAAAAAAAAAAAAAAAAAAACAGATTGAAAATGTGATCTAAGCTAAAAAAACCTTATATTTTATTTTGGGTTGTGGTTCTCTTATGAGTAAGTCTCTTGTAGGTCGGTGCACCATACACCCGATCTATAATATTACTTATTTAATTAAAATATATTATTTATTTATTTAAAAAGTATTACTATTTTTTAAGATAACAAATCACTTGTAGTACTTTTCAAATAAACAAATAATATATTTTAGTTAAAAAAATAATATTGAACGCAATTATATATATATTTATATATTTAAACTCTCCATCATGCTTGCACAATTCGTAAGTTATTTGTATACAAAAATAAAAAATAAAAAAGATAAAAGAATATAAATAGATTTTTTTTAAAAATAATAAAAATTTAATTATGAAATATTTTTAAATAAAAATATATTAAATTATTTTTTATACACAATAGAAATCGTATATAAATAATCCAACTTACAATTAAAAAAAACAATAGCTCAAATAATCAACCAATAAACAATTGCATCTTCTAGATCTAAGATTTATGGAGGTCCATGATCGCGCCTTCAAACCCAATATTTAAGTTATTTATTTATCTTTATGTTTATTTTCGTTATTAGACCTATAGTTTATTATTTTATGTTGGACCCTTGCACGGGCCTTAAGTACTATTTAATTGAGTTTTCATGACTGAATTAGGGTCGTTGATTTTGATTATTGAATGAATTTTGAGAGAGCCTAGTATACGTAGTATCAAGGCTTATCCCCTTTCCGTGTTAAAGCTTCCGCTACGTCAGTTGGTATCACGAGACCAGGCACGATGCCTCCACGCCGTCAACCACCAATCAATGCCGCTCCGAACGACGCCCGTTGTGATGCCAACGTGGCTGAGTTAAGCCGCCAGATTGCTACGCTTGCGGCTGGATTGGAGGATCTCCGAGTCACGGTTGCTAACTCTCTACCGGGCACATGACACGGCCCTCACCCCATGCCGGATCGTGTCGTGGTGCCAACCGCCGCCAGAATCAGCGCGATCGGTCCCCTGCAGGCGAACCCGACTCGGATGAGGACGAGACTATTTTGAACGACAATCCCTTCGCTCCTTTGGCGCGACCGCCATGCAATAGGGACGAAGATGATCGTCGTTGGAAGTTCGGATTCAAGCTTGAGATTCCTGCGTTCACGGGAGGTCTCAACCCGTGCGAATTTCTTGGTTGGATCACTATAGTTGAGGATCTTCTTGACTTTAAATCTGTTCCAGATGATAACTGCATCCCCTTGGTCGCGACCCGCTTTCGGAACCGCGCCGCATCGTGGTGGCAGCAATTGAAGGTTTCTCGGTGCCGGCAAGGCAAGTCCCGTATTGCCTCCTGGACGAAGTTTCGCAAACATGTGGAGCGTGAGTTTCTTCCTCACAATTTCGAAAGCACTTTGTTCCATAAGTTCCATAATCTGCGGCAAGGATCTCGTTCGGTGGATATATATACGGAGGAATTCTACCAGTATTTGTCTCGGATTGATATCCGCGATTCGCAATCCCAATTGGTGTCCCATTACATTGGCGGGTTACACCGTGCTCTGCAGGATACGCTCACGTTGCTCGCCCCCGTGACCGTTTTCGAAGCCCATCAACGGGTTGTTCTACTGGAGTTGCAGCAGCGCGCCGTGGCCCCTCCGCCCCGACCTGCTTCCACGGACGGTGCCGCCTCATCCTCTTTTGTTCGCTGCTTTGCGTGCGGCAAGACTGGACATCGATGTGTGGTCGGCCCTCGCACTCGTCAGCGTTCGCTCCTCATGGATGACTGGAAAACTACCGTTGCCGAGACCCCGCAGACTTATGATGAGGATCCGCTGGATTCGTTGTCGGAGGAGCATGTGGTGGGCGACGTCGGACCCCTTCTTGTGCTTCGGCGTGCTTGTTTCGCACCGAAGGCGCCCGTGGAGTCTGATGGGCATTGTTATCACATCTTTGGGTCCACTTGCACGATTGGGGGTAAGATTTGTCGTTTTATAATTGACTCTGGTTCATGCGAAAATGTGATGTCTGCTGATGCTGTTACTAAATTGAATTTATCTACTGAGCCCCACCATTTTCCTTATACTTTGGCGTGGATTCAACGTGGTAATTCGGTGACTGTTGATCGTAGAGTCAGTGTTACTTTTTCAGTTGGGTCTAAGTATAAGGATACTATTGGGTCTGATGTGGTGCCTATGGATGCATGCCATTTACTTTTGGGTCATCTCTGGCAGTTTGATAGATCTGTGCTTCATGATGGGCGTCAGAATACGTACAGTTTTGTGTTTAATGGGTCTAAAATTGTCTTGCATTCTGTGGCTCCTCAGCCCCCTTCCCAGTCTGATTCCGTTTTGTTGCTTTCCCGGTCTGCATTTTTGAGTGAGATGGAGTCTGTTCCTTTTGTGATGCTGCTTTTGGGTATTGAGCGTGTTGCTCCGGTTTCTGATACTCACCCTGTGATACGTGAGCTTCTTGATTCTTTTACTGATGTTTTTCCTGCGGAGTTGCCCCCAGGTTTGCCGCCCTTGCGTGATATTCAGCATTACATTGACTTGATTCCGGGAGCTTCTCTCGCTAACCGTCCCCATTACCGCATGAGTCCTGTTGAGCATGAGGAGCTACGTTGGCAGGTTGAAGAGTTGGTTCAGCGGGGTTCAATTCGACAGAGTATGAGTCCTTGTGCTGTGCTTGCTCTTCTTATTCCCAAGAAGGATGCTTCTTGGCGGATGTGTGTGGATAGTCGGGCTATAAATAAGATTACGGTGCGCTACCGCTTTCCGATTCCCCGTTTGGATGATTTACTTGACCAGATCAGTGGTGCAGTGATCTTCAGTAAACTTGATCTGCGTAGTGTGTATCATCAGATTCGTATCCGGCCTGGTGATGAGTGGAAGACCGCCTTTAAGACTCGTGAGGGCTTGTTTGAGTGGTTGGTGATGCCTTTTGGTCTCTCCAATGCACTGAGTACCTTTATGCGCGTTATGAATCAGTCTTTACGAGCTCTGATTGGTTCTTGTGTGGTTGTCTATTTTGATGACATCCTTGTTTACAGCCGTTCTTTCGATGAGCACCTTGGTCATCTCCGTGCAGTTCTCCAGATTCTACGGGCTGAGAGGTTTTATGCTTCTCCACAGAAATGCATCTTTGGGGTGGATTCTGTGCTTTTTCTGGGTTATGTGATTTCTGGGTTATGTGATTTCTGTGCTACTATTTGCGACTGGCCTTCTCCCACTTCGGTTACAATGGTCCGCAGTTTCCATGGCTTGGCTTCTTTTTATCGTCGCTTCATTGCTCATTTCAATGCCATCATGGCCCCGGTGACTGATTGCATTGGCTCTAAGCCTTTTGTGTGGACTCCTACGGCGGAGGAGGCTTTCACACGAATCAAGGAGCGGCTGATTTCCACCCCTGTCTTGCTCTTACCTGATTTCGAGCAACCCTTTGAGCTCTCTTGTGATGCGTCGAAGGCCGGCATTGGTGCGATTTTGAGCCAAGGGGGTCGCCCTGTGGCTTTCTTCAGTGAGAAGATGTCTGGCCCTCGCAGTCGTTATAATACTTATGATGTTGAGTTCTATGCTGTGGTTCGAGCAGTTCGTCATTGGAGACACTACCTTTTTCACCGGGAGTTTGTCCTTTATTCTGATCATGAGGCCCTGCATCATCTGGCCACGTAGGATAACCTTTCCGCTCGACATGCTTCGTGGGTTGCCTTTTTGCAGCAGTTCACCTTTGTTTTAAAGCACCGCTCAGGGTCTTCTAACCGGGTGGCAGATGCGTTGGGCCGTCGGACTTTGGTGCTGTCGGATCTTCGTGTTTCGGTGCCTGGGCTTGAGTTGTTGGCCGAGTCTTATGCGGATGACCGCTTCTTTAGCCTCATCTTGGCTCGGATTCGGGCTGGTGATCCATCTGATTTTGTGTTGCTTGATGGGTTTCTTTTCAAGGGCACTCGCCTTTGTATTCCGGACACTAGTCTGCGTCTTCAGCTTGTGTCTGAGGTTCACGGTGCAGGTCATGTGGGCCGTGATAGATCTATTGAGCTGATTCAGTGTTCGTACTTTTGGTCCACCCTTCGTCGTGATGTCACTAGGTATGTCTCTCGTTGCCGTGTTTGTCAGGTGTCGAAGAGGATTTCGACTAATGCTGGTTTGTACCGTCCTCTTCCTATCCCGAGTGCACTCTGGGTGGCTATTATCATGGATTTTGTGTTGGGCTTGCCTCGTACTCAGCGAGGTAATGATTCTATCTTTGTGGTGGTGGATTGTTTTTCTAAAATGGTCCATTTCATTCCTTGTAAGAAGACTGCGGATGCTGTGCATGTGGCCAAGTTGTTCTTTTGGGAGGTGTATCGTCTGCATGGGTTGCCTTCTTCCATTGTTTCGGATCGGGACACTCGCTTCCTGAGCTTCTTTTGGAAGAGCCTGTGGCATATGGCTAACACTCGTTTGGATTTCAGTAGTGCTTATCACCCACAGACTGATGGCCAGACGGAGGCTATGAATCACTCTTTGGGGAACTTGTTGCGTTGTTTGGTTGGGGAGCATTTACTGACTTGGGATTCTCATATCAGTCAGGCGAAGTTTGCACACAACTCGGCGGTGAATCGTAGTACGGGCTTGGCTCCGTTTCAGGTTGTTTATGCTACGATTCCTCATGGTCCCTCAGATTTGATTGCCCTTCCGTCTCCTATTCGGGCGGATGTGCGTGCTGTTGATTTGATAGAGGCTCTCCGTCACACACACCGAGCGACTCACGACCAGCTCGTCGTCTCTACGGCGGCATACAAGGAGGCCGCGGACAAGGGGCGCCGTCACGTCGAGTTCGAGCCGGGGGACTTCGTGTGGGTAGTCCTGACTCGTGATCGATATCTTGCTAATGAATACAACAAACTTGCTGCGAGGAAGATTGGTCCTTTGGAGGTCCTAGCCAAGATCAATCTGAATGCTTACCGCTTGAAGCTCCCATCTCATTTTCGAACCTCTGACGTCTTCAACGTGAAGCACTTGATTCCGTACACCGGTGATAACGATGAGGCTGATGTGGACGTGTTCGGTTCGAGGGCGAACCTTCTCTCGGTGGGGGAGAATGATGTGGACGACGAGTCATTGCAATTTATGGAGGCCCATGATCGTGCCTTCAAACCCAAGATTTAAGTTATTTATTTATCTTTATGTTTATTTTCGTTATTAGGCCTATAGCTTATTATTTTATGTTGGACCCTTGCACGGGCCTTAAGTACTATTTAATTGAGTTTTCATGACTGAATTAGGGTCGTTGATTTTGATTATTGAATGAACTTTGAGAGAGCCTAGTATACGTAGTATCAAGGCTTATCTCCTTTTCGTGTTAAAGCTTCCGCTACGTCAGAAAATTTGTGGCTGTGTACTTGGACCAAAGTTTCTTAGTGAGTTTTGCGTTACAGCATTTACGGATGGTTGAGAACCATCCATACTTATGGACTGTGGCGACATAGCTTCAAGCCCAGACTCAAATGTTAACAGCAATGCTTGCACATCTGTCACAGAGAAGCTGCTGATTTTGGATGCTATTGTTACCATTACTGGATTATACTCACTTCCTAGACCTTGCATTATGTGCAACACTTGATCACCATTGAATATTTTCTTGCCAAGAGATGCTAGTTGATCACAACATTTTTTTACCTTGTTCAAATACTCTCATAGTGTTATTGCCTTTCTTCAAGTTCTGCAACTCCGACTAATACTGCATTTGTTTGGCCACTAACTGACTTGAAAAATTTGTCTCGAAGGCTTCCTATATTTCCTTGGAGCTGCTTAAGCCAACCATCAAGACCAAAAGTGAATCTGATAATTATGAGAGATTCCAAGATGCTAAAAACTGATCCTGTCTTTGCCACAAGGTGTATTCTGGGTTCAATGTCAGATTTTCTGTTCCTTCCATTAAAGTGAATTTCCTTAGTGAACTCACGTCGCCATTGATGTATCCTTCAAGGCTATAACCTCTTATGGCAGTCATGACCTGCTGTTTCCATTTGAGAAAGTTTGATTCATTAACTTGATACTTATTAACTGGCTTTGGGGATATATGATAGAGGTGGAGCTTGAGTTGTTTTCAACCATGTTTCTAAAAAAAAAAAAAAGAAAAAAAAAGAGGAAAATCAAAATGTCAAATGCACGGATTATCCTGCTCTGATACCATGATAGAAAAACTGAGGTAAAATGATGAAATTCATGAACAAACAAACAATGGGAAACATGACAACTATCAATTTTAACAATATGTTTTCATTCTGTTATAACATACGCATCTCTCTCACAAATTGCTGTTAATATATAGTAGCCTTAACCTAAAATGCTACACTATGATTGGCTTAGTTGGAATCAAACCTGCAAACCATAGTATAAGCTTATTACAGGATCTCAACACATGTTTAAATTCTATCCGTGATATTTGTGGTCCTGCACTGAGTTGTACTGGTTGATCCAGTACCTACAAACCTGGACAAAAATATTATAGGTAACATTATTAAACTAGCAACCACTTCCTTTCATTTTCATCAACAGATCCTCGGAATCTTGTGCTTTCAACTCTCAATGAATATTATTGAGTCTGTGATCTATTATTGAATGGAAGCTGGAATGATGTTGATTTAGAGGATATATATTCCTTATTAGTTTACCTTTAAACACCTGGAATATCGTCGTATGTATCTGGAATGTACACTTCATAATTATATCAGTTCTGAAATTACACATCTTTCCAAAAATATTGACTATGATTTCCGGTCATTGTTAAGAAAGCTTCAACTTGCTCATATTAATACACCTTAATATAATTTTCTAACATTTCCATAATTCTCTGACGTTGTAAGATATCTTTGAATACAAATCTCAACTAACAACAAATAATAATTAATGCACGCGCGGCATGCCCCTCAATTATTTTGCTTTAAAAAAATTATGTTCATTGGTACACAATTATCAAAATCGATATTCCATCTTATCTTAATAGAGTTACAGGTACTTCGTGTACAAATTCTTGTTAAAAAAAAAAGTGTGTGTATGTGTGTATATTATATATATATATATATATATAAATATATATATATATATATATATATATAGAGAGAGAGAGAGAGAGAGAGAGAGAGAGAGAGAGAAATCAAACGCAGTAATAGAGAAATGATACACAATTTGATGTGATAATAGAGAAAGGTATATAGTTACTCTCTTTTAACTAGCTAGGTATATCAAGAATTCATTATTATTATTATTTTTTTTTTTTTTTGCACAATCACGATAATGTATTGCTACTCAATTACCTTAATATTGTGGGTAATTAATGAGCTATTTCCCTAATTTCTTATTCTCGCGTTTGTAGAACTCGTTATATCAAATCAAGAGGCCGACAATGATAGAATTATTCAAACTCTTTAAACATTTATAAATCAAACTGATCGGACTTCATCAGTTTATAAAATTACTTGTTCAACTCTATGACCCAATCTTTTGCTCAACAAACTGGGGATTGTGTAGGTCCAGATGAGAAGCAAGATAATCTATAAAAACAATTTACTCGTAATCCACCACTATCTGTCCATTAATAATTTCCCATAAACTAAACCAGAAACTAAAGATGGAAACTTTCAAGTGGGTTCATGTAGCTAACCCTGTCTATATAAAGAAAACAGAGAGGCGACAAGATCTCTACAACTATTCCATTAACTACAGTTAGATATACATACGCATACATCTTATTTGATTAGTAAGATTTGAGAATGGGATTAAGTGGTAAGTTGACTGCTGCAGTAGAATTCAAGGCCGGTGGAGATGTGTTCCATCAATTTGTGAGGCACAAGCCACATCATATTTCCACAGCGAGCCCTGATATAGTACAAGGATGTGATTTGCACGAGGGCGAGTATGGGCATGTTGGCTCCATCATTTCCTGGAGGTACACCCACGGTACGTCAACCCTTTTAGGGTTTCAAATCCCCGATCCCCGATCCCCTCTAGTAATCATTTCACATAATGCGAGTTGGTTATATGCATGTAAATACTTATTTATTATATACTCTTTAATTTGATTTGTGATGAACAGATGGAAAAGAAAAGATATCGAAGCAATTAACTGAATTAATCGATGAAGAGAAAAAGTTGATTCAATTTAAGATTCTGGAAGGAGACTTGATGGAGCTGTACAAAAGTTTCTTGATAACAATCCACGTAGAGACTAAGGACGGCATTGATTTGGTGGCGAAGACCTTAGAGTATGAGATGCTTAATGAAGATGTTGAACATCCCATTTCGTTGCTCTCCTTGTTCATCGACTTCGTCAAAGATATTGAGACTCATCACATTGCCAAGCCTTAATTGAATCATCCTTTGCTATTTACAACTATAAAGACGGTGTATTTCCTAATAATCGTTTTTTTTTTTCATGTGTGTGTAATACTTTATTGTTTGCCCCAAGGAAGGGATTTTTTTTTTTTTTAAAGCAAATAAGAGAAAGTCAGATTGGCTAAGGTTGTGGAAGACTTTGTGTGTATGCTGTTTCAAGTTTGGAATTTGTTTGTTTGTTGTTTTTCCACTTATAAGGGCATGATCATGCTTGCCGATGAAATGTTGTGTGATATTGGCCCAAAGTACCTATTCCATTTGCTGGTGTTTTAGTATTACCTCATAATTATAGAGAAATAAATTTATTGGATCATCCCACTTGGGCAACCTTAACCACGTTCATTGGCTTGGGTCCAAAATAGTTTCAACAAATGAAGAGAAATTAAACCAAGTAAAGATATTCAAATGGATAGAAAATATTATTTGATTAATCTGAAAATAAGTAAATGACAACTTATTTGTAGAGGCGGCCTAACAAAAGGAACCGCTCAACTAACCGAATTCCTAATAGCATAACAAATCATTTGTAATTAAATTCCTAACAGCCTAACAAACAAATTCTAACCAAATTCCTAATAGCATAACAAACATTATGTAACCGTTTAACTGTTTAACTAACTGATGGAAGGTAGCTTGGTTGCTTCTACAACCTTCTACATACTTCTACATCCCCTACTCAAGGTGGACATGGTGATGAAGAAACCACGCCCACTTGGACAAAAAAATTTGGAATCAGGACGGACCAAGAATCTTCAATAAAATTTGTATTTTAATTATGATTATTTGATTTTTACAATTTCAAGCACCATTTTTTCATTTTTTGCAATTCAAAGCAAATTACAGTTTTATATTATTTTTTTGTATATAGCTTAAATTATTATTATTATAATTATTATGTTAAATATTTCCTATGAAATAATATATAATAAATTATGTTTTGTATATTATTTATATTACATGCTGCTTTTTTATAACACTAGACAAGAGGATTAGAGTCAAGAAAAACACAGAAACCACTACGTTTTAGAAACTTAGAGTTTTATGCAACAGAAAAACTGTTAAGTTTTTCATATAGTAAAATCAATGCAATTGTTTGTTTTTGTTTGTGAATGAATACAACAAAATGTAAATAACACAAACAAAATACTAATAGTTGTTCGAAGGTGGGGTAATCCTTCCACATACACTAGGGGTAAATTAACTGAAGTTTGATTAAGATATTACACACATAACAATCTCTCACAATTTTACGAATTCTATAAAAATCAAGTCTCAACTTGTTGTTCCTCTCACTAGTCTTATCATCCCTTGGGTGATTTTCCTAACTAGTTCAGTTCACTGAGAACTTCAACTTCTTGGGAAATCTTGAATCCACACAAGAACTCACCCCATAATCCCACTCTAAACGGGTAGTTATGGTTTGTTTCAACTTAGAAAGCATATTATAAACTCGTTAGTTTAGAACTTAAATGTCAGTCGCTTTTAGTGAGGATAAATGTTTCAATTTGAATGAGAGCTTCGTGCTGGCACTTGTAATCCTTTCTTCTTGTGTTTCTTGTTCTAGACAGTTCTGTTAGTTATCTCTCTTTTTGAATACTTAAACCTTTTATAGTGATAAGACTCTTCCCCTTGAAGATTTGGCTGAATCTATAACATTCGATACTAGTAAGACTTTTAGCCAGCCTGAGTTGCAGTCTTAGTTAGGTTTATTAACCACTTTGCGTGCGAGTTTTGCACTTTGTCAGGACATGTGTTGAATTCTCATTGCCTGACAAGTACAACCTCTTATTTTGTTTTTATTGACTGCTTGGTATTATCAAGATTGCGTTTGTCTTGCTAATATTGATTTGAAGGTTCTTAGTTCTGTTGTAAACCGGTCTTTATATAGTAATAAATTATGTCTCTTTGTTATATGTAACTTTTTTGTCTTCCTGTTCTGGTATGTCTTCTGTACAACATTGCTAGAATTAGTCAACATAGTTGTTGTTGCCTCTTTCTCACAGTTGCAAAGCTTTGTGTTCTTGCTATATATTGTTTATGTTGTAAATTTTCTTCCTAAAATAAATATGTTCTGCTTTAAACTTTTATATAGAAAAAGATAGGGGTGCTAAAAACTGTTCGAACTATGTGTGGTATCATCAACTGAAACATAAATTTTCCAAACAGCCCTGCATGATCATTTTAAGTTACGCAAAAACTTGTATGTATCGGGTGCATGTACAACACGATTTGAAGTACTATTTAACTATAAAGTATTACTGTTACTTAAAATATATTACTTCTTATTAGTTACCTTAAAAAAATAGTGACATTTTATAGTTCAACAAGTAATATTCTAAATCGTGTTTCACGTGCATCTAATGTATAAGACGCTCACTTTTTAAGTTATTACCCTTAACATCTTAATGATTTTAGGAAACTTTTGAGATAATAGGGTAGATCGATATTAAAATGTTGACCTTATTTTGTAATTTATGAAATTTTACAGAGTGCTTTAGAAAAGATGTACACTGAATTAATTAGAGAACTTCAACTATGTTAGAAGGAGTTCCATAGTTCATGGGCATACAAACCATGCCCTAATAGGTAGAAATAAAAGCAGTAAACCAATCTACTTCCAAAACCTGAAACAAGTTATAAAAAGAGAGACTTCCACAATCTTACCCTCTCTCTTTCTCTCTCTCTTATTCGAGGTAATAAAGAAGTACACGCGCACACACATACATTGATCGAAACACACATGAATATTTATTAGAAAACCGGAGCAGTTTAGAATCAATGTTTTGCAATGTGATGAGTCTCGATGTCTTTAGTGAGGTGGATGAAGTAGGAGAGAATTGAGATGGGGTGCTCAACATCTTCATGGAGCATCTCATACTCTAAGGTCCATGTCACCATATCAATGTCTCTCTCGGTCTCCACGTGTATTGTTACTATGAAGCTTTTGTATGACTCCATCAGATCTCCTTCTAACGTTTTTAATTTAATCAACTTTTTCTCTTCATTGATTGCTTCAATTATTTGCTTTGCAATCTTTTCTTTTCCATCTGTGCATCAAAAATCAAACGTGTGAATTAAATTTGGGAAGAATAGTTAATAACATCATCCCAATTTTAATACATTATCTAGTTTTTATATTTGTCAAATATACATCTTAACGTTCCTAAATTATTCATAAATATTTCAAGAGGTCCTTGAACTATAAAATTATTTGAAAAAGTCCCTCAACTATGTACAAATGTTTGAAAATATCCTTCAATCATTCACAAATATGTAAAAAGATTCCTGAATTATTAACTAAAGTTTTATAAGTTTTCTTAATTATTAAAAAGTGTTACGTGCAAGTTCTTCCATAATATATATACTGAGTTGATATTATGTGCACCGAATAAATGGTTCTCCTTACATATAAATAAACAAACCCAACTCAAAATATCAAGAATTTTATCTAAGATACCGTCCTCTAGTATAAATCAAATCTGGGTCGGTTATAATCCATTTGTTTTTTCCATAATTCATATATTTTGTGCACATAATTTTTGGTGATATATGTATATATATTATAAACTAATTAGGAGGAGAGAGGGAGGCTAACGTACCGTGGGTGTACCTCCATGAAATGATGGAGCCAACGTGGCCAAACTCGCCTTCATGCAAATCACATCCTTGTACTTTATCAGGGCTGACTGTGGAGAGATGATCTGGCTTGTGCCTTAGAAGTTGATGGAACACATCTGCACCAGCCTTGAACTCTATTGCAGCAATCAGCTTACCACTTAATCCCATTCCCAGGCGGAATAGTTGCTGTAGAATATATATATGGAGAAAGGTACAGAGATGTTGCTGCCTCTCTTCTTTCTTTATATAGACAAGGTAAGCCACTTTAAAGTTTCTATTTTTAGTTTTTTAATTAGTTTATGGGTAGTTATTGATGAAGGTGGTTGGATGGTGGCTTACTTTTATTTCGTTATGACAGTCTTATTATAAATTATCTACCCACAACAGTTTGGCCCTACACAATCGCCTCAATGTTAACAAAAGATTTTTTTGGAATTAAATAAAGTTTAGGGCTATTCATACCCCGCAATCTCTAAAGATACCCAAAATTTAAATATACTTTTAAAAAAAATAATAATTCTTTTTTTTTTTACTAAATATACTCCATTTTTACCATTTATATCCTTTTTACTAAAAATTAAATCACCATCCCAACCTCACTGCCCAACCCTCCATAATTCCTAACAAAAATTGACAAATCAAAGTTAAAAACATCATTGCTTTCCCAGAAAAAAAATATTTTTTTCTCTTTGCAATTTCTCTATCTATCATAAATTACTGCTGCTCCTCTCTTATCTACCAAAAAACCCAAAAAATAAAGAAGAAATCCTCTTTGTTTCTCAGATCAGTAACAACAAGAATGGAGAAAAAAATTCTTGCTGAAATTAAAAAATGGCAAAATGTGGTGGCGTCTGCGCCAATGGAATGACAGCGCCTGGAGCAACAATAGCCCAATCACAGACTACTTCGTTGTATATGGGTGACTTAGATTTGAATGTGACGGACTCCATTGAGTTGCTGATTAAGATCATCAGGCGTGTCCACATACATCGAGTATATATATATATATATATTTATGAACCCTTACACATAAAAATTCTTAACAAAATCAAGTTCGGAAAAAAATCATTTAAAAATAGTGTTAAGTATATGTTCCATATCAAGTTTGGCCTTTGCCGTGAAAGGTTTCAGATTTGGAGTCGAGTCTCAAGGAAGCCATAAATTTGGAATTCCATATGTATTGAAGAAACATGGAGACAAAAGGTTTCAAATTTGGAGTCGAATCTTAAGAAATCTGCAATTTCAACTTCTCTGTATTGAAGAAATATGGAGAAGAAGAAGATAAGGTGGGATTTCTCCGGTTGAAAATAAGAACAAATAAAAAAATATAAATATATAAGAATATTTTAATCAATTTATTTATGTCTAATTTTATCACAATTATTATGGGGTATATTTTGAAGTTTTAGAATATGAATAGCCGCTTTCTTAAATAAAGACAAATGAACGATTACAGTAAGCTGTTCATGTTCGATGATTTAGATTTTCTTTTTTTGGGTCAAATGTTAAAATAATTTTAATAATTTTCTCGTTATCTGTCCCTTAATAATTTGATAATAGAGGCCAAGACAGATAGGAATATCGTCAACAATGTTGATATAATTAATTAGAGATGTATTATTATGGTTTTATAAAGGTGGTGACTGTTTGCAGTTTACTTATTATTATTATTATTGCAACTATCCATTTAAATAATAAAAACAAATTATTGAAGGACGAAATTATTTTTATTAATATTAAAAAGTAGATAATAAATGTTTAGTCCATTTTCTCCTGCTGTTCCAGCTGGCTTAGCCACCACGTCACTTCTTGATGTATTTATGTTTTTTCATATTTTATCGTCATATATTAGTTAATTATTATATATAGTTTATTTAATTACTGATTTTCTGTTATAAAAGAATAAACTTCGGGCATCTTAACATCACGCTAGTCTAATCACATCTCAAAATTTTAAAACTCTATTATCTTATATCAATAAATTCACTTATGGAAGTTTTGAAACTCTATTATCTTATATCAATAAATTGGGCACACTTATAAAAATATTGAAATATCATTCAATTATTAACTTTTTGAATTATTTACAATTAATATACAATACATATAAATTACAATTGTAATCACTAATAGAAATAAAAAATTTATATTTTTCTTAAATTCAATATATATTAAAAATAAAATTATTTACATAAAAAGAATGGATATACTTACTAGTTTGTGAATTTATTTATATATTTTGTTGCTAGTATAAAAAATCATTCCTATAAATTATTATAAAAAATCTATTAGAATATTTATTATATTAATAGATAAATTATTTTAAAGTATGAATGAAATTCTGATTAATTAATTTACTTTTTTCTCTGTTTGTTTGTATATGTGTTTAGAAATTAAACAAAAAAAATTGCTTAATGTTACTACTTATTTTTTATAAAATACACTTGACTCCTTGTTAAATACTAATAAATACTTTATAGTGTACGGAATACTGTGTATTTGTTAATCTGAAGATATTCAGGATTCTTGTTTTTCTCAAATATTAATAGTGTTGCTTTTTTATCGAAAATATATTATTTTCTTATTCAAAATATATTACTTTATTATTGAAAATGTATTATTTCCTCTTTGATACATTCATTGCTAGGTGCCTTCGTATTTGGTTCTATAGAATCCTGCTCAACTTTGAAATTTCAATTAAATTCACACAATTAAAATTAATAGACTTGCAAGAAAGAGTAGTGTGGTTTATGCAAGATTCAAGAGACTCCGCCGGCAAACTTTTGGACTTCTTTTGATCTATGGTGTTCCGCATCTTTACAATCTTCAACATCTTCTTGAAACTTTTTTGCATTATACAAATAATACACCACTTTCTTCTTATTCACTTTTAGAGTCAAATTTTCCTTTTCCATATAAAAAAGGGCTTCTGCGGTAGCTAAGAATGGTCTACCCAAAATCAAGGGCATCTTGTGGTCCTCTTTTATATCCAACACCAGAAAGTCCATAGAAAATATGAACTTGTCTACTTTCACGAGCACATTTTATGTAATTCTTTTTGGGTACTTTATAAACCTATCAGCAAGTTGTAATGTGATGGATGATGATTTCACCGTTCCTATGCCCAACTTCTTCAATATGGATAGCGACATTAAATTGATGCTTTCCCCCAAATCACACAACACTTTACTAAAATGAGTGTTGCCAATTCACATTGAATTGTATAACTTCCCAGATCCTTCAACTTTTATGGAAGCTTTCTTTGGAGAGTTGCACCACACTCCTCTTTTAGATTCACCGTCTCATTATCTTTAATTCTCCTTTCTCTGTTAGAATTTCCTTCAATAATTTAGCATAGTTAGACATTTCTTCAATAGCTTCAGCAACGGGAATATTAATTGATAATCTCTTGATTATTTTCAAAATATTCTTGAATTGTGTCTCCTTTACTTGCTCCCTTAACCTTTGTGGAAATTGTAATGGTGGAACATATACATGGGGTGTCAGATATTTGGCTTTCTTTGCTTCTTCCCCCTCCCCCCTCTCCCCCTCTCCCCTCTCCCGATCCACTCTCACTTTTTTTTTCTTCTCTGTTAGGCTGCTCATCCCTCACATGTATGAGATGGCATTGCTCCTTTGGGCTGATTTTAGCAGTGCTTGGAAATTAACCTTTTTGTAGTAGACTTCTCATAGATTTTGCCAATTAACCCACTTACATCTCCAATGATTTAAATTGAGCTACCATGGTGGTTGTGAAATTGTTCACCGTAATGGCTAAATTGTTCATCTTCACTGCCTTCGTATCCATTTTTGCTTTGTGGTCTGCATAAAAGATAAAGGTATATATTTTTAAATCCGATTTCTTCTCATCATTTATAATTCCATTCATAACAGAGAAACCGGGTGGTGGTTGCATAAAATTATTTGGATTTGAATACTTAAGTATATCTTGTCCAATTTGATTTTGTCTATAATTGTTACTTTAGCCTTGTCCTTGCATATGTTGTTGTTGTTGTTGTTGTTGTTGTCTTATCAAAGCTCGCAACTCCATCTCGTTACACATTACTTCTATTTCACCCATTCTATTTTTCACCATCATATCTACTCGCGTTCTTGAAGTGCTTCTTGCGCAGTCGCTTTGATCTCTAGATCAATTGGTATCAAATTTCTTACACCTTTGGATTGATTGTTCATAAACTACCTGCAGAAACATGACACAAATCAAATAGATAAATAAAACATATGAACTAAACTATAATATACACTTTAAATTGAAGTCTAATATCTAAAACGAATATCAGCTGTAAATTACGTCAGTCCCCTGCAACGAAGCCATATGTTTGTTCGCTATTTTATTTCACTTAATATACGACTCGCAAGTGCACGAGACAATTTATAGTAAAAATATGGTGAGAACATGTATCGTATCCAAATGGACTGTATATAGTAAATTCAACTAAGTACATGTTTATGATATTTTTCTTTATCTAAAGGATTGAAGAAATGGAGTGAGTATTATAAAATAAAATAAAACAAATAAAGAAGTAGAAATAAATATCAAATCAAATTCAAACAACTAAGAATATTCAGAGATTATATGGATTCTAGGGACATGCATTCATATGATTCATATGAGTTACTTTGATGTATCAAACCATATTTAATTCCTATATTTGTAGAATAATCACTAATATATCTAGATCCTCTCTCCCGAGTTAGATCTAAATGTATATTAACAACACTGACCATTCTCAAAATATTATCTAACTCTTAATCGTATCTAGGATCTGTTCTCATCACAATACCTACCAATCTCTCAATCTAGCAAGTTCACGTTATGCATTCCTAATCTGTTAATCAATTACTCCCTCTCGAGCAATAATGGATTAACGAGACCGTACAATTATTCATCACATAATTTCATATGAGATTCTAGGAAGCATAAACACATATAGAAAAGAAAATAATATCATTAAAGAAAAACGTATAAATCCATAATCATACAGGCCCTAGAATCACTGGGTGTTTAGTCAATCATATTCAATACATAATATATGGGAAACATATTGATACTCACAACTAACAAATAAGAACAAAAGAAAAGAAGACAATAGAAGCCAAACGATTTTGGCTTCTCTCTCAGATGACTTGGTTGGTTGATTCTCCTATGTGTGCTTGTTTCTATCTCTCAAACTTGATGTAAAATATGATATAAAATCTTGTTTGAATTTGAATTGTTTATCTATTTCTATCTTTTATTTTATTCTTTTCAGTCGACTCATTTATCATCAAAGTTAAAGTCTTTAGATAAAGTAGGATAATAAAAACGAGTAATTAGGTGGAATTACATTATACAGTCCCTATGAATATGAAACATGTTCTCACCAATATTTTACTATAATTTATCTTATACACTTGCGAGTCGTTTTTAGAGAAATAAAAAAGAGCAAACAAGTTTATGCAATTATGATACTAATTAACATAAATTTTGGGATTATGTAACTAATTAACATAATTTTTTGGATTATGAAACTAATTAAATTAATTTTGGAATATATGAAAAGTTGATGTCTCAATTATTCTAATTTGTTTAATTTTGTCAAAAAAATAGTAATATATTAAAATAAAATAAAAACAAAAATTCTAATATCTTCTACTAAAAAAAATGACACCATTCTCGGTTTTGGTTACAACAAGATGATAAGAAAAAGATTAAGTAGATTATCACAAGTTTTGATAAATCTATATTTCTTCTTTATCTTCATCCTTTTCTCTAAACTTAAATTTATTAATCCTTTTCTCTAAAATTAAATATATTATTCCTAAATCTATATATATATATATATATATGTATATATATATATTATTTTTTGCTACCTACTATAATATTGTAAATATGGAATGTGTTTGACTAAATCATAGACTAGCAGTAGATATCTCTAATCAATTTTTTTAATTTCTCCATAACTTATTTATAATAAAAATTATTTTTAAATAATACATAAATGTATCCTAAAATTAAACAGATATTGTATTTAGTCAACACTTAATAAATAGCTCGTCGCCAATTATGTCGTGGAGTATCCATTTGATAGCGAATATAACATTAATCTAGAATTTATTTTTGTTAATAATCCCAAAAAGTATCCAATTATATTTCTTATTTATGCGAAATCTTTCTATTTAATATTATTAAATAAAATAGATTTATTAGGGTGAAAAATGAAGATTATGAGAATCATATTATATTAAAATATAAAACTAGGAAACTTTTTGTGGAGATCAATAATATAAAAGTAGATTTTAGCACTCCTTTTTGCCATAAAATATTTATTTAACTAATATTTATATAAATTTATGTGGTTTCGTCTTATGAGGCAAATGTTTTTATTTTTACGTTATATATATATATATATATATATATATAAATATATAGTCTGACTTAGAATAATTTTCTTTTTAGCAATTCATTATCAATCACTATAATTAGTTATAATTTGTTTAAGTTATATATAAGTTACTTGTAATTCTTGAAATATTTTTCATCTTTGTTCGCTTAGAATTACATTCATTTTAAAAAGAAAGGAAAAATAAACTAGCAAAATCAAGAAAAAAATAACAAACAAATTCGATAAAATAATAATATTCAAATATTATCATATTTTGATAATTTGTTTAATATCTTAGTGGTTTTTATTTTAACTTTTTTTATATATAAAATCATGTATATTATTACGCGCGTCATTAGCTAATATATCAAAGCAAAATATATTTTTAAATAAAAAAATTCAACAAATTTAGCATTTCATAATTTTTTAAAAATATAATTTCTCAACTAAAATGATAAAAAAATATTTGGATTGGGATCAAGAGTCTCAGATTTCTAATTTCTTTGTTTAATACTTTTTAATTTAAAATTTAAAACTTAAAATTCTCTAAATTAATAAATTTATAAAAAATTAAACAAATAATTAATAAAAAATATAGTTATGCATCTCACGGGATAAATTACTAGTATAATATAAATTATGTAAACATTGAAGATAAATAGGCGTATATAAATAAAAAATAAAATCTGAATTAAATATATTTGGAATTATGAGAATAATTTGATATTGATATTGTATGCATATATTAATGCGTAGTACTCGCCGTTTTGTTATTCTCTCCAACAACTCATACACACTGCCGCGGCGAAACAGAAACAGTTTCATCACCTGATCATCAAGGAGGTATGACAACATGACGGAATACGACGTTCATATCTTCGCCGGAACCATCGTAACCACCGTCACTACGTGTTCCGACGCCGTCACTTCGTGCATTAGGGAAGTTATCACCCCCAGCAACTTCCTCACTATCGGCCTCGACACCGTCTCAAACCCTTCCACCGAATCCAGAAATAGAAACCCCATCGCCACCATTCAGCTCTACGTTGAAAACCGCCGCCTCATCTACCAGAAGTTGGGTTCCGAGGTCCCACGCTCCATTGTTGAATTACTCGAAAATCGTCACAATGTTTTCGTCGGTGTCGGATAACATCGATCCTGAAGAATGTGGTGATTGACTAGGGCGTTGGAGGAAAGGCGTCCTCAAAGGATTTGACATCACTAGCGGCGGTACATTAACTAAAGGAATTGAAAATATTTAATAAATAAAAAAATCAACAAATTAAATCATAAATATTTAAGTAAATTTATAAATTAAAAAATTAAAATTTAAAAAATATTTAAAAAGTTAAAATGTACATGCACTTCCTTAACTTTGCCCTTGTCCAAAGTTGTATAATGTCTTAAATTGGAGTTTGGAATTTGTTCATAAGTATATCTGATAGGAATCTTTATTGAGTTTCACATATAAATTCTCTTTTATTTAGAAGTTTAATTCATGTCCTTTCATGTATATACGATAAAAAATTTAGCATGCTGAAGCTTCTTTCTGAAAATCTATTAAATATCTCAATACTTGGAAACATATGAGTCTTAATCATACTAGATGTCCGTCTATATAATAAACATGAAAATATATATTTTATTATGCTAATAAAACATGATAAAATTATATTATTATTATTATTATTATTATTATTATTATTATTATTATTATTATTATTTTAAGAAAGTAAATTAATTATGATTTAATTCCGTTATATGTATATAAAAATTATTTAATTTGAAATATAATTTATTTTTATATTATGTTGCATTGTAATTTTTATAAAATTATATTTATTAAACAATATATAGCATGATACATTGAAGTGAATTTTTAGATTGTTCCTGAACTAAATATAAATATTTCAACTCATCAAAACTACTAAGATTAAATAATATTATAATATTATATAAAGTAATAGTATAATATTTTTTTTTTTATTTATGAAAATCTGCAAATTCACCCTTGAACTAATACCATTGGCTCAAATTAGACCCGAAACTATTGTTTATCCAATTAGACTATAATTCTATAAAATTTAATAACAAAACTGTGTTGTGAATCAATTTACACATAAAGCAATTTGACGCTAAATTTTCACTTTTCGACGAAAATGCATAATAACTCTAAAGATTTTTATTTTTCAAAATATTTTGTAAGAATTAAAATATCACTAGAATAAGGTAAGAAATGTACTAGTTCATCTATTTTAGTTCCCGATTATGATGAGCAACCAGAGCAAGTGGTAAATTTGATAACATGTGCAAAGATTTAAGGGTAATTTACTCATATGTTTTAGTAAAACCTTTAGCCACTTAACATATTCTTATACCTTATCATTTTAATTTATCTTGACCTTGAATGGCCACTTACAGCCCACTAAAGAGCACGACTCTAGCTTAGGCACAAGAGTTCAGGTTTGATTAGCATAGAAAGAGTTTATTTCTAGTTTCATAACATTTACCCATTTTACTGATTCTTTAGACTTAAATGCTTCTAATATGACTGAAGTTTATTTTATGAGACTCAAAGGCGCTGAAAGAAAGGCTATCAATGTGGAAATCATTCAATTTAGACAGAATTCTAGTTTGTCTCCGAGCCTTATCCTGAGCAAACTGATGATCATCTAAAGTTTTAGTTTCAAATTGATTTTCCACGTTATCATTTCCAACATTTGCAGGTAAATTGGTTTCAGTTTGCACTTTATTATGTTCATTAACACAGGGTGAATGCTCTATCTTATATGAAAGTCGCATCAGAAACAAGTGACTGCACATTAATAGGCAATCAAGGGTAATCAGATTCACTAAAAATGACATCCCAACTTGCTACAACCTTATAACCCGATTAATCCCTAAACCACATCCTATAACTCTTAATCCCTTCAAGACGCCCAAGGAAATAAATTTTCTAGAACTAGGACCTAATTTATCGCCTTTTTGATACACAAACGCAGAGCACAAAATATACACAATTTAGAGAAGTCAACACCTTTACGAGAATATATATTTTTAGGATAATCACAATTCAAAGGAATAGAAAGAGGTCTAATAATCAGCTATGTAACAATATTGTTCACTATTTTATTTCACTTAAATACGACTCGCAAGTGCACGAGGTAATTTATAGTAGAATTATAGTGAGAACAGGTATCGTATCCACAAGGACTATATATAGTAAAATCAACTAAGTACTTGTTTATAATATTTTTCTTTATCCAGAAAATTGAACAATTCGAATGGATTTTACAAAATAAGATAAAACAAACAAGAATTTAGAAATACATATCAAATTAAATTCAAACAACTAAGGATATTCAGCGATTATATGGATTACGGGGACATGCATTGATATGGTTCATATGAGTTCCTTTAATGTATCAAACCATATTTAATTTCTATATTTTTAGGAGAATCACTGATATAATTGGATCCTCTCTTTCGAGCAAGATCCAAAAGTAGATTAGACTCCACTGATCATCTCCCTATCTCCCAGTGTCATTTCCCAATCGTGCCTACGATCTATTATCATTGCAATACTTACCAATTTTATAATTTAGCAAGTTCATGTTTCGCATCCCTAACCCGTTAATCAATTACTCCCTTTTGAGCAATAATAGATTAAATACACATTGCAATTATTCGCCACATAATTTCATACGACATTAAAATCAAGGAAGCATAAACAAATATAGAAAAGGAAATAATATCATTAAAGAAAATATGTGAATCCATAATCATGCAACCCCTAGAATCACTTGATGTTTAGTCACTCATATTCAATACATAATCTACGGGAAACATATCGATATTTATATCTAACAATAAGAACAAAAGAAAAGAAGGCTAATTGAAGTCAAACGATCTTTGTTTCTCTCTCTCTCTCTCTCTGATGACTTGGTTGGTTGATTCTCCTTTCTATCCTTATTTCTAGCTCTAAAATCTAATGTAAAATATGATATAAAATCTGATGTTTTTGTTGTTCCCATGCTTCTACTTTTATAGGCATTGACTAGGGTTTTCATAGCCACCATATCTCTATTTCGGAATGAGAGGATATGTATGAAGCAAAGCAAATCGTAATGGCTAGGAACACATCACGAGGATAAACATCATTCTTGTGACTCATGGCATGGTCTATAGAACCTTAACTGTCCATTTTTCTGTCAAAACTTCAACAAACACAAGACACAATAGAATATAACACAATCATAATGAACTCATTACTTAGATACATGCAATTATCTAAAAACTATTCATAATAACCTCAAAATGCACGTAAATCCTATGTTTATTAAACCCCGCAAACTAAACCTATTGGTCATTATCAAACAATAATTACGAATCTTCATTTTAGAATAAAGGGATGTTTCGACAGTAAGCGATGTTTCAAACACAAAAACCATTATAATTATATCAAAATCAACCATATTGCAAATAAATCAACTTTATGTCATGCAACTAGTACTTATTTAACACCTAATTATTGATCCTCACTAGGTTTGTGTATCTCTCACACTCAAGTGTATAGGCGAATATTGATAAACATAGGATTTACGTGCAATTTGGGGTTGTTATGAATAAAGTTTTAGGCAATTGCATGTATTTAAGTTACTAGTTCATCATGATTTTTCTATTTTATTACGTCACGTGTTTCTTAAAGTTTTGATCGAAAAACAGATAATTGAGGGTGTATGGACCACGTCTCAAATCACACAGATCGTGCTTATCCTCGTGATATGATATTAACCATCGCGATTTGGAGTAATTTGGGCATATCTTCTATATTTGGTGTGATTCGGGCATATCTTCTAGATTTAATGTGATTCGAGCATATATTCTTATTCCAAAATAGAGGTACGACGGCTATCAAAATCCTAGTAATTGTCTATAAAAGAAGGAACTACATCAAAAAACACAATATACAATAGATTTTAAGGTTAGAAACAAGGATACAAAGGAGGATCAACCAACCAAGTCTGTTTTAGTCTTTAGTAGTCTTCTTTTCTTCTGTTCTTTTTATGTTAGCCATGATTATCAATATGTTTCCAATAGATTATGTATTGAATATGTGTGGCTAAACATCTACTGATTCTAGGGAGTGCATAATTATGGATTCATATGTTTTTCTGTAATGATTTATTTTTCTTCCTATGTTTGTTTATGCTTTCTTAATTTGAATGTCGTATGAAATTATGTGGAGACTAATTGCATATGTATAGTTAATCCATTACTACCCGAGAGGGAGTAATTGGTTAACGGATTAGGAATGTATAACATAACATTTGCTAGATCGGGAGATTGGTAATTATTGTGATGAGAATAGATCCTAGGCATGATTGAGAGTTAGATAATATTTTGAGAATGATTAGTGTTGTCTAATCTACATTTGAATCTAACTCGGAGAAGAGGATCCAAATATCTTAGTGATTCTCCTACAAATACAAGAATTAAATATGGTTTGATACATTAAAAAGAACTCATATGATCCGTATGAATTCACGTCCATGGAATCCATACAATCTTTGAATATTTTTAGTTGTTTGACTTATTTTGTTATCTATTTCTACTTCTTTATTTCTCTTACTTTGTTTTACCAAACCAATCCCAAATATTTGATCTTTAGATAAAGAAAAATATCATAAGCGAATACTCAGTTGATTTTACTAGATACAGTCCATATGGACACGATACCTGTTCTCACCCTATTTTACTATAATATACCTCGTGTACTTGTGAGTCGTATATTAAGTGAAATAAAATAGCAAGCAAATATAAATGACACTTAAAGTTAAAAATAAATATAGAATAAACCATATACTTGCCCATGATTTTATCTCGCATTTACATGAAATAAGTATGGGTTAAGGATTAGAAAGTATTTTTAATTTGCTTGTAATATAGGTTTTTCGTCAAGGTAAGGAATGTATGGTTAAGTGACTTATTCCACATAGGACTCATCGAATTTTTTGGTCTTTATGGCCTTTCACATTGAACTCATGGCCAACGAGCATAACTAGATTTTTGTCTAGCTTTACTCATCCTTCATCAACTTCTTTTCAATATTCAATCAACATATAAGCTTCTTTTTTTTTTTTTTTTTTTTTTTTTTTTTTTTTTTTTTTCTTTTGAGATGGTTTTAGAAGCAATGGGGAGTCACTTCTGATTTTTAACAACTTTTGTTGTTTGATTTAATTTTTTTTAAGAAAGGGCTTGCCTCCCATTTCATAACCATTTTCCACAATCTTTTATTATATTCCTCAATATTCATCAAGGTCTTCTAACATGCAATATTTTTTTCCTTATTCTACCAGCCCATTTTACTTATATTACTTTTATGCATGAGCAGTGTAACTTGGCTATCAAAGAAAGGCTTTAGGCTCAAGGCTCAATGGGCCTTACTAGGACAATTTTGTATAAATGGACAAAATTGAGAGGATAACAAGGCCACCAAAGATGGTCTAAAATCACTTCCAAAATCCACAATATTGTATTAAACTTGAGAAAATCATAAGCAAGTTCTAGAGATTCTAACATTTATTCAACTAAACTAATAATCAATAGGCTCAAAATCTGACATGCTAATAACGTATAAGATAATCAAGTTATTCATTGCATACACAAATATCATTTTTCCAGAACATGATCAATTCATCAATAATCATTAGAAAATAAACCAATATCATTATTAGCATCACTCAATACCATAATCATCATAAAATAAAGAAACAAATCGTTGTTAGGCATATACTACATATTTTACATTAAGAATTTGGAAAATAATAAAAATGAAGAGAAAAGAAAAGAAAGAATGAAAGAAAAAGTAAATTAAGAAATAATTGTATTAGGGTTGTATACGCAATTTATGGGGCACGTCAATCCATTCCCCGCCCCCCTCCAACTTATTCTTTGAGAAGACTAAGTTTGGTAAAATGGATGGGATGTCATAAATCACATATTCGCCTTAACTGAGGCAGTAGTGGTGGTGGATAGTTGACCCAACCTTGAATCATCTTCTTCGTATATATTCAATATAGGGAATATATGTGACAATGAATGTGGCTTATATTGCACATAATCTTACCCCCAAACTACAACATCCAATGTAGATTTATGCCTAAGCTAAACATGATATGTAATGTATAGTATGCTTCCATTGTTTTGCTTAATTCAAATCCATGCTTGCATCCTATATCAAATATTATAGGCATAATATACATTCACCTCAAACATATTGGAGACCCTTATTCATCAAAATGCACAAAGATATATCAAGGGTCCTCTTCCTACCATATATATTTCATCCCAATAGTTATGCACATAATGTGTTTGTTATATGTCTAAATGGACTTGCTATTTTTTATGACAAGAGTTGATGGAACAAGTTGTCCATTAATCAACCATGACATATATGGGCATCCATTCAATGCCTTCAAATATAGTCTAATCCAACCACAATAGGTTAACATATTTCATGAAATTGAACACATTACATGAAAAATAAGGTGAAGATTTGGGGATAAATCCTTGAACGAATTTTGAGGGGTGTTTCGAAGGGGGAAATTAAGAGAAGAAGGAGATGAGGAAGTGCGAGAAAAATGGAGAAAGGCATACCTTTAACTTGAGTTCCTGAAGCGAAGCACGGTATGCAAGGCCTAGCACAGGTCATGCTTCCTGGCACAGATTTCTAGGAGACTCTGGTCTACAACATGGGCCGCGCAGGGGCAAGCACGACCTGCGCTTGATGTTTTCTTTTAACTTTTTTTATCTATTACAATTACACCAGTCCTCGGCAATAGCACCATAAACTTGTTCGCTATTTTATTTCACTTAAAATACAACTTACAAGTGCGTCAGGTAATTTATAGTAAAATTATGGTGAGAATATGTATTGTATCCACAGGGACTGATATAGTAAAATCAACTGAGTACTTATATATGATATTTCCCTTATCTAAAGAATTGAATAATTGGAATGGGTTTACAAAATAAAATGAAACAAATAAGAAGTAGAAATAAATATCAAATCAAATTCAAACAACTATGGATATTTAGAGATTATATGGAATCTAGGGACATGCATTCAAATGGTTCATTTGAGTTCCTTTAATGTATCAAACCATATTTATTTTTATATTTGTAAGAGAATCACTAATATAATTGGATCCTCTCTCTCGACCAAGATCCAAAAGTAAATTAGACTCCACTGATCATCTCCCTATCTCACAATGTCATCTAACTCCCAATCGTGCGTAGGATCTATTCTCACCACAATACTTACCAATAATTCGATTTAACAAGTTTATGTTATGCATTCCTAATCCGTTAATCAATTACTTCCTCCAGGGCAATAATGGATTAACTACACATATGCAATTATTCCCCACATAATTCCATAGGACATTCAAATCAAGAAAGCATTAAAACAAATATAGGAAATAAAATAATATCATTAAAGAAAACATATGAATCCTTAATCATGCAACCTCTAAAATCACTCGATGTTTTAGCACTCATATTCAATACATAATCCATAGAAAATATATTGATACTCATAGCTAACATATAAGAACAAAAGAAAAGAAGATTAACTGAAGCCAAACAATCTTCGTTTATCTCTCTTTCTCTCTCTCTCTAGGCTTTTCATAGCCGTCATATCTCTATTTTGGAATGAGAGGTATACACGAATCATAGCAAATCGCAACAACTAGGAACACATCACGAAACTATACATAAGGGGTCTTTTGACAATACACGATACTTCAAACACAAAAACCATTATGATTATATCAAAATCAAAAACTCAAAATTTGGATTTAAATATATTTGAAAGAGTTGTTTTTCTATGAAATCATGAATGGTTTCCAACCATCTTACCATTAAGCTAACCAAAGGAATTACACAAAGTTTGAAACTCTATTATGTTATATCAACATCTATTTTGTTTTTTGAATCATTTACAATTACTTTACATATATAGAAATAGCAATTGTAAACACTAATAAAAATAAAATTTTATCATTTTCTTAAAATTCAATATAATTAAAAATAAAATTAATCAAATAAAAAAATATACTTAATGGTTTGTGAATTTATTTATATATTTTGTTGGTAGGTATTAAAATTCATTCCTATTAATTACTGCCCTTTGAAATTATAAACTTCACACGTTGTGATAAAAATTTTTAATTAAACAAATAATATTATAACATTTAAATATTACTTTATCATTTAACAGTATTATTCATTTTCTTCAAATATATTAATTTGAAACTAATATTAAAATATATAATGATTAATTGTATTAAAAATTAAAATTTTAGTTAGTTTTCTAAAAAATTATTAGGTACTATTTATTTATTTACTGTAAATAGGTAATAAAATTTTCTTTTTTTTTAAATACACACACACACACACACACACATATATATATATATATATAGGTGTGTGTGTGGTTTAGAAATTGAACTAAAAAAAGTGCTCAATGTTACAACTTATTTTTTAAAAGATACAAATTCATGAATGCTTGTTAAGTTTTAGTTAATATTTTATAGTACGAAGAATTATGTGTATTTGTTAATCTGAAGATGTTCAAGATTCTTGCTTATGTCGAATTTTAATAGTATTATTTTCTTATTGAAAATGTATTACTTTCTTATTCAAAATGTACTAATTTCTTATTTCAAAGGTATTACAACTTTAAAAAAAAAAAAGACAATCACATGACTGCTTTTAAATTATAGGAAATATTGTATAGTGGGAGTAATGATGTCTATTTTTTAATTTGAAGATGTCTAGGATTTTCGTTTTTGTCAAATATTAACAGTATTACTTTCTTATTAAAAATGTATTACTTTTATATTCAAAATGTATTACTTTTTTATACAAAATGTATTACTACTTGTTAAAAGATACAAATACATGATTGTTTGTTCAATTTTAGAATATATTTTATAATAGGGGAATGATGTGTATTTGTTAATCTAAAAATATCTAGGATTCTCGCTTTTGTTGAATATTAATAGTATTACTTTCTTATTCAAAATGTATTACATTCTTATTCAAAAGGTATTACTATTTAATTTTAAAAGAAATAAATACATAACTACTTGTTAAATTCTAGAAAATATTTTATAGTGGGGGGAATGATGTGTATTTGTTAATCTGAAGATGTTTAGAATTCTCTCTTTTTTGTCGAATACTAACATTATTAGTTTTTATTAAAAATGTATTACTTTGTGATTTAAAAGGTATTACTACTTATTCAAAAAAAAAAAAAACATAATTTCTTGTTAAATTCTAGGGTATATTTTATAGTGGGGGAATGTGTGCATTTGTTATTTTAAAGATGTGTAGGATTATCATTTTTGTTAAATATTAATAGTATTACTTTCTTATTGAATACGTATTAATTTCTTATTCAAAAGCTATTACGTTTAGATTCAAAAGGTGCTACATCTCCTTTTTAAAAGAAACAAACACATGACTCCTTGTTAAATTCTAGTAAATATTTTTATAGTGGGGGAATGATGAGTATTTGTTAATCTGAATATATTTGGTATTCTCACTTTTGTCAAATTTTAACAGTAATACTTTCTTATTTAAAAGGTATTACTACTTTTTTTTAAAAGAAGTAAACACATGACTACTTTATAAATTCCATGAAATGTTTTATAGTGAAGGGAATGATATCTATTTGTTAATCTGAAGAAGTCTATGATTATCGCTTCAATCGAATATTATCAGTATTACTTTTTTATATTACTTTCATATTAAAAAAGTATTACCTTCTTATTCAAAAGGTATTACTACTTATTTTTTAAAAGAAACAAATGCATGATTCCTTGTTAAATTCTAGAAAATATTTTATAGTGGAGGGATGATGTGTATTTGTTAATCTGAAAATACTGTCTTATTTAAAAGGTATTACTTTATTATTCAAAAGATATTACATTATTAATCAAAAATAATAGTGCTTATTTGCTAAATTGAAAAAAGTAAAAATACTTCAGAATTTTTCATTTATTTATAGTCAAAAAATAAATATTACGAGCAATACTTTTTAGCTAAATAAATAATATCTTTCAATTAAATAAGTAACATTAAACAATTTTTAATTTAATTTGAACTGAATCTATACTAATATAATAACGCAGTAGTCTAATAGAAAATTTTGTAAATAAATAAATATTACCTAATATTTTTTTAGAAAACTTAATAAAATTTTAATTTTTAATACAATTAATATTTTTTATTTTATTTTAATATTAGTTTCAAATTAATACCTATCAACAAATAATATAAATGAATTCACAAACTAAAAAAGTATATCAATTTTTTATCTAAATAATTTTATTTTTAATTAAATTGAATTTAAAGAAAAATATAAAATTTTATTTCTATAACTAATTACAATTGTAATTTATCTAGATTGTATAATAATTGAAAATGATTCAAAAAAATTAAATAGTTAAGTGATATTTTAATATTTTTGTAAGCCAGCCAAATTTAACAAGCAGTCATGTGATACCTTTTGAATCATAAAGTAATAATATTTGAACATGCAATTAATACATTTTCAATAACAAATAGACATCATTCCCCCACTATAAATATTTTCTAGAATTAAAAAAATCAATAATGTGTTTGCTTCTTTTAAAAAATAAGTAGTAAGATTGAGCATTTTTTTTGATGATTTAAAAACACATATATAAATATGGGATTTTTCAAACAAAGAAAAAAATAAGTTAATTAATTAGGATTTCATCCATGCTTTAAAATAATTTATCTATTAACATAATAAATATTCTAATATATATATATATATATATATTTTTTTTATTAGAGACATGAAAATTAATTTGGAAATAATGTAAACATAGAAGATAACTAGCCTATATAAATAAAAAATAAAATTTTTATTTAAATATATTTGAAATAATGAGAATAATTTGATATTGGTATTGATGTTGTATGCATATATAAATGCATATCTGATAGTACTTCCCCATTTTGTCATTCTCTCCAACAACTCATACACACTGCAGCGACGATGGCAGCTACGAGATCCTTCATTGGACCGGAAAGGAGGTTCGAGAACAGGACCGAATACGACGTTCATATCTTTGGCGGAACCATCGTCACCACCGTCACTAGGTGTTCCGACGTCGTCACTACGTGGATTGGAGAAGTTATCAAACCCAACAACTCCCTCCGCCCCATTATCGGCCTCGACACCGTCTCAAACCCTTCCATCGAACCCACAAATAGAAACCCCATCGCCACCATTCAGCTCTGCTTTGATCACCGCTGCCTCATCTACCAGAAGTTGGGTTCCGAGGTCCCACGCTCCATCGTTGAATTACTCGAAAATCGTCACAATCTTTTCGTTGGCGTCGGCATAACATCGATCCTGAAGAATCTGGCGACTGACTGGGGCGTTGGAAGAAACGCGTTCTCAAAGGAATTGGGACCACTAGCGGCGGCACATTTCCCACAGACGCAGCGGCTGCGGCATCCTTCCCTGAAAGATGTAGCGAAACTTATACTGTGGAAAGACTTCGAGAAGCCGCTGCTGTCGACGATTAATCCTGTGTGGGATGCCGTTGAGCTGACGTCGGAGCAAGTGCTGTATGCAAGTATCGATCCTTTCGTGTCTGCTGAAATTGGAAGTGTACTGTCTGCGAACCAGGAGCCAGCGAGGTAAGCCATGAATTAGGATTAATAGAAGAACTGGTAATCAAATCAAATGGGCTTTTGATCTTCTGTTTCCCCTTACAGTTTTGTTATCATGTAAATGCAGGGCTAGATGTTATGTTGATTTGCATGAATTGTTCGTTAGTTTCCTTTGAATCTTGCTCTTCTTGAAAACGGTTGAATCTCATGTTATGAATCTTGGTTATGAAAATGCTTGCACTACGAATATATGTTCAAGATTTCAAGTACTGCTTGTTATTGATTCTTCTAATCTTTAATTTCTTGTTATTTCTTGTTTACAGTTAAGTCTATTTTTAGAATATATCAAATAAGTTCTTGAAATTTTTAAATATTTAACAAATAAGACCTTCTAAATATTAAATTAACTAAAAGAATTTAAAAAATACAGTATTTATTAACAATTACAAATAAAAGGGAAATTAAAAAAATCATAAAACTATACATATATTATGAAATTTATTAACAATTCGAAGTTTTATAATTCTTATAATTTTATTTATAATTTCAGATATTTTTTTTATAATTTTTCAAATTTATAGTAGCTTTTCACTATTTATTTGATTATTCCTGAATTTAATTATAGTATTAATAAATCATTTTTGTCTAAAATTATTTTAGTTATTAAAGTATAATTTCAGAATTTATTTGTTTTTTTATGAATTTATCTGTAGTTTTAAATTCATTTATTTTAAAAATATAGGTTTCCAAATTTTTTTTCATCATGAATTTTTTATTTTTTGAATGTGCGATTTTCTAAATTTATTTATAATTTTCATATTTGCTTCTAATTTTTCACATTTGTTAGTAAATTTCACATTTAGTTGATGTTTTTTGAATTCTATTTTAAATTCTCGGATTTGTTGAATTTGCAATTTTTTTTTTTATGCTATGCAATATTTAAATGTATACTTTGGTGAATCTAGTTTGAAAAGAAAAAGAACAGTTAATCAATATGTATAATAAATATGAATTTTATTATTTATCATTTCTAATCATCTTATCTTTTACATTATATTATCTACTCTACTTCCATTTATATTAACATAAATCTTAAGTGTTATTCATAGTAAAATTAGAGCTTCAAGAATTTTTATAACGTGCCTATTTTCTTGACTATTTTGGTGTTATTATTTAAAATATAAATATGCTATTAACAGTTTTTTTTTTTTAAATAATCATGAGAGAAAAATAAAATGAACTAAAACGAATTGTTTTATATATCTAAGCTTATCTACATCAAATTAAACTAAATTAATAATTAATAATTTATTTTATAAAATCATAAAAATAAACCATACAACACTTTAAATTTCTTTAAATATAATTTTCATGCTTGAGAAAGCTTTTCATATATTGCAGCGGAAAAATATAATTAAACTTGGAAAGATTGCACATGATTAATTAAGTTACATTAATCTATTATGCATCTAAGTAAGTAGAATACAATTAAGCATTGGAATTTTCAATTAAGCATTGGATTTTTCAATTCTAATTTCATGTACGAAGAACATCACATAGGTAATTAGAGTCTGTAAACGAGTAATAATATCCTAGAGGTTTAATATTTCAAAGCACAAATAAAATGAAACATATGGAGCATATATCCTAGAGGTTTAATATTTCAAAGCACAAATAAAATGAAACATATGGAGCATAATAATATTCATATGCTTCACGGCTCCACCTCGGGTCCATCCACATATTCCAATTCTACCTGAAGGTTCAAGTAAGATGGGGTGAGCTTCCTTTAGCTCATGGGAAATCATACATGTCAACATTAATCACATAGATAAAGGCATAACATGAATAATCAATTCTAACTTGAGGCTTTAGTTGCCTTGAGGCGTAGTTAACTACTTCTCCATGTTGCATTAAAACACATTCTAAACCTTACTTGGATGCATCACTGTAGATCACAAGTCTTTCATTGGGTTTGGGATAGTCCAGACTAGTGCTGTAATAAGTCTTTGTTTAAGTTCTTGGAAACTTTCCTCACACTTCTCGATCCACAAGAACTTCTCCCTTTTTCTCGTCAATCGAGTCATTGGAACAGATATTTTTGAAAATCCCTCAATAAACCTCTTGATAATAACCGGCAAGTCCTAAGAAGCTACAAACTTCATTTGCACTAGTTGGTGCCTTCCAATCATTGACAATTTTTACCTTGGACGGGTGGACTTTGATTCTTTGGGTGGTGACCATGTGTCCAAGAAATGCAGGTCGATTGGGGCCAAAAATCACACTTTCTGAATTTTGCATACAATTTCTCCTCACGAAGTACTCCATGACTATTCTCAAATGTTTCTCGTGCTCCCCTTATCTTTTGAATACACTAGTATGTCATTGATAAACACAATGACAAACTGATTGATAAACACAATGACTAACTGATCCAAGTAAGGATGGAAAACTCGGTTCATCAAATCCATAAATACTACAGGTGCATTACTCAACCCAAATGACATTACCATAAACTCGTTATGTCCATATCTTATTAAATGCTGATTTTGGGATATCTTCCTCCTTGATCTTCAACTAATGATATCTAGATCTCAAATCTATTTTTTGAGAATACACTTGAACCTTTGAGTTGGCCGAACAAGTCTTCAATCTGCGGGAATGAATATTTGTACTTTATCGTGAGCCGATTGAGTTCACGATAATCTATGCACATCCTCATGATTGCATCTTTCTTTCTGGTGATTTTTGAGTATCAAGAAGGAAGAGGGAGAGAAAGATTTCTCGTGATTTTTGGGTTCTATAGCCGAATGAAGAAGATGAGGGAATAATTTTTCTTTCTTTACCTTTTAAGATCTGATTTATGCAGTGTTCAGGATGATTTTGGGTATATCCTATTATAATGGATTGTTGCAGTTCAAAATTCAAATCTGATTTAAGAGATTTAGTGGGAAGATAATCTCCCTTCTAGGGTTCTGTTGTAACCACCACTAATTTAGTGGGAAGTTAATCCCATGTTTCTAGGGTTGTTTTTGTAACTACCAGTCATGATTCTAGCTCCCACATAAATTCGTTCATGAAAAGCGTTTATTCTTGATATGGTTAAAGGTTTGGGCTTATATAACTAGTAAAGTTGGCCTTTAACTGATGGAAATACAATTTTATCTACCTTTCATGACTATGTTTAGATTATACAATTGTAGAAAATCGAATATGGCTTAGTGAGAACATAAGAAATTTCTATTGAACCCATCATAATTGCAATACGAACAATAAGCCATAATTTATTATAACATTATTCAATTGGACTATAATTTATGTATGTTATAATTTTCTCAAAAGTTATATCTGATAACTACTATATTGCACAACATTTTCAAACTAATTTTATTTCTCAAATTCAGTACAAATATTTTCCAACCCACTATAATTCCATCAACTCAATACAAATACTTCAACTCACTAAAAATGTTAAGAAAAAATAATAACTTATATAAATTAAATGGTATAATATATTTATTTTAAAAAAGAATTATTTACATTTTCTTATATTTGTTTCTCAAGTTCATATAAAATTTTAATCCACTAATTATTCAAATCCAACTCATATATCAAAATAAAAAATGAAAATTCAAACCATAAATAATATTCTATATTTTATATACAATATTTTATTTTAAAATATCCAACATTGATGTCAAACTAAAGATCATAAGAGGAGAATTAATTTGATATATCCTACATTAAAATAAATTTGAAAACTCAAAATAGTTATTAAGACATTTAATTTGAAATGAAAAGAATAAAAAAATGAAAAAATTCACAAAATTGCCTAACTTGAGCACTATTCAAGGAGCAATTTTTTCTTCTTTTTTTGAACAACTTAAAAAATAAATATACATATGTCATTAAAAATATCCATATAAAAAAATATATATACGATAATTCTTTTATATAATGGAATGATAGTTGCAATTGCAATTTTCGGTTATGCAAAGACTTTGGATTTTTTTGTAATTATTTACTCTAATGTTTTAATTATAAGGTAACATAGTAGTTGGAGCAAACTATATTTTCTCTTTTACATCATAGTGATATATAGTCAAAAGTTTTATCATTTAATATCTATGGGTTAAGCAATTAACTATAATTTGAATTATTGTTTACAACCTTGATTGTATACTTTACCAATAAAAGCTATGAAATTTTGAGATTTAGAGACATCATATATAACGTTAGTGCATAAACCTCAAGTTTGTACACAAACACCCGCGCGCACATGCACACACATATATATATCAAACTTAATATAAGATTAATAAGTGACATTTAAAGATTTTCCTTAAAAAAAGTTCTTAAAAGCCAAGTGAATTCTAAAATTTTACTGTTTATTAAATTTATTATATTAGTTTTCATAAACAAAAAGAACTAATAATCTATATATACAATATAACTTGCAAAACACTACAAGAAAAAAATTACATAGAAAACGCCATAAAGACAATAATTTTTATAAATATGTGTTGTCTTTTAATATTTTACAATACATTTTTTTGAAAATGAGTAATCTGTCTACTTAATTTTTCACACAAAGACAACAACTTATTTCTTAAAGACATTATTGTTTTATGATTGTAGTCTTTATGCATTTTTTCGCACAACGACAATACTTTTGTTACAATATGTTTTATGTGTTATCTATTAGCAATAGAAATACAAAAAGACTACGCTTTTGGACCACACTTTTTTAATAGTGATGTCTATCACCTTTTAATTAATTTAAAGACTGGGGTTTTTACAACACTTTTGTAAGTCATTGTCTTTAATTTAATTTTTTTATTCGTTTATGAATCATGGTTATGAAATTGTTTGCATACGAATATATATGTTCAAGATTTCAAGTACCGCTTGTTATTGATTCTTCTAATCTTTAATTTCTTGTTATTTCTTGTTTTCAGTGGTAAGTCTTATTTTTATAATATATCAAATAAATTCCTAAAAGTTTAAATATTTGACAAATAAGACCTCCTAAATATTAAATTAACTAAAAGAGCTTAAAAAATATAGTATTTATTAACAATTACAAATAAAAGGGAAATTAAAAAAATCATAAAACTAAACATAAATTATGAAATTTATTAACAATTCGAAGTTTTATAATTCTTATAATTTTATTTATAATTTCAGATATTGTTTTTTATAATTTTTCAAATTTATAGTAACTTTTCACTAATTAATAATTCCTGAATTTAATTATAGTATTACTAAATTATTTTTGTCTAAAATTATTTTAGTTCTTAAAATTTAATTTCAGAATTTATTTGTTTGTTTATGAATAAAAGTGAAAAATAAAATTTTGATTTAAATTTGATATTGATATTGATATTGTATGCATATATTAATGCATAGTACTCGGCCATTTTGTTATTCTCTCCAACAACTCATACACACTGCAGCGGAGACACAGAAACGGTTTCATCACCTGATCAATGGCAACAACGACATCCTCCATTGGACCGGCCAGGAAGTTCGACAACAGGACAGAATACGACGTCCATGTCTTCGGCGGAACCATCGTCACCACAGTCACTACGTGTTCCGCCGCCGTAACTGCATGGATTGGGCAAGTTGTCAACCCCAAACAGAAACGCGGACCCATTATCGGCCTCGACACCGTTCCAAACCCTTCCACCGAACCCACAAACAGAAACCCTATCGCCACTATTCAGCTCTGCGTTGGTCATCGCTGCCTCATCTACCAGAAGTTGGGTTCCGAGGTCCCACGCTCTCTTGTTGATTTACTCGAAGACCGGCGCAATGTTTTTGTCGGCGTCGGCATAACATCGATCCTGAAGAATCTGGTGAATGACTGGGGTGCTGGAGGGAATGCGTTCTCAAGGGAATTGGGATCACTAGCGGCGTCACATTTCCCAAAGCTGTGGCTGCAATATTCTTCGCTGAAAAATCTAGGGATAATTCTAATGTGGAAAGGCTTCGAGAAGCCGCTGCTGTCGACAATGAGTCCTGTGTGGGATGACGTCGAGCTGACGTCGGAGCAAGTGCTTTATGCAAGTATCGATCCTTTCGTGTCTGCTGAAATTGGAAGTTATCTGTGTGCGAACCGGGAGCCAGAGAGGTAGGCCATGAATTAGGGATTAATAGAAGAACTGGTAATCAAATCAAATGGCTTTTGATCTTCTGTTTCCATTACAGTTTTGCTATCATCAAGTGCTTGTCCACAGGATTTCTTCCATGTAAATGCAGGGATAGATGTTATGTTGATGTGCATGAATTGTTCCTTAATATCCTTTGAATCATACTGTTCTTGAAATTGGTTTAATCTCATGTTATCTTCAAGATGTCAAGTAGGGCTTGTTATTGATTCTTCTAATCTTTAATTTTTGGTTATTTCTTATTTTTAGTTAGGCCTTGCTTTTAGAATAAATCAAATAAATTCCTCGAAATTTAAATATATAACAAATAACATATCCTAAATATTAAATTACCTAAATGAATTTAAAAATATTTAATAAATACAAAATTCACAAATTAAATCATAAATATGATTAAGTAAATTAATAAATTAACAAATTAAAATTTAAAAATTATTTTAAAATGTAAATGCACTTTCTTAAATCGGAGTTTGAATTTGTACATAAGTAAATCTGATACGTATCATTATTGAGTTTGCCATATAAAGTTATCTTTTATTTGAAGTTTTATGCATTTTTACGAGAGGTCCAAACTACATTATTTTATCTTTATATATAATGAGTATGTGATCAGAAATTTAGTATGTTCCTTTTGATATCCTTATTTCATTATCTCAATACTTGGAAGCATGTATCAAAACATACTTCTAAACATTCTACAAATAATTGATAAAAAGACTAACGTGGGAACGAGGAAGATCATCACTTGTCAATTTGTTTCCTATGGATTGCGAGTTGATAATGAATAGTTCAACAATTAGCGATTTTAGGGTTTATATGATTATAAAAGTCATATGGTTTTTATTTATTATATTATTCCTTTTTTAATTCATTTATGCTTCATTGATATGATTATCTTGTGGAATTTTTGGGCCAAGAATTACATATGTGTAGTCAAGTAGTTATCAACCCATAAGGGGTTAATAGATTAACGGATTTGAGATGCACAACACGAACCTGCTAGATTGAGAGATTGGCATGTTCTCGTGATGAGAATAAATTATAAGAACTATTGGGAGTTAAATAATATCTTGAGAATGATTAGTGTTATCTAATTCACATTAGATCTAATATCTTGAGAATTATTAGTGTTATCTAATCCACATTAGATCTAACTCGAGAGAGAAAATCTAGATATATTAGTGATTCTCATACGAATGTAGGAATTAAACATGTTTAAATACAAATCATAAGAACCATAAGAGTATATATCCATATTAGTGATTCTCATACGAATGTAGGAATTAAACAAGTTTAAATACAAATCATAAGAGCCATAAGAGTATATATCCACAGATTTCATTATATCTCTGGAGGCTTATCTTACTTGAATCTAAGTTGTTGATTTATTTCTATCTTTTATTTTATTCTTTTCAATTGACTTATTTATCATCAAAGTTTGACACTTTAGATAAGATAGGATAATATAAACGAGTATTACACATTAGACAGCCCCTATAGATACAATATTTGATCTCACCAATAATTTGCTATAATTTGCCTCGTACACTTGCGAGTCATTTTTTAGTGACATAAAAGAAGAACAAGTTTATGCAATTAAGAAGCTAGTTAATATAAATTTTTGGATTATGTAACTAATTAACATATATTTTGGGATTATGAATTTGATTCACATTAATTCTGGAATATATCAGATGTTGATGTCTCAATTATTCTAATTTTTTTTAATTTCCTCAAAAAATAATATATTGTAGTAATATATTAAGATAAAATAAAAAACAAAAGCTCTTCTCATATCTTCTACTGAAAAAAAATCACACCATTCTTGATTTCGGTTACAACAAGATGATAAGAAAAAACTTAAGCAATTTTGCACAAATTTTAGTGAATTATATTTCTTCTTTACCTTCATTGTTTTCTATAAACTTAAAAATTATTATTCTTAAATCTATATATATAATACTTTTCGCTACCTACTATAATATTGTAAATATGGAATGTGTTTAACCAAATCTTAGGCTGGTTCTAGATATCTCTGATCATTTTTTTTAATATCTCCATAACCTATTTATAATAAAAAATTATTTTTAAAATAATCCATAGATGTATTCTAAAATTAAAGAGATATTGTGTTTAGTTAAAACTTAATAAATAGCGCGCCACAAATTATCTTGTGGAGTATCCCATTCGATAGCAAATATAACACTAATCTAAAATTTGATTTTGTTAATATTCCCAAAAAGTTATCCAATTATCTTTCCTACCAATGCAAAATCTTTCAATTTAACATTATTAAATAAAATAGATTAATTAGGGTACAAATGAAGATTATAAGAATCATATTAGATTAAAGTATAAAATAGGAAAACTTTTTGTGTTGATCAATAATATAAAAGTAGGTCTTAGCACTCTTTTTTACTTCTATATTACTAAAGAAAAAAACATGCACTATATGTTTACTACATATTTACTATATTTTCATATATAACATATACAACATACAAAATATAATTTATTACATATTTTTATTATTGTTTCATATGTAACATAAAGAAAGCACAATTTCTTATATAATTTCATAGAAAAATTAAAAAAAATAATAATAATATAAAATTTCAATATAAAATTGTTACATATTTTAAATTACAAAATTTTGGAAGATAGTGCTTGACTTTGCAAAAATTATAAAATCATGATTACAATATAAATTTCACCAAAGATCATGATTTTTTTATGCAATTAAGCCTTAAATATATCATAATTATAGAACATTTATAGTTACAGAATATAAAATATCTATTTGACGTAATATTGAAACAATAAAACTATTAGCCCATTTAACAAATGAAAGAATTAATAAATATATATTTCATAACATACTTATATTAATTATTACATATAGACTTTCACCTCTTGTTATATATTGATGTAGACAATCTTTTATGGATTATTACTCATATATATTCATGTAACATTTATAGAGGTTGCATGGCACCAAAATATTTTTTATTGAACTATAAAGACTAAATTTTGAGAATATTGGGTAAATTATGGAAATATAGAAGATCAATAGAGTGTATAAATAAAAATCAAAAATCAAAATTTGGATTTAGATATATTAGAAATGATGAGAATAATTTGATATTTATATCGATGTTGTATGCATATATTAATGATGTTTTATTTTTCTCCCAACATGTCATACACACTGCAGCTGCGAAACAGAAACGTTTCATCACCTGATCAATGGCAGCTACGGCATCCTCCATTGGACCGGTTAGGAGGTTCAAGAACAGGACGGAATACGTCGTTCATAGCTTAGGTGGAATCACCGTCATCGCAGTCACTACACGTTCCGCCACCATCACAGCATGGATGGGGAAGTTATCAACCCCAACAATTTTCGCCCCCTCATTATCGGCCTCGACACCGTCTAAAACCCTTCCAGTGAACCCACAAATAGAAACCCCATGGCCACCATTCAGCTTTGCATTGGTCACCGCTGCCTTATCTACCCGAAGTTGGATTTTGTTGAATGTATTTAATGTAGATGTATTTGAATAGATTGTAACTATTTAGTCGAGGCAAGAGTTTGACTCTTTGTCCGTAAGATGAGATTGCCCCGTATTCAGTGCTCACGGTGTACGACAATTATCTTTGACTCTTTCTCCGTAAGTTGAGATTGCCCCGTATTCAGTGCTCACGGTGTACAACAATCATCCACAATACTAGGAACTTAGGGATCGCTTTAGACTTAGAGAAAAAATTATTACAAATGTTAGAATATTTTATATGCAATTGTAGTGGAGTGTATTGAATGAATGATTTGGAGATCTATTTATAATATTTGAAGGAGATGTAGTGTCCATTTGCGAATAGAGGTCTTTTGGGCCGAAGTGGTGTGAACCTCACCCCTTAGTGAATAGGGGCCTTTTTGGGCTGAAATAGTGCGGATTCCATTCATTGGCCTTGACTCAAACCCATTTGGCCTACCATACCCATTTGTACAAGCACACGCCCATTTGGTCTGACACACCCGGTCGCGCATCCCCACATCTTTTCTTTTCAATATTTTCATGTTTTAGAGGCAACTTTCAACATTAATTTCTCATTTATCCAAAATTGAGAAAATGAATACTATAAAATTTCTATTCGGAACATAGATTCCAATTTTGCAACTTATTTCCATTTATCTTCAATAGAACATCAAATTGAAATTGATCAAAGATTGGTCAACACCAATCTTTTTCTAAACCAATTTCCAACAATCCCCCACATGAATGATACAATGCATGTATGAATGCAAACACCTAAGAAATTCCCAAAAAATTGTTAACCGGGATAGGTAGTTTTTTACTTTGAACCTTTCCTAGTAAGATGTTATCGAATTTACTCGTTGCTGGGTGAACATGATGTCTTGAGGTGGTAAGCTTTTGTGTAAACTAAGACAATAACATTTATATAATAACAATTCTAATTCTTTCCATTGTCATGTTGTATCCAATTCGACCCTGGACCATATGTTTGATTCAGAAGTGAATTTTTTTTATGTCACACGGCCAAACATTACACTTACATAGGTGACCTCCTATAAAAACTATCATGCAATGCTCCACCCTGAAGGTATAGGAATCATTAAAAGCATAAATGCTTATCCTAACCACACTTCATAACTAAACCTTTCGTAAGTTAGTTGTCTCATTGAACAAAGTTTGTGGGATCTCTACTCATCATGGTTGAGTTACCGTTATGAATGTTCTTTAGTGTGTGGATTTTAACTTCATTCCCCTTAATGCATTATATAATAGATCTCAGTTAATGCCTTTTGTTAGCGGATTTGCTATATGTTCCATTCACTTCACGTAGTCGATGGAAACTATACCACTAGAGATTATTTTTCTGATGTTATTGTGTCTCCTACAAATTTGTCGAGACTTATTATTGTACATACTACTTTCTGCTCTCCCGATTGCTAACACGCTGTGACACTGTATCATAACTAGAGATACTGGTATTATCCAACAAGGAATATCCTCTAGGAAATATCAAAGTCATTCAACTTCTTTGCTAGCCTATTCAAGCGAAATAAACTCTTACTCCATTGTGGACTTGGAGTCTTTTGTACCACCCATTGTGGACTTCTTTACTGCTCCTCCATCTATTGTGAATACGTATCCACTTGTGGACTTGGAGTCATTGTATTTGATATATAATTTGCATCACTGTATCTTTGTAATGCAGCTGGATATCTAGTATAAAGTATTCCATGGTTCATTGTATGTTTCAAATACTTTAGAACCCTAGTCAATATTATTTAATGATCTTTCCCTGGATTGCTCGTGAATCTACTAAGCTTATTAACTGACTGTGCAATGTAAGGGCGAGTACAATTAGTTAGGTACATCAAACTGCCAATGACTCTTGCATAGTTCAGTTGAGATAATGTGTCTCCTTTGTTTTTGGCTAAGTGTAGGCTTAGGTCAATCAGTGTCTGAGCCGGAGGTAAGTCTAAAGTGAAATTTCTTGCGTACATTCTCAACGTAGTTAGATTGTGACAAGACAATTCCATAAGGTGTCCTAGAAATCTTAATTCCTTGTATGACGTCTGCTAGACCCAAATCTTTTATGTCAAAGTTGTTCCTTAACATATTCTTAGTTTTCACTATTATATCATGGTTGCTTCTCATGATCAACATATTGTCTACATATAGACAGATAATTACGTAATCTTCTGGTCTGCTTTTAATGTAAACACATTTGTCACACTCATTGATCTTAAAGCAATTTAACAACATAGTTCTGTCAAAATTCTCATGACATTATTTGGGAGATTGTTTTAGGTTGTATGACGACTTGAGAAGTTTACATACTTTATGTTCTTCTCCGGCTCCAACAAACCCTTCAAGTTGTTCTATATATATCTCCTCTTCCAATTCCCCATTTAGGAATTCTGTTTTTGTATCCATTTGATGTATTTCAAGGTTATGCAGTGCTGCAATGGCTATGAGCTTTCTAATGTATGTGATTCTTGTGACAGGTGAGTACGTTTCAATGGAAATCATATCATTCCTTTTGTTTGAACCTCTTGGCTACCAACCGAGCTTTGTATTTCTCGATTGACCCATCAGCTTTGTACTTCCTTTTAAGTATCTTTGCAAACTCGTGTAAGATTAACAATCTCTGAAGTATTATTTTGCATGATGGACTCAATCTAACTGTTGATAGCTTCTTTCTAGAGAAGAACATCTGAACTAGACAATGCTTCTTGGATTGGCCTAGGTTCACTTCTAACATGTAAGTTAGAATATCTGAACCAAACGTTTTGGCCAATTTAGTCCTTTTACAGCGTCTAGGTTCCTCTACATCTTACGGAGAACCTCGTACAACTTCATAAGTTCTTTTGTTGAAACTTATCTCTTTCCTTTCTTTATTTTGAAAGGCGTTCTCAAAGAATATCATATTCGTTGAGTTTATAGTCATTCCCTTATTTATGTTAGAAATTTCTGATTTGTGCACTATGTAACGATATGCACTGCTATTCTGTGCATATCCAATGAAAATACAATTAATAGTTTTGGATCCTATTTTCACTTGTTTAGGTTTAGGTACTTCGACCTTTGCTAGGTACCCCCACACTTTAAGGTAATTGTATGAAAAAAAATTTCCCTTCCATAATTCATATTGAGTTTTGTATTTTTTTCTTGTGTGGCAACTTGTTGAGAATAATGTGATTAGCTGAAAGCACAACTTCCCCCCACATGTTTTAGGGTAAGCTCAAGTTGATCAACATAACATTCATAATCTCTTTGAGAAATCTATTTTTGCGTTCAACGACTCCATTTGACTGAGATGAGTATGGAGTACTTGTTTGATGAATAATGTCAGGTTCATTGCAAAAATCTTCAAAGGGGCAACATATGCTCCACCTATGTCACTTCGAATTATTTTGATTCTTACATTAAGTTAGTTTTAAACTTCATTCTTATAACTTTTGAAAGCTTCAAAGCATTGTCTGTTCCTTTCAAAATATATATGTAACAATATCTTGTGCAATCATCGATAAACAAGGTGAAATAAGTTTTTCCACCTCTAGTTTGCACAAAGTTCAAATCACATATGTCGGTATAGATTAACTCTAGAAGTGTCGTATTTCTCTCCACTTAATGGAAATGTGCTTTAGCCATTTTTGTCTCAACATAAGCTTCACATTTGTTTTGTGAATCAAATTCTACTGCAGGTACTAAATTAAAACTTGCTAGTTTCGTAGTTTATTTAAACTACATGTCCTAATCTATAATGCCATAAATTAAATCCTATAACTTTGCAAATTTTGAGGTATAAATAACCAATATATTTTTATATATAACCAATATATTTTTGTATATAAGTTAGATTATAATAAATCAATTTGATATAAAAATAAAAATAATTAATATTTACATAATAGAGTAAGATTAATCTATGCAATTTTTATTTTGCCTAATTTAACATTAAAAAAGAATAAAACATTAATATTTTACTTTTGAAATTTTAAATGACCATAAAAATTAAGAATCTTTTTTTGACAGAAAAATTGTCACAGAAAAAAGAAATTATTCAATGTTGCAAGTCTTTTGGGATAGATATAACATCTATATCTATATATTATATATCTATCTATCTATATATCTATGTATAAACATCCGTCATACTGTATTTCATATGTATCCATCGTAATTCATACTTATCCTCTCATTCCGAAGGAGATTTTGTGGGGAATTGAAACCCTAATCGACCCCAATAGAAGGATTAATGTGGGAATGAGGAAGATCATCACTTTATAGTTAGAAACATATATAGGGAGGAAACGAGTAACCAAGTCATTAGAGAGAAGAGAAACAAAGATCATTGGGCATCAATTTTTATAGTTTAGTTTTTATTATTTTCTCTTTTATTTATATGTTAGCTCTAATTGTCAATTCGTTTCATATGGATTGCGAGTTGATAATGAGTAGTTAAACAATTAGTGATTCTAAGGTTTATACAATTATGAATTCATATGGTTTTAATTTATAATTTTACTATTTTTCTTTATTCGTTTATGCTTCCTCGATATGATTATCTTGTGGAATTGTTGGGTGAACAATTTCAAATGTGTAGTAAATTATTTATCACTCGAGAGGGTTTAATTGCTTAATGAATTTGGAGTGAATAACATGAACCTGCTAGATCGAGAGATTGGTAGGTTATCGTGATGAGAATAAATCCTAGAAACTATTTGGAGTTAGATAGTATCTTGAGAATGATCAATGTTATATAATCCACATTTAGATCTAACTGAAAAGAGAAGATCTAGATATATTAGTCATTCTCCTATGAAAATATAAATTAAATATGGTTTAATATATTAAAAGAAATCCATCAAACTTTTGGAGGCTTATCTTGATTGAATTTGAATTATTTATTTATTTCTATCTTTTTTTTTTTTTATTTCAGTTCACTCATTTATCATCAAAGTTTGAGTCTTTAGATAAAGTAGGATAATATAAATGAGTAATTAGGTGAAATTACATTATACAGTTCCTATGAATATGAAACATGTTCTCACCATTATTTTACTATAATTTGCCTCGTACATTTGCTAGTCATTTTTAGTGAAATAAAAGAACGAACAAGTTTATGCAATTATGATACTAATTAACATAAAGTTTGGAATTATGTAGTTAATTAACATAAATTTTGGGATTATCAAACTAATTAACATTAATTTTAGAATATATGAAAAGTTGATGTCTCAATTATTCTAATTTTTTTTGTTTCGTCAAAAGATAATATATTATAGTAATAATATATTAAAATTAATAAAAAAAAACAAAGGTTCTCATATCTTCTACTAAAAAAATGAGACTATTCTCGGTTTTGTTTACAGCAAGATGATAAGAAAAAAAGATTAACTAGTTAAGCACAAATTTCGGTAAGTCTATAGTTTTTCTTTACCTTCATCCTTTTCTCTAAACTTAAAATTTATTATTCCTAACTATATATAAATTTTTTTCGCTACCTACTATAGTATTGTAAATAGGGAATGTGTTTGATCAAATCTTAGGTTGGCAGTAGATATGTCTAATCAATTTTTTGAATTTAAGGAGATATTGTGTTTAGTCAACACTTAATAAATAGCACATCGCCAATTATATTGTGGAGTATCCATTTGATAGCAAATATAACACTAATCTAGAATTTATTTTTGTTAATAATCCCAAAAAATCATCCAATTATATTTCTTACTTATGCAAAATCTTTCTATTTAACATTATTAAATAAAATAGATTAGTTAGTTAAAAAATGAAGATTATGAGAATCATATTATATAAAAATTAAAACTAGCAAATTTTTTGTGTTGATGAATAATATAAAAGTAGATTATACTACTTTTTTTTTTTTGCTATTAAATATTTATTTGACTAATATTTATATAAATTTATGTGGTTTCGTTTTATGAGGCCAATTTTTTTTTTTTGCATAATATATATAAATATATAGTTTATGAATTATAATAATTGTCTTTTTAACAATTCTTTATGAATCCTTATAATTAATTATAATTTGTTTAAGTTATATATAAGTTATCTTGTAACTCCTAAAATATTTTTCATCTTTGTTCGCTTTGAATTACATTCACTTTAAAAAGAAAGGAATAAAATAAACTAGCAAAATCAAGAAAAAAATAACAAACAAATTCGATAAAATTTGATAAATTTGTTTAGCATCTTTTTTTAAAAGTAAAATCATGTATAGCATTAGGCACATCATTAGTTGATATGTTAAAGCGAAATATGTTTTTAAATAAAAAAATTCAACAAATTTAGCATTTTATAATTTTTTTTATATATAATTTCTCAAGCTGATCCGCTTTGTTTAATACTTTTTAATTTTAAATTTAAAACTTAAAATTCTCTAAATTAATAAAGTTATAAAAAGTTAAACAGATAACTAATAAAAAACATAGTTAGTATAATATAAATTATGTGAATATAGAAGATACATAGGCGTATATAAATAAAAAAATAAAATCTGAATTTGAATATATTTGAAATTATGAGAATAATTTGATATTGATATTGTTATTCTCTCCAACAACTCATACACACTGTCGCAGCGAAACAGAAACGGTTTCATCACCTAATCAATGGCAGCTACGACATCCTCCATTGGACCGGCAAGGAGGTATGACAACATGACGGAATACGACGTTGATATCTTCGGCGGAACCATCATCACCACCGTCACTACGTGTTCCGATGCCGTCACTTCGTGGATTAGGGAAGTCATCACCCCCAGCAATTTCCTCATTATCGGCCTCGACACCGTCTCAAACCCTTCCACCGAACCCACAAATAGAAACCCCATCGCCACCATTCAGCTCTGCGTTGAAAAACGCTGCCTCATCTACCAGAAGTTGGGTTCCGAGGTCCCTCCCTCCCTTGTTGATTTACTCGCAAATCATCTCGTTGTTTTTGTCGGCGTCGGCATAAAATCGATCCTGAAGAATCTGGAGAATGACTGGGGCGTTGGAGGGAAAGCGTTCTCAAAGGATTTGGCATCACTATCGGCGGCATATTTCACACAGCCGTGGCTGCCGCTTTCTTCGCTGGAAGATATAGCGATAATCCTAATGGGGAAAACATTCGAGAAGCCGCCGCTGTCGACGATGAGTCCTGTGTGGGATGAGGTCGAGCTGACGTGGGAGCAAGTGCTGTATGCAAGTATCGATCCTTTCGTGTCTGCTGAAATTGGAAGTTGTCTGTGGGCGATCCAATAGCCAGAGAAGGTGCCATGAATTACGACTTTTGATCTTCTGTTTCCCCTTACAGTTTTGCTATAATGTAAATGCAGGGATAGATGTTATGTTGATTTGCATGAATTGTTCCTTAATTTCCTTTGAATCTTACTGTTCTTGAAAACGGTTTTGGTTATGAAATTGCACGCACGATGAATATATGTTCAAGATTTCAAGTAGGGCTAGTTATTGATTCTTCCAATCTTTAATTTCTGGCTATCTCTTGTTCTTAGTTAGGCGGTAAATTTCAAGTAGGGCTTGATTCTTCTTTACAATAGATAATTAAATTCCTTAAATTTTAAAATGATGACAAATAAGACCTCCTAAATATTAAATTAACTAAATAAACTTTAAAATATTTAATAAATTCAAAATCAACAAATTAAATTATAAATATATTTAAGTAAATTACTAAATTAACAAATTAAAATTTAAAATTTTCAAAAGTACGTGCACTTTCTTCAATCGGAGTTTCAAATTTGCACATAAGTATCTTTATTGAGTTTCTCTTTTATTTAGAAGTTAATTGTATGTTTATTCAGCGGACATCTCTTGAATATGTGATCAGAAATATAGTATGCTTAAAGCTTCTTTCTAACATCCTTATTAACATTATCTCAATACTTGGAAGCATATACCCCACACGTCTGTTTATACAATACATATAATAAATACATTTTAAATCATTATAAATACATTGTTTTTAGCAGAACATAAAATCTTGATTACATCTGTAATTTTAAAACCTGAGAAAATTATATAGGTTATTAATGCTAAGAGATTCGAATAAGGTCACGATATATATAGGTTATTAATGCTAAGAGATTAGAATAAGATTACAATATATATATATATATATATATGTACATATATGTCGAATAACTAGAATTAATTAATTATCACTAATTCAATAATGACTAGATGTTTAATAATAATAATTAGTTCTAATTGATTTTAGTTGGTGTTAAATAAGTTTAATTTAATATAAAAATTAGGGTGTTTCTAAAGCCACAACTAAATTTTGCTTTCCACACCATATTAGTTTTACTAACAAAATTAGATATAATGTAAATGACATAAATACCCTTATTTAAAAATTAAAAATATATACAAATTTTAATTTTTAATAGAAAATTAGGATTGTTGTGTGTGTTTGAAATAAATATTTATTTATTTATTAAAAATCAAAATGTATGTATATTTTTTATTTTTAAATAAGAATATTTATGTCATTTACATTATATCTAATTTTATCAGTAAAATTAATGTGCTGTATAAAGTAAATTTAGTAGTGACTTTAAAAATACCCTAAATATTAAGATTAAAGATACTTTTAGTAATTTCCTAAAATTATTTTGTAAACGAGTGCGTAAATTTGGTTCCTATTTGAAAAGTCTTTAAATTTAATTTACTGGTCAATTTTGCTCAAATAATAATTAATTTTTATATAATCTAATAGAAAACAAAAAATTATGGACAAATAAATTTTGAAACAAATAAATTTTCTAATACCTATCTACAAATATTTAGCAGAACATGCTCAAAAGAAAATAAGATTGAACTATATATTATTATATAGAGCTCAATGACATTTTTTTTTTTTTTTTTTTTTTGGGTAATGCTCTATGACCCACTTTTGTTTATTTAATATATATATAATTAACAAGAGCAAAATTGATTTGATACGAAATATGATTATTTGGAGTAAGAGTATTTCTTATTGATTTTTTCCAGAAATTTTGCGGGTCATATATATATATTAACAAATTTTCTAATCTTTATCTATAAATATTTAGCAAAACATGACCGATACATTTCTATGTTTTATGTCTCAACTAGTATTTCTCCTATGTGTTGGACGATTTATAATATAATAAATTATTATGAAAATAGTAATAAAATTTTTAAAATAAAACATAAAATTAAATAAAATAGCCATTTTTAAACACCTCCCAAACAAAGATAAATGCTCGTGAGGGTATTCTCATGATGAAATTTGATGGACAAATTATTAAATTCAATATCTATGATGCATTGATATGTCCTGATGATGCAATTTAAGTATTTTCTTTTGGCTTTATTGATTCTTTTGTCTAGGAAATTCTTTTGTTGAGTAGAAGTGCAAGAATAAACTTAAATTGCTTCCAGAGAAGAATTGAAGTTTGTGAAAATGGGGCTAAAAATGTATCGAGCAATAGAGGATTATTTGTTAAGGTCATTCTTGAAACCCCCTTTGGAGTTTCATTGAAAAGGGAAGTAGAGAGTTAAGCAATCAAGATTAAAACAAAGGCACAACATGGGAGGCAATCCATATTTTTGATTTATTATAATTTTATATTCATAGTTAGAATTTAATTTATTTTATATTTCTTTTCACTTTCACTTTCATGTTTATTTTATTTTATATTTCTTTTCACTTTTATGTACGAATTTGTTGACATAAAAATTTGAAGTGAGAAGCAAGTTTTGGAGAGAAATATAATTTAGACAACTAACATTGGGTCCTCAAGTGTCCGACACTTCACTTAGTGCTTTTAGATGCAAGCATCATTGTTATCATCATACCAATTCAATGTTTTTCCACTATACCTTAATGCTTTTATTTACTTGAAAATTGAATGCTTGCTTTCTTAGTATTTGAGATATAGATATATATATATATATATACACACATTTAATGTTCAATTTATGTTTGAGGGGAGGTTATATAATTTAATATAACAAAAATTAAAGAATATATATATACACACACATATATCAAAGAGATGGAGAATCTATCAATGCTTTGATATGGAGAATCTATCAATGATGATAATTGTGTGGGATGCTTCATTTTGCAAGAGTGGGTCACTTATATTTTCTTCCCATGGCAAGTCTGATTGATTCTTCTTGTTTGACAGAGTGAGTGTCTCATTAATCCTATTGAAAGGGTTGATTAATATGTATGTGATTGGATGCATATAGCATTTTATTTGTGAGCTTTGAGTCTATGAGGAAAATATAAATCTCTCTACATATATATTAGCTAATTTTGTTTCATGTAGAAATTTATGATTTAGTGTATTCCCTTCTTGCACCCTTGCTAAAGACACTAGTATTTCTTTCGTGCGTTGCACGATTTATAATATTGTAATATATTAAGTTTTTATAAAAATAATAATAAAATTTATAAAATAAAATACATAATTATATAAAATGTATTTTGATAAAAAAATGTTTAAACAAATATCTAACAATATAAAATTATATCAAATATCAAAATATACCGAAACTAATATATGGAAAAAGTATTTTACATTTAAAAAATTAATATTGAATTATTATATATACAATATGGATATCAACTTGAAGATCATGGAAAAATGATTAATTTGATATATTTTTCATTAAAAACGGAGTTGAGATGAAAACGTAATAAATCTTCGAAAATTAAAGTGAAAAAGTGATAAGTAGGAAATTGTGCGTATTTTTTATTGATAAAATTGTATTTTTAATACAATTAATTCTTGTGCATCCTCTATTTTCTACTTATTTAATCTTTCGACGAGAACTCCTTCCTTTCTGTTTTTGTGGTTATTTACATTATTTTATGGGCAGTTTCATACAAGAATCCACATAAGCAGTTGGCCATCCTTGGCCCATCCAAACAAGAAAGATTACAAGGAAGTATATGGGCTAAAAATCAAGAGTTTAATTAATTAAGCCAATTAAGTTCATAACCTGAATTAGAGCAAAAAGACAAAAGGGCAGCCGCAAGGGGCCACTCACAAAATTGGGCAGCCACTAGAGGAGAAAAGGAGCCAGTTTACTAGTGGAGAGAAGCAAGATTGATTGGGAGAAAGGAGAAGGAAAGAAAGCAGCCACTTTGACAAGGAGAAAAACAGCAGCAAACTAATTCCTGCGGCAAAATTGAAGAAGAGAGGATATATTCTTTTGGTTTACTCTTATTTTCTTGTTTTGATTTCAATGTCTTTCATTTTGATGTTTCAATTATTAGATTCGTGATGGGTAACTACATTTTATATTCCGGTTTATGAGATGTTTGAATACTATTTTATATGTGAAAATTTATTATGTTGATTGTTTGAATTGATATATTATATATATATATTATATATATATATATTGTTAATTGTGATTGATCAACTCAATTGATAATTTATATATTTAGGGTTAGGGTTTAAATTGCATCCATAATTGTTGTCATGTTGAACCCGTTTGTAGCGGCTAATTATATTTATTATTAGAATCAGCCTAATTCAGTATTAATTGAATCAAGCATGTGAATTCAATAATCTGCCTACTTTATTATCCTAATTGATAATGCGTTGAACGAATTAAATCCAAAGTGCGTATTTTGGACTGTTCGATTAAATAAGTTAATTGGAGAGCTTATTCTAATTAACTACACTTATGGTGTAAAATGAATCAACAGAGTTTGTTTGTTGGTTTAGGGGTAGGAATTCCACAATTAAATTGATAAAGCCTCACATAATTATATAATTTGGAATAGGGGAAAAACTGAACTGTGAATCGGAATTATTTCTTATATATTATTGTTTCCCATTTGTTTATTTGCTTGTTTTTTATTTATTATAGTAGATTTGATTTTATTAGTTTAGTAGACAAATCCATCAATAACCCTTCCCCCCCCCCTTTTTATTTTGCATTTGTAAATTGACATAAAAAAATATACAAATAATTTAACCGTTCTCTATGGGATCGACCCTTACTTTCCATTACTACAAAATACTAGAGGAAAGCGAGATAAAATTAATTCAACTTTCCTGCTTTTAGATAGTTATATATTTTTAGATTTAACATGGGAAGAAGTTTGATTATCTATTTGAATTTTTCTTGTCGGAGGCAAAAGAATATGAGTTGTACATATAATTTTCTGGTAGGCTCGATATCTTAAAAAAAACAAGTGGTGAGGGGGGAACTCATTGCATTGATGTAAAAATCGGGCTAGGTTTTTGTCTTTCGACCCAATTTTGACTTAATCAGAGTAAATTTATGTTTTTTTCAGAAGTCACCGCCTAGGTGGGCTAGGCGGGCAAAATATTTTTTGATTTTTTTTTTTGAGATTTCCATATTTATTTTATTTTTTAAAATAATTATATTAGGTCTAATTTCTATTCTTGTTGTTTCATATGACTCTAATTTTTTTAATCTACCAAGAGTTAATATAATTTTATAAGAGAAATGTATTAATTAAGAATATAATTATTTTTATATTTTATATTTTCTCCATCTCAATAAAAGAAAAAATTATCATGTTGAGATTACCTATTTTGATCTATTAGTATCTCGTGTTGTTTAATTATGTTAGTCTTCTTCTCAAAATCTATTAATATCATGTCTTTTGAAAAAATTGAAAACAAATAAATCTTACACACAAAAATTTTGTTTATACAAAATATTAATAAATTAACTAATTCAACCATATTTATTATATATGAATTAAAAAGCAAGTTCAAAAATATTTTATCCTTTGTAAAAAAATGTTGTCAAATAAACTTTAGTAGTTCTTAGTTTTCTATTGCAGCATTGTTATGATGTTCCCTACCATCGAAAAGGCTACGACTTATTTGTAGATAATATTATCATTATTTTATTAAAATTAACACTTTATTTTATAAATAATACTTCCTCCCAAATTATGTCATATTATCAATTTATCTCATATTATAGAGTTAAAAATATTCAAAAAAAAAAAAGAATCGGTCCATTTAATCTGCGCCTAATCAACACCTAAGTTGCCTAGGCTCTAGACGGTCAGCTAGCGCTCGACTACCAATTTACGACTTCTGAACCATTGACTCATTTTTTACGTTTCTACTAAAAAAACATCACAATGTTGTTGTTCTTTGCGCAAAAAATAATGTAAGAAATTGGGTGACATTCAAAGACTTGGTTGTGATTGTAATTTGGTTCAAAATAATTATATGTGGATTCGTGAATGTCCTTAGCTTTATTACTCAAAAATTATCCCTCTTTTCTATCTATCTTTACCTAAAGCCACATTACAACTATTCAAAAGATCCTTCCAGTTTTGCATAAATTTCAAATAATAAGTGGTGGAGATTTGCTATATGAACAGGCATAGGCGATAGACATACTATATTGATTTTATTACCCACGTATACATTTGAGTGATTTGGGATCCATTATAGGGTGTTGAATCAGTATACATTAGATTTTAACTAAGTTGTTTAGTGTTCATGACGCTCCTACTTAGATTTAGTTTGTTTTAGCTTGACCAAAATATTTCTCGTTCCACTCATCTATGTGCATTGATTATGTATTTCTTGAGGACAAGAAAATTATTAAATTTGATGGGATTTGATAAGTAGAACAATGTGAATACATTGAATTGTTGAAATTGTATTTTTAATATATCTGGGTGCACTTTATATTTTTCAACTTATTCACTCTAAAGTTTGGAATATATCTTTTGTATTTTTGTTGATATTTACAGTAATGTTTTATCATGTTCAAATAGAGAAGATGTAACTATTGATTAATGGGACCTGACAGTGAACCAACTTTAATTATTTAAGTGGGAACTGGGAAGCCAATGCAACCTTATGGGAGGAATATTTGTAACCAAAGAAAAATGGAGAAACATTGTATACGCAGAAGGAGAAAGAGAGAGGAGAAAACTAGCGAGTTGGAACATGGAGAAGAGAGGATGTCGTGAATAAATTTCGTTCCCATGTCTCTAGAATTCTTGAACTATTTTTTTAGTTCATTTTTAGATTTCGACATACATTTCAGTAGTATGATGCATGGCTATGTTTTAATTTCCAATATCTAGTGATGTGTGAACCCTAATATCTTGATTATCATATATTGTTTCTGTAACATTTTTTTAATTTTACGCTAGAATTAATTATGATATGTCTTTTCATTATTCAATTTTGTATGATTACCTCATTGATATTAATCACCTTTATTAAGTGTTTATATGTTAATTGTTAGAAAATAATATGTAATTCATATTTTTTTACTGAATTCGAATTATAGCAACAAACGACTAATTTATTATAATAATTCAAGATTAATTGAATCGAACTTGTACTTATAATATTTTGTCTACCCTTTTATCCTTATTTGATTGTGTTTAATGAATTAATTCAAATATCTTATTTTGGGTTATTTAATTAAATAAATTAATCTAAGAGTGTTTTTAGTTCAATTCTACTTAGAGGTTAATTGAATTAATAGAGCTTGTTGTTGATTTAAAGCTAAAAATTCTAGGATTTGATAGAGAAAACATAACAGTAATTTAAAGAGTAATCAACTGTATGGGAATAAAATAAAAATTATATGGGGCTAAAAACAATTAAGCTACTACAACAAGTTATCATATCAATGAAACAAATGGATACAATTGTCATTATGTTAGTGGGCTAAATGGCTGTTGCTTTATTATTTCATTGCAATGCCCCAAGACAAAAAAAATGTAATGAATAAAACACAAATTTTCCTGGGCTATATTGTGTCCAGCAGTGTAGATGTTCAAAGTATAGAAGAAAACAGTACAGAAATAAACTATTACAGAAATTTGAGGTGCTAAAATCTATTACAATCTCTTACAATTGCAGGTACATCAACTGAAACATAACTTTTCCAAACATTCCCACATGATCATTTTAAGTTATAACCCTTAATATTTATGATTTAAGTTTCAACCTTATTTTTAATGAAGTCGGTCTCCCTTGTGCCGGTTGCCTGTGGTTGTTCAATTGCCTCGTTTGCGGGTTCATCTGAGCAGAACTCTGTTTTGGAAGATCATGCAACTCCACCAATTGTGTCCTTCTTCTTTTCTTGCCTAAAGAGACAAAGACAAAGAGAGAGAGAGAGAGGGAGAGTAAGATGAATGTTAGATTAGAAACTACACACTAGTTCATTGTATTTAAACTTGCGTATTCATCGATTATTAGTAGGACTAACTAACCATTCTCAACTTCTTGATACCGCTCCTGAAGTTTCCTCTTAGAAGCCTCTAGTTTCATGTTGATTGAAGCCTCGTGGTCATCACAATTCGACATCTGACAAAAGAAATTTGTATAATAAGTAAGAGATGCATATCAAACTAGTAATAAGCACACATTGAGATCTTTGTACTCAATGTACACACCTCTCGCTGATGAGGAATTGGTTTTTTCTGAATCATGTTGTTTTGTCGGGTCTTAATTCCATTGCTTATATTTGGTTGCACAACTAGTTTTGCTCTTTCGGAGCCAGGGTTGCTGCTGGGAGGCTTTGGTCGGCTTGGACCATATGATTTGCACGGTGGAGCCTCTTTCTTCATCGTAGATTCTTGATTTCTCTTGTTACCAGCCTTTGGAGGAGTACTTGAATCATTCCGACTTACAAATGTAGATTCTTGATTTCTCTTGTTACCAAACTTTGGAGTATTTGAATCATCCGGACTTATAAACTTGTGTATAGGCTGGTTTGTTCTTTCGGGTTCCTGCCTTTTGCCATTTTCCCAACACTTGTTGAATTCACCATTGTTTCGAGGAGCTGAAAAAGAAAATCACAAATCAAATCACAAAGCTCTCGTTTATCTTAGTGGGAAATTCAAATAAAGAATTGAACAGGAAAAGGTAAAATATAAAAGTTTGGACCAAAAATAGGAGTACTCACTTCCATCAACATACATGCCAGCAAAGAACTTTGCGTGCTGGAAGAAAAGGGAAAAACAAAAAATAAGAGTTAGTCGATATGCAAAACATCCGATTGAAGAAGTATCTAGAAAAGCAGGAGCATATATGACACCTGCGGCGACAACTCCATTGAAGTCGAGGTAGTAGGAAAAGCTCCTTCACGCAGAGGTGGAGATGGAAGCCTTTTTTCTTCTTTTTGGACAATAGACGTTTTCCCAGATTTTGTTGTACCTTCTTCGTCTACGTGATGCGAGCAATCTATTAATTCTCAATTCAGATCAAAAGTGGAACATTATAATATATTGTTTAAAAGTTAAAGTACCTGCAAGGGCTGTTGCTGCAGCATCAACAATGTGTCTCCAGTCCCTGCATTTCCGAGCAAGGAATTCATTAGTTTTTGGTTCAGAAATGTATTTTCATGGAATATCTAGCATGACCATAAAGGGAATGAAGTAAATACAACTGAACGTGTAAATACAATGCTATTGAATTCTCTCTTTTTAAGCCAATACAAAATTGATCAACATAACAAGATAAAATACATAAGTACATTTGTAAGAGAGAAGATTTCGTACTCAATTAATGTTGTAACAAGTTTCCGGATTTCCTTTGATCCATGTTTTCGTAGAGCATTCACGGATTTCCCAATCTTCGTTTCCTGAAATGGTAACAAATTGTTTAAAATACGGATATTGCAAATTCGTAACATGACTAATGAAAGCAGGATGAATCTCAGTGGAACCTTCAGAATCTCGAAAGACATAGGCATCAGCTGAAGCTTCTTCAATGAATCAATCAACTCATCATGCTGCAAATGCAAAATAAAAACAACATAAAAACCAGTTCAAACATACACCAAACAATCAATTCCAGAATCTATCTAGAAGACTAGAGTAAATATAAAGATAAGTTGAAGGGTTGTAAGTGTATGAAAATAATAACAATCACATGAAAAGTTGTTGCACTCATGGCCTAATCCACCTGGAACATAAAAACAAACCTTTTCCTCACTATTATCAACAATTTTTTTGATCCTCAAAACCTCTTCGAGACTCTGAGACTCGTCGTCATCAGTTAATGCCCCACTGTATTCATATCTGTGTTGATCCACATTCTTGTCCATAAACTCCCTATGATCATGGTCAACATCTTCTTCATCTCTACTGCTATTTGCCTTGCTATCCTTTGTGTCCTTACTATCCCCAACCTCAACCCCACTTTTGCACTTATCACTGTCATCAATATTCTCCAGACAATCACCATCTGGCACGGACAACTTCATCGTATTACACCCAAAACATTTTGTCATTTTGCAAGAAAACAGCATCTCTGCGATCCAATCCCTTTTCCGTTTGAACTCGCAGGGACAATCAGAAGCGGCAACAATAATTGCATGCTCAATTACGTCGAATATGTTTCTTTCCGCACTTTTGAAATAATCCCTCCATTTATCAAGACTCCCTAGTGTATTAGCCATGGCAAGAACTCGAACTCGAACTCAAACTCAAAGCTTTCAGGAAAAAACAATAAAGAAAAATCTTCGGAAAAGTGTACTCTCTTTTCCTCTCAGCTACGACCGACTTGTATTAATAGGCTGATGAAAAACCGATTAACATGAGTTAGTTTGTCTAGAAATGTAAACATATTTCTAGTGCAAATCCTCTGATAAATCGAAGGGATACCCCTAGAAATCTGGGAGACCGGTAAGGAAGTGATTCTCTCTCTCTCTCTCTCGAGAACGCGCCACCTCTTTACTCTCTAAACGGTTTTCTGTTTTTGAATTTCCTAGCCGTTGGATGGAAACGATCCGACGGCACAGCTTATGTTCCCATATTAAGCATATCATGTTGTGATTGATAATAACAAATTAATAATTTTGTGATACAATATATTGTTTACTTCTATCAGATATTACTCTAATACGATTATTGATTTTAATATATTTTTAAAATAAAATATTATATTTTACAATATAATCTATATATATATATATATATATAAACAAAATGACTTTTTTCAATTCCGTTTTCCTGCCTAAACTTCATTACTTATTTAGAATAATTATATTATTATTAAATTAAAATTAAACATTTTTATTTTAAAAATTTTGATTCGATTTCAAAATCTAAATTATTCCACAAATTTATGTGTTTCAAAATTAGATGATATCAAGATTAATATATTGCAATATTTAATACATGATTCGAAATCTATATATTTTATCGAATATTAATCAAATCACTGAATTATGAAATTAAAAAAATATATGAAATCTAACAAATATATGACTCAATTTTTTCGATTCATTTTATCAAAAAAAAAAAATCTATATATATATATATATATATCTATATCTTTACATATAAAAACAAAATGATTTTTTTTTTAATTTTGTTTCCCCGCCTAAACTTCATTACTTATTCAGAATAATTATATTATTATTAAATTAAAATTAGACGTTTTTATTTTGGAGATTTTAATTAGATTTCAAAGTTTAAATTATTCCACAAATTTAGGTGTTTCAAAATTAGATGATATCAAGATAAATATACTGCAATATTTAATATATGATTCGAAATCTAAATATTTTTTCGAATATTAATCAAATCACATAAATATGAAATTCAAAAAATATATGAAATCTAACAGATGACTCAATTTTCTCGATTCATTTTATCAAACAAAATATATATATATTTATATATATATAAATAATTAAAATGACTTTTTTCTATTTTTGTTTTTCCGCCTAAACTTAATTACTTATTTAGAATAATTATATTATTATTAAACTAAAATTAGACGTTTTTATTCTAGAGATTTTGATTCGATTTCAAAATTTAAATTATTCCACAAATCTTGGTGTTTCAAAATTACATGATATCAAGATGAATATACTGCAATATTTGATACATGATTCGAAATCTAGATATTTTTTTGAATATTAATCATATCACAGAAATATGAAATTCAAAAAATATATGAAATCTAACATATATATGACTCAATTTTTTCGATTCATTTTATCAAACAAAATCTCTATATATATCTATATCTTTACATATAAAAACAAAATGATTTTTTTTCAATTTTGTTTTCCCGCCTAAACTTCATTACTTATTTAGAATAATTATATTATTATTAAATTAAAATTAGACGTTTTTATTCTGGAGATTTTTATTAGAATTCAAAGTTTAAATTATTCCACAAATTTAGGTGTTTCAAAATTAGATTATATCAAGATGAATATACTGCAATATTTGATATATGATTCGAAATCTAAATATTTTTTCGAATATTAATCAAATCACATAAATATGAAATTAAAAAAATATATGAAATCTAACAGATGACTCAATTTTCTCGATTCATTTTATCAAACAAAATATATATATTTATATATATATAATTAAAATGACTTTTTTCCATTTTTGTTTTCCCGCCTAAACTTAATTACTTATTTAGAATAATTATATTATTATTAAACTAAAATTAGACATTTTTATTCTGGAGATTTTGATTCGATTTCAAATTTTAAATTATTCCACAAATCTTGGTGTTTCAAAATTAGATGATATCAAGATGAATATACTGCAATATTTGATACATGATTCGAAATCTAGATATTTTTTCGAATATTAATCATATCACAGAAATATGAAATTCAAAAAATATATGAAATCTAACATATATATGACTCAATTTTCTCAATTCATTATATCAAACAAAATCTATATATATATATATATATTATTAAAATCACTTTTTTAAATATTATTTTTTCGGCCTAAATTTCAACCATATAAATGTAAAATTATATATATTTATGGAAATCTTTTAAGATACATTATTAAAATTTAATTCAAGAGATTAATATCAACAATCTTCGGGATTCGCTTAGTTTCTGTTGTTCAACATAAATAAAAATTCAAATTTTAAATTTTTTTGTTAACTCATAATATATTTAAAATAAGAAATAAATTTGTTAGAGATGTGAAATCATTGTAGTTTCAATATATTATGAAAAATCATTAACAATTTTCCTATAATTAAGCTATAAATTATTTTAAATCACCCAATCACATGAAAAAAAATATGATTTTGTCAAATATGAAATTAAATTTTACCATAATTCAAAATCATTTCTCATTTTTGTCTCTCTCTTCTTTCTATATATTTTATCAAAATTATTACTAAATATTTTAAGGTCTATATTTTTTGTTCTTCCTCCTTTTGAAGTCTTTTGCGTTTTCTGTTTTAAGAAAATAAATGGTAAGACAGGTATGATAATATGTGTCATATTTCAATAGTCACAAAAGCCTACACTCTTCAAAATAGTATTTTTAGGTTTATTTTATTTTTAGATTTTTTTATTCACCTGTTGCTTTCAATTTATCATAAACATATTTAATTTTCTTAACTATTTTTCTTTCTTACTTTAAACAAAAAGTTCGTCCATCTCTTTCATGTTTCGTTTGATTATTCTTGTGATTTTCTGTTGACATCTGCTAATTATTTCGACGTATAAGCACCGTGCGATTTTTCATTAGCTTTCAAAGTATTTGTTTCTATCAAATTTTAAATTTTTGTAATATTATTATATTTAATTAGCAATTTTCCAAATATTTTTATCCTTAATTTGACTATGTAATTGGCAAATTTTACGAGATCTATACAAATATTTATTTTCTTTAATCTGTTGATATCGCTATTTTTTTAATTTAATTTGATTCAACCTTCTATAAATCGTGGATATCAAGCTTATCAATTTGTGAACGAGGCTAACTCTAATAGCAAAAAAGACAAAACATAAAATTACAGTAAATTTCTACTCATTATACAAAAAAATAATCACTGAATTACAAATCTACACCTTCTACAATATATACCATATAACTTGAATATATGATTATATTACAAATTATAAGAAAAAAATATCTTCTGTGCATCGCAAGTTGAAACATGGTTCAGCATAATTTTGATGTTTATGTTTGTAAAAGAGAGAGAGAGAGAGATCCAAGGTTAAAAGAGAAGTCTTTTTTTTCTGTATATACAAAGATTGTACAGACCTTTTGTTTATATTTTACAAGATAGATTCTACAAGAAAATAAATCATAAATACATGTTTAAAGGATCTTGACTGATACTAAATCCTTAATTTTTGTGATTTGATCTTCTTTCCTTTCCAATAGGATCTTGACTGATACTAAATCCTTAATTTTGGTGATTTGATCTTGTTTCCTTTCCAACACTCCCCCTCAAGTTAAGAGCGGGATCTCTGATACTTAACTTGCTGAGAACTTCTATAAAACTTTTGGAGTTAACGGCCTTGGTCAAGATGTCGGCTAGCTGATCTTCAGACCGTACAAATGGCAGAGCCGAAATTCCTCATTCAATCTTCTCTTTGATGAAGTGCCGATCAACTTCAACATGTTTTGTTCTGTCATGTTGCACTAGGTTCTCTGAGATAGTGATGGCTGCCTTGTTGTCACAAAACATCTGGCACGTCTTTCTTAGGTGAAGGTCTAGCTCCATCAATAGTTTTCTTAACCAGAGAACCTCAGTTAGTCCACTCTTAATTCCTCTAAACTCTGCTTCTACACTTGAGAGAGCCACCACATTCTACTTTTTGCTTCTCCAAGTGACAAGATTTCCTCCAACAAGACTAAAGTATCCAGCAGTGGACCATATGTCCAGTAGGTTCCCAGCCCAGTTTGCATCTGTATATGCTTGTATCTCTAGATGTCCAACCTTCTTGAACACCACTCCATATCCAACAGTTCCCTTCAAATACCTTATAACTCTCAGCGCAGCTTCCAAATGATCAGCTTGAGGTCGGTGCATAAACTCACTCACAACTCCAATATCGTATGCAATATCGGGTCGAGTATGCGAGAGGTATATAAGTTTTCCCACAAGACGCTGATATCTTCCTTGATTGGCTAATTCTGCTTCTTCCACAATTTTCAGTCCATGATTGATAGCCACGGGTGTATCTGCGGGCTTGCAATCCAGCATTCCCGTCTCAGCTAGAAGATCTAGAGTATATTTCTTTTGATTGATAAAGATTCCCTTCTTTGATCTGAGTACCTCAATCCCGAGAAAGTACTTCAGATTTCCCATGTCCTTCATCTCAAATTCCTTGAACATATTATCCTTCAATTCCTTGATCTCCTCTGAGTCATCACCGGTTATGATCATATCATCCACATATATGTCAAACAGGTGATGAGATTACCTCATTTCTTTAGAAATAAGGTGTGATATGAATTGCTCTGCTTATATCCATATTTCTTCATAGCCATGGTAAATCTCCCAAACCAAGCTCTTGGGGATTGTTTAATTCCATATAAGGTCTTTTTCAATCTGCAAACATCACCTTTTCTAAACTCTCCTAAGAAACCCTGGGGTGCTTCCATGTAAACTTCTTTGTTTAATTCTCCATGAAGAAACACATTTGTAACATCAAATTGGTGTAAGGTCCAATCTTTGTTTGCAACAATAGATAGGAGAACTCTAACTGTGTTCATCTTTGCCACTGGTGAGAATGTCTCAGCATAATCTATCTCGTATGTCTGTGTGTATCCTTTTGTAAAAAGCCAAGCTTTGTATCTTTCGATAAACACATCTGGATGTCTTTTAATTGTAAAGACCCATCTGCATCCAACAGAACTTTTTCCCTCTGGCAACTGACATTTCTCCCAGGTATGATTCTGGGCTAGTGCATCCATCTTCTTCTATAGGTCTTTTCTCCAATGTTCAAACTTGAGGGCCCCTTCTACTGTTTGTGGAATCTCTTCACTATATAAAGCTGCTTCATAAGTTGTAGCAACTTTAGATAGATTTCCTTGAGCAAAATCCCTAATAGAGTATCGAGATTTTTGTGTAGCTTTCTTTGGGGTATATCGTTTGGGAGGTATCCCCGATTACTTCTGGGAGGCAACACATATCTCCCAGTATCACAATCTACAGTATTATCCTCCTGTTCTCCTTGCTCTCTTTCATTTTCTGTAGCCTCTTGTTCTCCTTCATTCTCCCATGCAATATAATTAGAAGAATCAGAAACAGTAGTAGTAGGTTCAGAGTCCCTTACCTCAGATATCAGTGGCAGAGGAGACACTGGGTTGGGCAGCGGAGCATCAGCAGACTGTTCCTATGTGTTTGAAACTGGCTTAGTGGTAAGGTTGACTGTCTCTGTTGGAACCTGGTAGCGTCGTTTCTCCACCAAAATTAATCCGACCAGCGGTCGGTATGCCCACACTGACCAGAACAGCAGCAAGCAAGATCGTCTCCCAAAGGACTGGAAAGGATTTTTCTAATCTTTTGATATGACAATAATCACGAAAATCAGTAGCAAAGATTTGTATTTTGAGAATGAAATTGAATAGCAAAAATTAAGAAAAGGATTTGTATCAGATATGTAAAATATTACGGGTTCCAATTAATTCCACTCTAGCTAACTATTTCAATCATTGATGCAAAATTGACTTTAATTCATGCAAATAAATTAGTTATAACCACCTAAGACGCTTCTGACGCGGTCTTATCTCTCCTTAATTTCTTGATAATTAGGAAGACACTTCACCAATTATTTCTCTAATCGACTGACAACCCTAGAGACGCTCTATGGATTTAATGAGCCGACAACATTAATAATTAAAGAGACCCAATTCAAAACCGATAAACTCTGACGCAGGATTACCGAATTAAGACTGATCTTTTCTTGATTCTGAAGAATCAATGTACCGCTAATTAAATGTAAACCACAATTACGGATGGCTGATTTAATTGGCTACTAATTAATTCCGGTCTAATGAATATTTCGAACTATCCAATAGATCCGAAACAATTAACCACAGTAAACACAGAGAATCACAGATACTTGCATAAAATAAAGTATACGAACAGATTTGATCTCATAAAATAGAATAGCTAAAGTTTCCTTAATTGTCACCGGAATAAAAGAGTTTAGCTACAACCCATAATAGAATCAAGAAACCAAATAAAAGATAGAAAAGATAAAATCGGGCTGCTTCTTGGAGAGAAGAACGGTTGTCTTCTTGGTTTCTTGAAGTAGGGTAAATCTGATAATGTAAAGTATGATCCTAATGGAACCCTAGTTCATCTATATATACAAATCCAATGCTAATGAAGCCCATGGTTACAAGTTTAACTGATATATTGCTGTCAAATCCCGTAGGAACCTATATGTGTGGTGGAATTGGGCCTTTAAATCGATCCTGGGCCGCTACAAAATATTATGTTCAGGCCCAACTGGTCGGTATGCCCATACCGACCGTCTTCCAGTAAATCCCTGCTCGATTTTTCCGAATATTTTGCTCCTTTTTTCTCCAAAGTTGAATATTCTCCTACAATCATGCAACAACCTGAATTAGCTCAAAAATATAGGTGTTGAAGGGATAATGATCATTAAAATTACACCAAAAACTCTCCAAAAAGATGTATCAAATAACCACCATCAAATCCCCCCACACTTAAACAATGCTCGCCCTCGAGCATAACTCAAAGAAAGAAAACTGGACTCGATACTGCAAAGGCAAAATAATCATTGGCAACATTTCAACAGACAATAATCAAAGCATGATCATCCACAAACCACCAACTCTTCTCTTGTGGCAAAAATGTGCATTAGCTCTTTATTCAAGTCAAAATTATGCATAGTCAATCCTGCCCTTCCAAGTTTCACTCAATTTCTCTCAAATAAGAAATAGGGACAGTTTCAATTACTCAAATCACAACTTGATACTATCAAACACATGTTTGCCCTTATGTCATCGTCTCTACCCGAAATATGAGATAAAAGCACTAATCAAAATGTCTTTGCAGGGTTGTAATGGGGCTAGGGGAAAAGGTAGGATGGAAGGATAGAATGGTTAAATTATGGAAATATACGAGCATATCAAAATATTTGCGGCACTCCTAAAAAAAACAAACTCATTTTCAATCGAACAAGACATGACCAGCATCAAACAATTAACATCCATAACCCCTTTATTCTCTTCTCTTTTTTTTTTTTTTTTGCAGAACAGTAACTGGAACAGTAACATGAGTACTGTTACTCCAAAAACTGAACTCTTCATTTTTTCTTTTTTTTTTCGAATTTTTTTTTTTCCTGGAGAACATTAATAGCACTGTTACTCTAGAAGTTGAATTTTCGATTTTTTTTTCAAAATAGGGGCTGGATGTCGAAATATTTTCAACAGGTCGACAATGTTCTATTCTCAAAACAGTAAGATACATATATTCACAAGAATCCGCATTTAAGCACATAACATCTTCTAAGTATATGAGTTTTCATTTCTAGCACATTCTAACATGCTCGCATACTTTCATGGGACAAAAGCAGGCTAAAACAGGTTATGGCTTATTGGAGTGGCTGTAATCAATAAAAACGGCTAAGGCACAACAGGCTCACTAGTGGATATGTAGGGTTTGGTTAATATATTTAGGCCAAAACTGGGTTAATCCTAAATGCCTTAATCATTTTTATGCAAGAATCTCAAAAGAGTTTCAACTATGGCAACCGGGCAAACAGGAAATCCAGCATACAAGTTTGATACACTCATTTAGAAACAAATTGAGTAATTTTCAGATATAAAATCATGCTCATCAGACTCAATTCTCACTATATATAAAGCTGTAATTATGTGATCAACTATGCAAATTTTTGTCATCCTAGAACACATACGAGCACAGACACACAATTTCACCACAAAAGAACAACAACCAAACAATCTCACAAACCAACTTTTCATATTGACCATTTCCATGCTGCCAACGACTCAACCAAGACTCTTTTTTTGTTTTTTTTTATTTTTGACAAAATACGTATACTCCCCTGGATAAAGTGTCAAGGCTTCGAAGAACGGGACATCCGGCGGACCGCTTGTTCACAGCTGTAACTACTCTGCCAACCATACCAAAATGAAATGAAATTAACACTATAGGCTTATAACTTTGCACAACTTTTTTTTTTTTAATAGACTAAAGAAAAATAATAATAATATAAAAAACTAAGAAGATAAAATTCAAAGAGCATGGGTTGCCTCCCAAGAAGCGCCCTTGTTTAACGTCTTAGGCTCAACGTATCAAGTGGTTGGTCATGGAGAGATCTTGGGGGTCGCCAGGGTCATTCCATCGATGGTAGCCATTTCCATTCCCCCGTAGGAAGGGTTCAACAATTTGCCATTCACGTTCAACACTTTGGAAGTACTCAAACTTTGAATCTCGACGGCTCCATGAGAACTTACAGCTTCCGCTATAGCTGGCAAAATAGGTTCTGTACTGGTTGGTATGGGCATTCTGCTCGACAGATGCCGAGTGTGGAATTCACAGGTGGAACAAAGCTGCATCATGGCAGCACGAATTTCCTTATCTTCTTCAGCCACTGCTACTATTCTAGCCGTCCCATTAAGCAGTACCTGCTCCAATTTGTCTTCCCTATACTTATTTTTAACAAAATCGTCAACTAAGGAATCAACAACATCAACCATATACAAACCTTCACAATCCTCAACATGATTCATAGCTTCAAAAATATTAAATGTAACAGTATCACCATCAAATTTGAAGCTAAGAATGCCCTTATCAATAGCAATTTTAGTTCTAGCAGTTTTCATGAATGGCCTTCATAAAAGAATTAAAGGTCTATGTGCAGCCAAGGTATCATTCATTTCTACAATGTAAAAATCCACCGGAAAAATTAAATCATTAACTTTCACCAAAACATCTTCTACCACACCTTTAGGATATGTATTAGACCTATCAGCTAATTGAATTACCACACGAGTTTCCTTCATATCACCTAACTGTAGTTCCTTATACATAGAGAGTGGCATAACATTGATGGAGGCGCCTAAATCTAACATAGCTCTCTCAACTTTCTTACTACCAATGATGCAAGGAATAGTAAACATGCCAGGATCCCTACATTTTTCCGGTAATTTTCTTTGAATAACAGCTGAAACATTTTCACTAACCTTGATTTTAGCATCTTTCCCATATCTCATCTTTTTAGTACATAATTCTTTCAAAACTTTTGCGTACCTGGGCACTTGCTTAATGGCATCAATTAAGGGCAAGTTAATTTCTACCTTTTTTAACAACTCAAGAATTTTTTTCTCATCGTCCTCTTTCTTATTTCGAACCAACCTGGAAGGAAAAGGGGCTGCCAAAATAGATTGAGAATTAGCAATTTTAGAATTAACAATTACCTTAGGGGGAAGAGGTTGATCCGGTTGTTGTGCCTCCTCAACGACCTCCTTCGTTTGATTTACATCCTTATCTTTTGGCTCCTTCTCTTTCTTCCTAACCTCTTGCTCGACCAGCTCCTTTCCATTCCTCAAAGTTATGGCACTAATATTCTCCTTAGGATTTATCTCAGCTTGGGATGGAAGTTTGCCTTGATTTGCTTGTATTTTGTTCACTTGTGTGGCAAGTTGGGTGATTTGTGTGCCCATACTGCCCAAGGCAGCTTGTGTCTCCTGCTGGAAAGCTTGCTGGTTTTGCACCATATTTTTAACAATTTCGCTGGTGTGTGCAAGAGTTTTCAAAATATCGTTCATGCTGGGTTCTGAGCGGTCGGTATGCCCACACTGACCAGAACAGCAGCAAGCAAGATCGTCTCCCAAAGGACTGGCGAGGATTTTTCTAATCTTTTGATATGACAATAATCACGAAAATCAGTAGCAAAGATTTGTATTTTGAGAATGACATTGAATAGCAAAAATTAAGAAAAGGATTTGTATCAGATATGTAAAATATTTCGGGTTCCAATTAATTCCACTCTAGCTAACTATTTCAATCATTGATGCAAAATTGACTTTAATTCATGCAAATAAATTAGTTATAACCACCGAAGATGCTTCTGACGCGGTCTTTTCTCTCCTTAATTTCTTGATAATTAGGAAGACGCTTCACCAATTATTTCCCTAATCGACTGACAACCCTAGAGACGCTCTATGGATTTAATGAGCCGACAGCATTAATAATTAGAGAGACCCAATTCAAAATCGATAAACTCTGATGCAGGATTACCGAATTAAGACTGATCTTCCCTTGATTCTGAAGAATCAATGTACCACTAATTAAATCTAAACCACAATTACGGATGGCCGATTTAATTGGCTACTAATTAATTCCGGTCTAATGAATATTTCGAACTACCCAATAGATCCGAAACAATTAACCATAGTAAACACAGAGAATCACAGATACTTGCATAAAATAAAGTATACGAAAAGATTTGATCTCATAAAATAGAATAGCTAAAGTTTCCTTAATTGTCTGAAATCTCTCCCAATAATCCGCAAGGCTCTCTCTTGATTTTTGCTTAATGCTGCTGATAGCCATTCTTAAATTGGCAGCCCTTGACTCTGGAAAGAATTTTCGCAAGAACTACTCCTCCAATTCATTCCAAGTTTGAATGGAGCCCGATGGAAGGTCAAATAGCCAATCTCTAGCCTTTCCCTGTAATGTATGAGAAAAAGTTAGTAATCTCAAATTATTTTCAGAAAAACCTTGCAGGCGTAGAGTGGAGCAAACTAAGTCAAATAAAGCAAGATGTTTGTGTGCACTCTCTCCGGGTAGATCACCGAACTTGGGCAGCACTTGGATAAAACCAGGTCTAATTTCAGCGTTTTGTGCAATATGTGGCAGCACAATGCAAATCGGTCGATTATTGCAGTGACGAGCCAATTCCTTTATAAGAGGTTCAACTTCTTCTCTTGGTAAGAGTCCACGTTCTTCATTATTAATCATATTTTCTGAAATAACAGCTTCCTTGGCTCTTTTCCTTAAGTTCTTGGCAGTTTTCTCCACTTCCGGATCAAAAATCAATTCTCCTGTACATGAAGAACGGGGCATAAAATTGAAAAATAATAAAACAAAAAAAATTGTCAAACCAGTAGATTAGAAATATCACTGCTTAAAACCAGTCCCCGGCAACGGCGCCAAATTTTGGTAGCGTCGTTTCTCCACCAAAATTAATCCGACCAGCGGTCGGTATGCCCACACTGACCAGAACAGCAGCAAGCAAGATCGTCTCCCAAAGGACTGGCGAGGATTTTTCTAATCTTTTGATATGACAATAATCACGAAAATCAGTAGCAAAGATTTGTATTTTGAGAATGAAATTGAATAGCAAAAATTAAGAAAAGGATTTGTATCAGATATGTAAAATATTCCGGGTTCCAATTAATTCCACTCTAGCTAACTATTTCAATCATTGATGCAAAATTGACTTTAATTCATGCAAATAAATTAGTTATAACCACCGAAGATGCTTCTGACGCGGTCTTATCTCTCCTTAATTTCTTGATAATTAGGAAGACGCTTCACCAATTATTTTCCTAATCGACTGACAACCCTAGAGACGCTCTATGGATTTAATGAGCCGACAGCATTAATAATTAGAGAGACCCAATTCAAAACCGATAAACTCTGACGCAGGATTACCGAATTAAGACTGATCTTCCCTTGATTCTGAAGAATCAATGTACCACTAATTAAATGTAAACCACAATTACGGATGGCCGATTTAATTGGCTACTAATTAATTTCGGTCTAATGAATATTTCGAACTACCCAATAGATCCGAAATAATTAACCACAGTAAACACAGAGAATCACAGATACTTGCATAAAATAAAGTATACGAACAGATTTGATCTCATAAAATAGAATAGCTAAAGTTTCCTTAATTGTCACCGGAATAAAAGAGTTTAGCTACAACCCATAATAGAATCAAGAAACCAAATAAAAGATAGAAAAGATAAAATCGGGCTGCTTCTTGGAGAGAAGAACGGCTGCCTTCTTGGTTTCTTGAAGTAGGGTAAATCTGATAATGTAAAGTATGATCCTAATGAAACCCTAGTTCAACTATATATATAAATCCAATGCTAATGAAGCCCATGGTTACAAGTTTAACTGATATCTTGCTGTCAAATCCCGTAGGAACCCATATGTGTGGTGGAATGGGGCCTTTAAATCGATCCTGGGCCGTTACAAAATATTATGTTCAGGCCCAACTGGTCGGTATGCCCATACCGACCGTCTTTCAGTAAATCCCTGCTCGATTTTTCTGGATATTTTGCCCCTTTTTTATCCAAAGTTGAATATTCTCCTACAATCATGCAACAACCTGAATTAGCTCGAAAATATAGGTGTTGAAGGGATAATGATCATTAAAATTACACCAAAAACTCTCCAAAAAGATGTATCAAATAACCACCATCAGAACCATTTTTGGGCTTGGTATTGACAACCAACTTAGCGGATCGAAGTGACTCTCAGTCGTACTCTCCCCCTAACTGCTAAGGTAGTTGGTATAAAAGTATTTGGTTTCAAGGAAATTGCAGTGGATGGTGGTGAGGATTTGACGTGTTTATGGATTGTAGCACCGATATCCCTTTCGATTAATTCCATAACCAACAAACACACACTTAACTGCACACGGAGAAAGTTTAGTGCGTTCATGTTTGGGAATACGAACAAATATGGAGCAACCAAAAACCCGAGGCTGGAGTGTAAGGACAAGAGGTATTTTGGCAAGGGTGGATAATTTGTGGAGAGGGGTCTTAAGCCGGAGTGTTTTTTAGGGAAGACGATTCAAGAGGTAAACGGAGGTGGCAATGGCTTCAGGCCAAAAAAAGGTGGGTACACGAGAGTCAAACATCATGGCACGCGTCATCTCCAGAAGAATTCAATTTTTTCGTTCAGCGACACCATTTTGTTCTGGAGTATACGGACAAGTGGTTTGCTGTATGATCCCTTTTTTCTGGCACACGGTTTTCATAGAATTATTGAAAAATTCCCCCCCTTCCCCCCATTATCGGATCTAAGGATCTGAATCTGTGTCTGAAATTGAGTTTCAATCATGGCATAAAAATGGGTGAATTTTTCAAAAACTTGAGATTTTTGTTGTAAGAAATACACCTATGTTATCCTAGTGCAATCATCGACAAAGAGCAAAAAATATTTAAACCCATGACCGCCCATAATAGGGGAAGGACCCCAAACAGTAGAGTGCACCAAAGAAAAATAGAGTTCATTTGTGTATTATTGGGCTTAAAAGATTATCTGTGGCTTTTAGCCAAAACACAACTGTCATAAGGTAATGTCTCAGTTTTGACTAATTTAGGAAATAAGAGTTTAAGATATCGAGTGGAAGGATGTCCCAACCATCGATGCCAAAGCCAGGCTTCCCGGTCTGTAGTTCCATGAGCGAGCATCACCTTGCCTTGTTGAGCAATCTCATCCACATAGTAGAGTCCGTTCCACTCAGTGCCACACCCAATAATCTCCCCCGTCCTGATATCCTGCAGAAAACAGAAGTGTGGGTGCATCAGCATTATACAATTAAGTTCTTTTGTAATATGGCTAACAGACATGAGTTTATGGGAAAGGAACTGAACATATAGGCAGTTCTGAAACCGTAAAGTGGGAGAAATTTCTATAGTTCCAGCTCCCTTTACACGAGTCAAGGCACCACTGGCGGTTTGGACGTGTGTTCGTAATGGTTTTGATGACTTCAAGATATCATTTTTGTCAAAATTCATAGTATCGATAGCCCCACAATAAAAAATCCACCCCCTATCTCTATCTATTTTCTCATGTTAAATTCGACAAGCAGTAGAAATATTCTCCATTTTTTATAAGGGATGGGGTCAAATTCAATATAAGGTGAAGTTCTGGACTTGGGTTTGCAGTATATAGGGCTAAATCTGTAGGTCTGCATATAAGGAGGGACTAAAAGGGAATTCATGTAAATGGAAAGGGTTTAGTGGTAAACCACCTAACCCTATATGTGGAGTCTCGCTTTCTTCACAAACATTCGCCATCTGTCTCTGTGTGTCCACCTTCTGACTCCTCACAGCCACTGCCGCCCCGGCCACATCGTGCCCATCAATTTTGATGGCCAACTTCTCTTTTGCCTGCGGAACCTTGTGTTATCCTTCCACCAGTCGGGATTGCCGACAAGTTGGAAGCATGTCTCCTTAGTGTGCTTCTGCATCCTACAATGTGTACAGTGGAGCTTTGATTTGTCCACTTTCCCTCGCGATGAAGGGTTGTTGGAGCGAGTTTGCCTTCTTTCTGCGCTTGTTGTCGGCTCCCCTCCGGGCGTGGTGCAGTGTTGCGAGTTCTGAATCCAGCACCAATTCCTCCCGATGATGTGGTGATCGAGTCGGTAGGGTGAGTTATCGTTTGTAGAATCTGTAGCCGGGCGGCCTCCTATCGCATTTTTTAAAATGCCAACTCGACTGAGGGAATTGGGGTTTCCTTAAGAATATCTCGCCGGATCCCATCATATTTGGTGTCTAGGCCAGAGAGAAACAGGTAAAGTCGCCGATTAGCGATTAATTTCTTGTATTTGTTGATTCCTTCCTCACAGCAGCCGAGAGGGTTTGGCTCTCTTCGATCGATGTTAAGCCATATAGTTTGTAATTCATTCCAATAATCCTCTAAAGTAAGTTGTCCTTGGCTAACCTTGTAGGCTTTGACCTCCAAATCATAAATTTGGAATGGGTCGGCTCCACTTCCGTATGTGACTGCAAGGCTTTCCCACACGGCATTGGCGGTCTGATGTTGTGCAAAGTTTGTGACGAGCTTTTCTTCCATTGATAATAATTTGGGTCTGTTTCTGCTGGTGGTGGTGGTTGTACAGTGATATGCCTGGATTTACCCCTACTTCCGATTGCTACCCTCATGAGTCAAGCCCACAGTGGGTAGTTGTTTCCATCTAGTTTGAACCCGAGTGTGACATGCTCAGAGTTTCTCACCAGATTTGCTATTTGAAGAGTTACTTCATTCTGTGTGTTTGGATTTTGATTGGTTGTTAGCTTTGAATTTGTTGGATTTGGAGTTGTTGCTTGTAACTCGTTTGACATCTTGTATTCTGTCTTTCAGGACTCAAACACAGATTCTGCCTTGATTAATTACGAATTGAATCGAGAGTGGTATAGGAACAATGATGATCTAATTTTGAGTTCCTCGGATCCTCGCCTGCTCTGATACCAAGTTGAAACATGGTTCAACATAATTTTGATGTTTATGTTTGTAAGAGAGAGAGAGAGAGAGAGAGAGAGAGAGAGAGAGAGAGAGATCCAAGGTTAAAAGAGAAGTCTCTTTTTTTTCTGCATTACAAAGATTGTACAGACCTTTTGTTTATACGTTACAAGATAGATTCTACAAGAAAATAAATCATAAATACATGTTTAAAGGATCTTAACTGATACTAAATTCTTAATTTTGGTGATTTGATCTTCTTTCCATTCCAACATCGCACAGGTCCCACACTAGTTTTGAGTTAATCAATAATTAAGCATAAAGATTTTTAAAAAATTTATTATTATAAAGTAAGTCTGTTGGCATATATCGAAAATCATAATTTAAATGTGTGTGATAATCTATACAAGTTGCAAAAGAAAACATTATGAGAGATATGCATAATCCTAACCAAATCAAGAACCAACCACTATGTAGATATTCAAGGAGGGAAGATCAACAAATAAGAGATAAATAAGGAATGAAGATCTTGAATATTGACAAGAAAAATATATAAGGGTTTGCAAGATCAAAACAACAAACAAATGAGAGATTCAAGGAGATATCTGAAGAGAAATTGAAGGAGATCCAAGGAGAGATCTCAGGAGAAATTCAAGGAAAGGTTCAAGGAATAGGAGAGAAAATTAAGGAATGATGATCACGAAAATCTTGAGCCTTTGGTCTATAAATAAGAGTCATATGCAAAGGCTGCAGGTCATCTCTATTACATTACATTTATTATCATATGCAGAGAAAGAGACGTCCTATTTGAGAGGGATTATTTTATTTGAGAGCTTATTTTAGTACAATTCCATCAAAGGGCGAACTGTGAGTGAACCACTCGTTGGTTTCCACTGTGCTCGGAAGAGTACAGCCTGTTGGGCTTGAGAGAGTTCAAATTTCTATCATACGGGAGTCGGCAGCCAAATTCATCTAGGAGACTAGATGGTCAAGTAAGTGGTTAGAAGAGAGTGGTATAGGATTGACTAGTATTAGAGGGAGTCTAATGACGTGTAACTCCAAACTATATCATTGTGGGAACAAACATTCTATTTAATAAAAATACTTGAGAGGAAGAAGGGATTCTTCTTGGAAATTGTTGTAACTACTATTTCACTTCCGCATAGTTCAATTATAGTTCAAATTAGTACTGAACACAACACACATGCACGAATTCTAATCTAACATATTATTTTACTAGTAAAAATATATTAACAAATATAATTTTGTATAAAAATCTATATTCTCTGCCCCAAAACAAAAATTATGATTTTATAATTAATTGATTAATTGTACAACACTTAAATTATTTATAGAATCCAATATGGATGTAATAAATTATTTCTATATTATTAGTTATATTTATTTGTAGTTCAAATACAATATAAATAATCCAATATATAATATATTTTAAGATATATACCCAAATAATCATTCAAAAGTAATTATATTTTTGACATCTAATAACTCATTTTAATATATGCGATATTGATGTAAAATTAAAAATCGCAAAAAATAATTAATTTAATATATTATACACTGATGGAGATGAACTTGCGATGAATTACTTGGAGAAACGTGATTTTGCATCAAAGAAGCTTTGATCTTTGCATTCTTTTCGTGGGTTTGCATCTGATTAGTTGTTAGTTTGGTTTCTGTTATGAGTGGTTATGCTTTCTTTTATGAGTGGTTATGGTATATCCAATTAGCTGGAGTTGTTTGATTTTTTTTATGAGTAGTTTGGTATATCCAATTAGTTGAAGTATATGTAGAACTTATGGTTTTGAAGAATTGAGTATTGAATAAGGGTTTTTTCCCCTTTTGAGCAACGTCTAGTATACGTAGTGTGATACCCTAAGCCTCTCACTACTCACTGGCCAATATAGGTCATAAATTATATTCATTTTATAATTTTATGAGCTATTGAAATTACATTTTTATTTATTTTGCAGCTCGTATTTGATTATTTTTTGTGTATAGTTAAATTTTTTTGTAGGGTTTATATTATAGGTTAGAACCCTTAACCACAAATGTCGAGAAAAAGATAACGTGTTAAGTTTTATTAAAGCAGGATTACACGTGGCGAGCTTTACAAGAAAATAAGAATAATGATGATAATGATAATAAGTACATATAAGCAAACAAAAGAACAAAAAAAAAGAGGTAAAATCTAACTAAGTCGGGAATACTTAAAGAACATAGATGTTAAAACCCTTAATTACCGTGAAACTCCCACAGAGAGAGAGAGAGAGGAATAAGAATCCTGCAACTCGTGAAGAATCAGGTAAAATGGTTACTTTCCATAATTATATGTTTCACTAGAATAGAAAAGGAGAACAATAGTGGAGTATCATATTTTATTCTTTTTCTGTATTTCTTAATAAGATTTCACGATATATATATATATATATATATATATATATTTTAGAAAATAGATGATTAGAGAACATACACAATACACAATTAATGTCTATTACATGATAAATATATCATGTAATTTATTAAGGTTTAATTAATAATTAAAATTGATTGGAATAATAAAAAATGTAATAATTATCATATTCAAAATAATCAAAAAATTAATAATTTATAGTAGATTATTCATATTCAAATATATTTTCCATTTTCTTAATCCTCCTATATTTCTTGATTTTTTCTTATTATAAATAAGTCATATTATGTAGTCATAATTGATACAATTGCATCATTCTTTTTATTTAATTGAACTCAATATTATATCTAATTATGCATATATATACTGATATAATTAGAGAAATTGATTCTATTGAGTTAGTATGTACAAAAAATTATTTTATTACAATTATTATAACATTTGTAAATTTCACGACTTCTACGCTAGTCTTCTTCTAATATTTTAAAATCTCAATTAACTTACAATTGATGTTTATAACAACAACAATAATAATAATATCAAGAAGCAACGAAAACACATAAAACATAAAACATGGAATTTTTTTTTTTTTTTGTCTCATATTAATTGAATACAAAATAGGTTCTTATATTCAAACATTTAAATGTATATTAATAAATCTCAATAATCAAATATCTAAAAGTTTCCATTCAAAATGTTTTATTTTTATATTTATTAATTCAATGTGTATTAATAAAACCTGTGTGTGAAAACCCTTTTTTAGCTTCGGTTGACTTCAGTCGACAATGGGTCAATTAGTCTTTGATGTTGAATCACTTTTCCCATATTTATTTATTAATTGTTTGAAATTTTGGGTAGGCAAAGCGACATGCCAGACCCGTTTATTCCTACCACAAACATCATAATATATGGGATTGTAAGCCTAATATTAATATTAGGCCCGTTTATTAAAATCTTTGCACATATTGTCAAATTTAACCTCAGTAGTTTTTAGTAAGTTGAATATTTATATTTAGTTCGAACACTCTAAAATTTACTTCGATATATCATACTATATATTATTTAATAAAAATAATTTTAAAAATTACAATTCAACATAATATAAAAAATAATATTTCAAATTAAATAATATTTATAGAAATATAATTGATTTAATAGTAAGTAATGTACTTTTGTATTATAACAACATCATCATCAATAATAATAATAATAATAATAATAATTATTATTATTATTATTATTATTATTATTATTATTATTATTATTATTTTAATTATTATTATTATTATTATTTTATCATACATTATTATTATTATAAAAAAAATATGTTTTACTATATATGTTGTATGGATGGACATCTAGTATAATTAAAACTCATATGCATCAAGTATTCAGTTATTAAATGGATTTAAAAAAAAAAAAAAAAAAAAAGAGCTTAGGCATACTATATTCAAGAGATGCCTATTGACTATACACGCATTAAACTTCTAAATAAGAGTGAATTACATGGAAACTCAATAAAGATACTTATCAGATATAGTTATGTACAAATTCAAAACTTGCGTGATTAAGACATTTTACAAATCTATATATTTAATAATAAAATAATTGTTTATATATTTGTTATTATCGTTTTTCCTGCCCAATTTTTTTTTTCACAAATGAAAACAAGGATTTTTAAGAAATGTTATTATATTGTTAATCAATAAACGTTCATTTGTTTTTATAATTTTATTTGTTAATTTGGTAATGTTACTAATTTTATCTAAACTAATAAAAAATTCATATATTTTCATAACTACTTTGATTTTAACAAATTAATTATACACTTGTGACATATACGATGCTATATAAAATAATAAAAAATGTTCGCATTGATATATAAAATTTTATTCACTTTTCTTGAATTCAAAAGAAAATACTATATATTTGGTAATTTGATGATTGTATTTTATGAATAAAATTCATTAGCTCAAAAAGTTTATCAAACGGTTGTATGTGTAACACGATTTAAGGTATTACTTGTTTAACTATAAAGTATTATTTGTTTAACTATAAAGTATCATGGTTTTTTTCAGTGTATTACTGTTGATTAGTTATCTTAAAAAAAAAGTGATATTTTGTAGTTAAACAAATAATACTTTATAGTTACATAAATAATATCGTAAATAGTGTCACACGTGCAACAATTTCATAAAAGACTCACTCATTAATTAATTCTCACATATAATTTTATATACAATATTTATATCTTTATTACAATCATGGTACATATATATATATATATTACTGAATATAATTATATATTTTTATAAATATTAATTTTATATATTTTTAAATTTTAATATTAGTAAAGTATAATTATATGTATTTACATATATATTATTGAATATAATTATATATTTTTTTATAAATATTAATTTTATATATTTTTAAAATTTAATAATAGTATACTATAATAATATATATGTGCATACATACTATTTTGAAAAATGGCAAAATTAAGAAAGTGCATGTGCATTTAAATTATTAAATAATTTTAAATTTTATGTGTTATATATTTAAAAATTAAGGGATTTATAGGATCTATTTTAAAAATTCAAGAATCTATTGAAAACAAGAAATTGCAAGAAATTAAATATTAGAAGAAATCTTGAACTCGTAGTGCGTGCAAGTTCATAACCAAGATGAGATTAAACCGTTTTCAATAAGAGCAAGATTCAAAGGAAATTACGGAAGAAATCCTGTGGAAAAGCACTTGATTGTAGTAAAACTGTAAAGGAAACAGAAGATCAAAAGCCCATTTGATTTTATTACCAGTTCTTCTATTAATTCCTAATCCATGGCTAACCTCTCTGGCTCCCGGTTCACCCACAGATAACTTCCAATTTCAGCAGACACAAAAGGATCGATACTTGCATACAGCACTTGCTCCGACGTCAGCTCGACCTCATCCCAAACAGGACTCATCGTCGACAGCAGCGGCTTCTCGAAGTTTTTCCACATTAGTATTTTCGCTAGATCTTTCAGCGAACACCAACCCAGACACAGGTCTGGGTAATGTAACGCCGCTAGTGGTCCCAATTCCATTAAGAACGCGTTCCCTCCAACGCCCCAGTCATTCACCAGATTCTCCACGATCGATGTTATTCCGACGCCGACAAAAACATGGTTACGATTTTTGAGTAAATCAACAAGGGAGCGTGGCACCTCGGAACGCAACTTCTGGTAGATGAGGCAGCGGTTTTTTACACAGAGTTGAATGGTGGCAATGGGGTTTCTATTTCTGCGTTCGGTGGAAGGGTTTGAGACGGTGTCGAGGCCGATAATGGGGCGGCGTAAATTGTTGGGGTTAATAACTTCCCTAATCCATGTAGTGACGGTGGTGGAACGCGTAGTGACGGTGGTGACGATGGTTCCGCCGAAGATACGAACGACGTAGTCCGTCCTGTTGGGGTACCTCCTTGCCGGTCCAATGGAGGATGTCGTTGTGGCCATTTCTGTGTTGACGCTCCAGTGTGTCACATCAAAGAGATTTTTATATTGTGTAAAAAATTATACCAATATTATATTTAATATCTATATCTTATTTATAAATATCTTCTAAAATTATGACATACACTTCATTATATTCTACCATCCCTATCATAATTATAAATATTCTATAATTGATATATTTAAGGGTTAATTGCATAAAAAATGATAATATAAATCTTCTATAATTGATATATTTAAGGGTTAGTTGCATAAAAATACCTATAATATAGTTAAAATTTCTCCAGAATATCCAACATAATAAATTCAAAAATAAGAATTCCAAAATATGCACCAATTCATATGAATAGTTAAACTTTTTACATAATTTAAAGTAATATATGTCCAAAATAAGCATTAATGTAAGGACAAATGTAAAAAGCAACCACTAAAATGCACGAGTCCTATGTCATAAAATATTTAATAATCCTACTCCAAACGTGCATTTGTAGAAGAAGAAGTAGAAGCAACAACATTATTTCGCTTAAACTTTTTTATTATTATTTTATTTGAAATATTTTTTATGAAATTATATAAAAAAATTTGTTTTTTTTATATATTACATATGAAACAATAGTAAAAATATGTAATAAATTATGTTTTGTATAATATTTTTGTTATATATGAAAATATAGTAAAAATATAACAAGTGTCTTTTTTCTTTAGTTATATAGATATTTATGAATTGTTACATAATTAATATCTAGTTTGTCTACTAAAATATTTGGAACAAGATCAGAATTAGATTAAAAGTGATCAATTTTAAAATCTTTCTTTTATTTTATTATCAATCAATTAATTTTTTGTTTTCAAGTTATTTTCTTATCAATCAATTAATTTTTTGTTTTCAAGTTATCCATTTAATAACTTTCACTAAGCTAACAAATTTTACCTTGCTAAATTTATCACTTACTATTTCATATATGTATATTACATATATATTTATAGGCGAGTACTTTACTTATTTTTATATTGTAGGCGTATACTTTGTTCTTGACTTCAAAGCTTTATATTTTCTCCCATGCTTTGTTTTATACAGAACTAGCAAGTGTACCCATGCAATGTATGGTCATATAAAATTTATATAAATCTTGGTCTAGTTTATGAAATTATTAAATTTTAGGATTACACAATTTTTATAAATCTACCTTTTTTGACATACAGTCATCAATTACACAATTATTAATTATTCTAATAAACCACTTGTGTGATGCACGATTGAAATATTGTTTTCAATTTTATATTGTATTTAGGTGTTGCATGTTAAAACTAATTTTATGTAATAAATTTAGGTGGAATTTAAATAAATATAAGTTCGTAATTTATAATTTAATGACTTACTCCTTATTTGTTTGAGGTATGAAATCATTTGTCAATACTTCGCACCTCCGATTCCTTCTAAAAGCAAATAAATTATTGATTCAAACAAATAAAATCATAATATGCAAGTTTGGTATAAATAAATTCCACTTGAACTTTCTTGTTGATTTAGTTTAAAAATTCAAATTATTGAAAAGTAAAAAACTTTATTCCACTGCTCAGGACCCAAGGCTAATTATTTGTTTTCAAAATAATGAATATTATGATTACTTTATTGCAAAAATAAATCATAAAATTATATAATATATATATATATATATATATTAATTTTATGGAATGAATGTTGTTGTTTTTTTGTTATTCACAATCATTCAATGAATGTGAAAAGAAACACTTTGAATAAATGTTCAAGATTGTAACCCGACCCTCGTAGCTTCTAGCTTGTGATTCACAAGTATGGATTTAAACAGATTCGGAATGATACGAGTATGTCTTTTCCATACTTCACCCTATTAGATTTGGGTGCACTCGTTGCATAATTCAATAACCCGTCTGGTAATCATATTAACCAAATATATTTTAAAAATTATAAATAATATATAATATGCATATATACAATATATAATATGATATAATAAAATCAGATATAGTATATATAATATGTCAAGATTATATTTTTGTTATATAAACTTTTTTATGTAATATAATATATTAGATCAAACTAATAATTATATAATATATAACTAATGTAATACTAAAAAAAAAATTCCTAAATGGGTTGACAGATAGAGTAATCGGGTAATAGCCTATGCCCATACCCTACCTTACTCAGCCACAAAAAATCGAGTTCAACTATTACCCTACTCGATTACTCAGGTAAGTAACCTAACCCTATGCGTCAAATGACAACTTTATTCACAAGAACATATAAGTTTTAACATACCACAAAATTAGTGAATAATATATGGCTTCATAAGTACTTCATTATTTTCCCTAATTTATAATTTCATAACTTTTTTTCAAGGTACAATTATATTTTTACCTAGTAGCTTATTGAGTTTGGCTTTATTCAGACATCAAAATTTTGAATATCATGCTTTCTTAATTTCACCAATTTAGGACAATTTGGGGTTGAATGTTCCAATCAAACTCAAATTGCATGTGAAGCCATGTTGTGGTGTAATTTCATATTTTGTGGGCCAAAATTGCTGATGTAGACCACTGACACGTACTCTAGTGTCGCATAACCTTTCTATGATACATATTTGTCCTAGTGGCAACAAAATTTAGAAAAAAGTATTAACATATTTGAAAATTTCTCTATTTAAATACCTATTTTAATAAAATTGAATATTATATAAAATTTTAATAAAATCAATTTTATAATCTTAAAATAAAAAATAAAATAAAAACTTTAATAATAATAAAATATTTAAAATTCTGAATATTCAAATTAAAGTATTGAATTTGTTTTAAATATGAATATTAAAGAATATCTTAAAATAAAATTTTATTTTCAAAATATTGTTTTTAATTATATCCTTTAATATTCATTGTTTTAATTTTTTTTTCATATTTTTATTTTAATATTTAGATTTATAAATCTAATTTACAAATTTTACCTTTGATGTTTAGATTTTCAAAAATTATGTATCTATTTTATTTTTAATATCTATATTTTAAAATATGTTTTAATTTTCTTATTTTCTTTAATATTTTTCGTATTCAGTAAATACAATTTGAATTTTATTTAATTTACGAAGGCCGATTATATGACAAAGAATGAAGATGCAACAACAATTGAATATGTCATTTAGTCCAAAAATTCATTGTCCAAAAAGGTCAAATTATATAAGTTCTTCGATAAAATAAATAATTATCCATTATTTTTAGTCAATTTTTCTTAGTTTTTCAGTCATTAGAAAGGTATTGTAAATCAATCCATATATATTCCCAAGGGAATATGTGGCAATTATGGATGCTTGTTTATAATCCCTAATGATGTACACTTGATCAATCATAGACTCTAGCTTAGGCGCTTCTACTCTAAAAGTTGAGCTTGGCGGAATTCATTACATGCATCAATTTTCACTTCAAGAAAAATGTTAATAGACAACAAATTTTTTCCATTGTCTTTTTAAATAAATGAGTGTTGTCGAATCCAACAACAATTATTTTTCGTTGTCTTATCATATAAAGACAACGGTTGTCATTAACGTTGTCTTTTACGATTTATGCCAATGACCATCTAAAAGATAACATTTTAAACACAACAGTTTGTAACTGTTGTCTTTTCCCGATTTATGTCAATGGTTACAACGATAATTTTTTATTGTTGTCTTTCATAGCTATTTTTGTGCTTTTACAAATATTTATTTTATTTCTTTGTGTTTTGGAGCCTTTTATATATTTTTTTTATTGTAATTATTATATAGCTAAACTTTTAAAAGAAAATGAATTTATGCTACAAAATAAACTCATAAACTTTGGTTTAAAATGTACTTAGTCCACAAAAAAACATTAGCATAATTCTAAAAGAATAAGACATGCTAATTAATTGTATATTAGTTATTTATAAATGTCAAGCCAGAAACTAATTAAAGACAAATGTTATTACAAAATATGGTCTACAACTCCAAATGAAACCTAAAAGACATCGAATTGTTTATAATCTCAAGGACAAAAAACGAATGAGGTTATATAGCATCGGTACGTTCTATACTTAATTTAGACCGAAGACACCCGAAAAAAATCATAAGATATAAATTTATCTCTTGTAACTATACTCGTGCCACAACTACTTGGATGATTTACCAAAGAGACCCACTTCATAACATAATCCTACTTCGTAGTGCTCAGAGACTATCACAAATTCTTCCAAAATTTGCATTTTTTTGTAGCATATAAAACATATAACAACAATTCGAGTATTTCTCTAGCACTAGTTTCATCTTTTATTCAACCCTTAAATGGGACATTTCCTCTTTTCATCCATTTACATAATCTCATAATATATGCACTGCACTTAGCTCTCATGTAAAGGAAAAGTAAGAAGAATGACGAAAGAACAAGACTTTCAAATGCATATTGAAAAGAATGATCACGAGTACCAACTATTAAGCAACACAAAGTAATGGCACCACATTATTCTCAAAGAAGATGCATCATGATTATCAAAGTTAGCTCACAGAGAGGAATCATAAATTAGATGCATCATATGTCAAAGACAATATTACTAGCATATAGCATAAACCACTCTTTATGTACAACACATAAAATGAGAAGAATTATGAAAATTTTCTTTAATTTCATTGATTTACAGTCTTCTGACTTAATCAAGAATGTAAATGTGCAAAAAAATCCAAAATCATTAGCAGACCTCACTTCATCAAGAATGTAAAATTGTGTAGGTATCTTGAAAACTAATACTCAAGAGGAGAGGGAGATAAAATTATATGATACCCAAAGATTTCACAAGTTAAAACAAAGGTAACAAACTCATGGGGATAAAAGAAGAGTAAACAATGTATTGGGGCAGAGAGGGAGAAAGAGACCTTAAATGTACCACAAGTTAATTAAATTTGATCAATCTCATGGGACAATAATCAAAATTTAACAATATCTGCTAAAAAATTCCAAAGATTAAGAGCTTCTAAATTATTTTAGCATCAGCTTTGCTTACCCGGAAAATTAACAATCAAGGATGAATGTGTTGATGATCATATAATGAGATCTTAGATAAAAAGTTAGCAACAAAAGTGAGGATGAAAACTCAAGAAATATTGATTCAGGTAGAAAACTCATATTTACCACTTGGAGAAAATATCTAAAAACAAATTCTTGGGTTTAACTATCTCTCTTGCACATAAATGTAAGCTTCACTACTCAAATGAATTCTAAAGAACTTCTCCACATACTTGTACTAATTTGTAACAATGATGCACATAATCGATATGATTATGACTAAGAGTATTGGTACTATTATGTCTAATGGTGTTTTTTGTTCAATTCAAGAACTACAATGAATATTTCATCATTCTCTGAGTTTGAGTTGAAGGATTCTAACATACTACATCATTTCCTATCATGACAACTCTAGTTTCTAAACCAAGGCATTTATTGCTAAAATCCCAAAATTTGAGAAACAGGCAATAAATAAAGAACAACAACAACCATAAACTCAATCAAAAATAAAATTGAGACATGCAATGTCGAACGCCGAAGAAGCTCTCAATAGAACACGCAAGTCGTAGCTTCAAGCGCCGAAGCTGATGAGCCGATCAAACTTTCTGAACTTATCTCTCCAATGTGTAGCAACTTTTTTGTGTGTGGTAAGGATGGGAAAAGTCAATAGGACATCAGATATGTTGAATAGAAGAATATTGAGTGTTAAATAGATAGTGAATATTTTGGTTTAACTACGTTTTTGCCTTTCTTAAGCGACGAGGTGGAGAAGGAGGTACAGCAACGAGGAATGGAGGTGTAGCCTAAACAGAACCCAGTGCCCAAAGATAAAATTCAGATTTTGGGGTTGAAGATGAAAGACGCTAAAGAATTGAATATAGAATTGGCAGATAAATAAAGACAGAATGTGTATATCTATATATATTATGTTGATTTATGTTCAATGTGGTGACTAGAAGAAATGGCTAAGACATGCATTTAAGCTTGCAGATATCCCAGGTTCGAATTTGATCTTATAAAATAATAAAAAAGACAATGGCCAACAAAGTGTTGAAAAAACCGTAGTCTTTAAATTACATAAAAGGTGATAGACACCACTATGAAAAAGTGTGGTCCAAAAGAGTAGTCTTTTTGTACTTCTATTGCTAATATACAACACATGAAACATATCGTAACAAAAACATTGTCCTTCTGCGAAAAATCCATAAAGACTACAGTCATAAAAAAATGTATCTTTAAGGGATATATCGTTGTCTTTGTGCTTCAAATTAAGTAGACAGGTTACTCGTTTCCAAAAGAGTGTTGTAAAATATCAAAAGACAACACAAATTACTAAAAATTATTGTCTTTATGGCGTTTTCTATGTGTTTTTTTTGTTGTATTGTTCTACAAGTTATATTGTAAGATTTTTTAATATGTATATATAGATTATTAGTTCTTTTTGTTTATGAAAACTAATATATATATAAATTTAAGAAATTTAAAAAAAAACTTTAAATGTTAATTATTAATCCTATATTAAGATTTGATATATATATATATATATATATATATATATATGTTTGTGTGTGTGCATGTGCGCACGGGTGTGTGCGTACAAACTTGAGGTTATGTACTAACTTTATATATGATATCTCTAAATCTCAAAATTTCATAGCTTTTATTGATAAAGTATACAATGAAGGTTGTAAATAATAATTCAAATCATAGTTAATTGCTTAACCCATAGATATTAAATGATAAAACTTTTGACTATATATCACTATGATTTAAAAGAGAAAACATGGTTTGCTCCAACTACTATATAACCTTATAAATTAAAACATTAGAGTTTATAATTACAAAAACTCCAAAGTCATTGCATAACCGAAAATTGCAATTGCAACAATCATAATTGCAACAATCATTCCATTATATAAAAGGATTATCGTATATATTTTTTTTATATGTGTATTTTTAATGACATATGTATATTTATTTTTTAAGTTGTTCAAAAAAAAAAAAAGAAAAAATTGCTCCTTGAGTAGTGTTCAAGTTAGGCAGTTTTGTAAAATCTTTCATTTTTTTATTCTGTTCATTTTAAATTAAATTTCTTAATAACTACTTTGAGTTTTCAAATTTGTTTTTAACTTAGGATATATTAAATTAATTCTCCTCTTATGATCTTTAATTTGACATCAATGTTGCATATATTAAAATAAAATATAATATATAAAATATAGAATATTATTTATGGTTTGAATTTTTATTTTTTATTTTGATATATGAGTTGGATTTGAATAATTAGTGGATTAAAATTTTATATGAACTTGAGAAACAAATATAAAAAAATGTAAATAATTCTTTTATAAAATAAAATATATTGTACCATATAATTTATATAACTTATTATTTTCCCTTAATATTTTTTAGTGAGAGTATTTGTATTGAGTTGGAGGAATTATAGTGGGTTGAAAAATATTTGTATTGAATTTAATAAATAAAATTCATCTCGAAATGTTGTGAAATATAGTAATTATCAAATATAACTTTTGAGAAAATTATAACATACATAAATTATATTACAATCAAATAATATTATAATAAATTATGGCTTATTGTTCTTATTGCAATTATGATAGGTTCTATAGAAATTTCTTATGTTCTCACTAAGCCATATTCAATTTTCTACAATTGCATAATCTAAACATAGTCATGAAAGATAGATAAAATTGTATTTCCATAAGTTAAGCCCAATCTTACTAGTAATCCAGGCCCAAACCTTGAACAATATGTTTTTCATGAATGAATTGGAGGATCATGATTGGTAGTTACAAAAGAATCCTAGAAACATGGGATTAACTTCCCGCTAAATGGGTGTGGTTACAACAGAACTCTAGAAAGAAGAGATTAATTTCCACTAAATCTCTTAAATCAGATTTGAATTTTGAACTGCAACAATCCATTATATTAGAATATACTCAAAACCATCCGAAACACATGCATAAATCAGATTTTAGAATGTAAAGAAAGAAAAATTATTCCCAAAATTCACCAGAAATCTTTCTTTCCCTCGTCCTCCTTGATACCCAAAAAAATCACCAAAAACGAATCTTTCTCTCCCTCTTTCAACCAACTGTGTGTTGACACCAGTACTGTTTGTAAAAAAGAAAGATGGAACCATGAGGATGTGAATAGATTATCGTGAACTCAACAGGCTCATGATAAAAAACAAATATTAATTCCTGCGGATTGAAGACTTGTTCGGCCAACTCAAAGGTTCATGTGTATTCTCAAGATGAACCGAGTTTTCCATCCTTACTTGGATCAGTTTGTCATTGTGTTTATCAATGACATACTAGAGTATTCAAGAGATAAGAAGGAGCACGAGAAATATTTGAGAATAGTCATGGAAGTACTTCGTGAGGAGAAATTGTATGCAATCCAGTAAGTGTGAGTTTTGGCTCAGTTGAGCTAGATTTCTTGGATACATGGTAACCACCCAAAGAATCGAAATCGACCTGGCCAAGGTAGAAGTTGTCAATGATTGGAATGCACCAAGAGCGAATGAAGTTCGCAGCTTCTTAAGACTTGCCGGTTATTATCGAAGGTTTATTGAGGGATTTTCAAAAATATATGCTCCAATGACTCGATTAATGAGAAAAAGGAAGAAGTTTCTTGAGGAACGAGAAGTGTAAGAAAAGTTTCCAAGAACTTAAACAAATCATTACTACAGCACAGTCTGGACTATCCCAAACCCATTGAAAGACTTGTGATCTACAATGATGCGTCCAAGCAAGGTTTGGAATGTGTTTTAATGCAACATAGCAAAGTGGTTGCTTACGTCTCAAGACAACTAAAGCCTCAAGTTATAATATATTATTCATGGTATGCATTCATCTATGTGATTAATGTTGACATGTATGATTTCTTATGAGCTAAAGGAAGCTCGCCCCACCTTACTTGATGAACCTTCAAGTAGAATTGGAATATATGAATGGACCCCAGGCGGAGCCATGAAGCATATGAATATTATTTTATGTTGACCTTTATGTTATTTTAAAATCATTAGGGTTTCGTATTATTAAGTAACTAAATTAATCATGTGCAATCTTTCCAATTTTAATTATATTTTTCCTCTGCAATTTATGGAAAAAAAAATTCAAGCATGAAAATTATATTTACACAAATTTGACGTGCTATATGGTTTATTGTTAAGATTTTATAAAGTAAATTATTACTTATTAATTTAGTTTAATGTGATGAAGATAAGATTAGATATACATAACGAGTTGTTTTAGTTTATTTTATTTTTCACTCATGATTATTTAAAAAAAAAAAAATCTATTAATAGCATGTTTATATCTTAAATTATAATACCTAAAATAGTCAACAAAATGGGGACGTTACAAAAATTCTTGAATAATTTTACTATGAATAACACTTAAGTTAGATGTTAATATGAATGGAAGTAGAGTAGATAATATAATATAAAAATAAGATGATGAGAAATGATAAATAATAAAATTTATATTTATTATACATATTGGTTAACTGGATTTTTTTTTCAAACTAGATTCACAGAAGTATAAATTTAAATATTGCAAAGCATACAATTTTTTTTTTATTCTGTCTTGTGACCGATTGTTCCTACTTATGTCGATATTATGCTGAAGTGGCCTTTTTTTTTTGAATATGTGGGGTTAAGATTTTACTTTTCAATGCTAATTTGACTTACAAAATAATATTGATTATAAATATAGAAATTATTTAAATGTATATAAAATAAAATTAAAAAATTGGCAAATTCAACAAAAATCAGAGAATTTAAAATAGAATTCGAAAAAATCAACAGAATGTGAAATTTACTAAAAATGTGTAAAATTAGAAGCAAATAAGAAAATTATAAATAAATTTAGAAACTCGCACATTCAAAAAATAAAAAATTCATGATGAAAAAAAAAATTGGAAACCTATATTTTTAAAATAAATGAATTTAAAGAATTACAGATAAATTCATAAACAAAAAAATAAATTCTGAAATTAAATTTTAATAACTAAAATAATTTAGTAATACTATAATTAAATTTAAGAATTATCAACTAAATAGTGAAAAGTTACTATAAATCTGAAAAATTATAAAAAAAAATATCTGAAATTATAAATAAAATTATAAGAATTATAAAACTTCGAATTGTTAATAAATTTCATAATTTATGTATAGTTTTATGATTTTTTTTAATTTCCCTTTTATTTGTAATTGTTAATAAATACTGTATTTTTTTAAAATTCTTTTAGTTAATTTAATATTTAGGAGGTCTTATTTGTCAAATATTTAAAATTTGAGGAATTTATTTAAAATATTTTAAAAATAAGACTTAGCACTGAAAATAAGAAATAACAAGAAATTAAAGATTAGAAGAATCAATAACAAGCAGTACTTGAAATCTTGAACATATATTCGTAGTGCAAGCAAAATTTCATAACCAAGATTCATAACATGAGATTCAACCGTTTTCAAGAAGAGTAGATTCAAAGGAAACTAAGGAACAATTCATGCAAATCAACATAACATCTATCCCTGCATTTACATGATAACAAAACAGTAAGGGGAAACAGAAGATCAAAAGCCCATTTGATTTGATTACCAGTTCTTCTATTAATCCCTAATTCATGGCTTACATCGCTGGCTCCCGGTTCGCAGACAGTACACTTCCAATTTCAGCGGATACGAAAGGATCGATACTTGCATACAGCACTTGCTCCGACGTCAGCTCAACGTCATCCCACACAGGATTAATCGTCGACAGCAGCGGCTTCTCGAAGTCTTTCCACAGTATAAGTTTCGCTACATCTTTCAGGGAAGGATGCCGCAGCCGCTGCGTCTGTGGGAAATGTACCGCCGCTAGTGGTCCCAATTCCTTTGAGAACGCGTTTCTTCCAACGCCCCAGTCATTCACAAGATTCTCCAGGATCGATGTTATGCCGACGCCGACGAAAACATTGTGACGATTTTCGAGTAATTCAACAATGGAGCGTGGGACCTCGGAACCCAATTTCTGGTAGATGAGGCAGCGGTGACCAAAGCAGAGCTGAATGGTGGCGATGGGGTTTCTATTTGTGGGTTCGGTGGAAGGGTTTGAGACGGTGTCTAGGCCGATAATGGGGCGGAGGGAATTGTTGGGGTTGATAACTTCTCCAATCCACGTAGTGACGACGTCGGAACACCTAGTGACGGTGGTGACGATGGTTCCGCCTATGATATGAACGTCGTATTCGGTCCTGTTCTCCAACCTCCTTTCCGGTCCAATGGATGATGTCGTTGCTGCCATTGATCAGGTGATGAAGCCGTTTCTGTTTCGCCGCTGCAGTGTGTATGAGTTGTTGGAGAGAATGACAAAATGGGGAAATACAATCAGGTATGCATTAATATATGCATGCAACATCAATATCAATATCAAATTATTCTCATTATTTCAAATATATTTAAATAAAAAAATTTATTTTTTATTTATATAGGCTAGTTATCTTCTATGTTAACATAATTTAAATTGTACTAGTTGATGAAGGTTTTTCCTCAAATAAAGAAGGATGAAATCGGCTGGCGTAGAAGCACCTATGGATTATCAGTGGAGGGCGGATCGTGATCGTGAAAGCTTCACATAGGAACCTGCAAAAGCTCGTTGGAGGTGTTCCGATGAGGGCGCTCCGACGCTCAAGTCAATGGTTGGGTCTTTGTAAATTTTAGAGAGAGAAATATTTTTGTAGTAATGTAACAAGGTATTGTGTGTTAAAACAAATATACCTTGTTCTTATACTTTGTGAGTAAAGGGAACACTAATGTGTTTTTGCCAAAAGAGTATCTGACTGGCGAAAGTTGTACTTCAATCCCGTAAAAGATGGGATCTTCTCCTCACTATCAATAGTAATTAAAGTGACAAACTTGTTTGGTTTTTTTTTTCAAAATAATGCAAAAAAATAAAAAAAAAATTTACGAAATAGGTATGCCTACAATATCAATATCAATATAAATATCAAATTATTCTCATCATTTCAAATATATTTAAATCCAAATTTGGATTTTTTTATTTTTATTTATATACGCTATTTACATAATTTACATTATATTCTTAAGATTTAGTCTTTATAGTTCAATAAAAAATATTCTGGTATCATGTAACCTTTGTAACTGTTACATGAATATATATTAATAATAATAGATAAATTATTTATAAAGTTAAAAATATGTAAAGAAGGATATCAATACATTATAAAAGATGAAAACTTATATAAAATTTGTTTAAAAAAGAAAAAGAAATTGTATACAAACCTAAAAGTAATAATATAAATATAAGTAGTTATGATATATATATATATATATATATATATATATATATATCTATTTATTAATTCTGTTATTTGTTAAATGGGCCAATAAATTTTTGTTTTCAAATATCACATCAAAGAGATTTTTATATTGTGTAAAAATTATATCGATATCATATTCCAATATATATATATATATATATATATATTAATTATAGATATCTTCTTTAATTATGATAAATTTTATAAAAAAAATCATGATGTTTAATGAAATTTGCATTTTAATCATGATCTTTTAAATTATGCAAAGTCAAACACCATCTTCTACATTTTGCAATTTAAAGACTGTGACAGTTTTATGTTGAAATTTATTTTTGATATATTTATGTTAAATTATTATTATTATTGTTGTTGTTGTTGTTGTTGTTGTTTCATTTCAAATACTTTCTATGAAATTATATATGAAATTGTGTTTTTGTTATGTTACATATGAAACAATAATAAAAATATGTAATAAATTATGTTTTGTATATTATATCTATTATATATGAAAATATTGTAAAAATACAGTACAAGTTTTTCTTTAGTTATCTAGAATATTTATGAATTGTTACATTATTAATATCTAGTTTGTCTACTTAAATATTTGGAGTCGAGATCAGAATTAGATTAAAAGACATCAATTTTAGATTAATTATAATTAATTTATAAATGTGAGATATTAATTTATTTGTCGGTACATAATCTAACATTTAATTAATTCAAAATTATAAACACATATTATCTTTTCTATCAAAGATCGTGTATTCATCACAACAATGCTTTAAATTCATTAAGAAACTATTGCATGCTTTGAATTGCAAAATTTTAAAATATGTGAAAATTAAAGGTCTTGATTTAAATACAAATTTTATAAGAGATTGTAATTTTGTATTCAATTAACCCTATATTTAATTCAAATACTTTCTAAAATCTTATCTACACTATTATTTTTCTTTTGTCAATCACTTATTTTTTTGTTTTCAAGTTATCCATTTTAATAACTTACACTAAGCTGAAAATATTTACCTTGCTAAATTTATCACTTAATATTCCATATCTATATGTTACATATAAATTTATAGGCAAGTAGAAAATTTGTAGGCGTACACTTCGTAGTTGACTTCAAAACTTTATATTTTTGCCAAATGTTTTTTTTTTTTTATACAGCAAGATATACAAAATACCAGCCAAATAGGCGCACAAAGTAGGTGTTCATCATTAGCAAAAAAGAGGGGTTGATAAACTCAAAATTGATTCGTGTTACAAGTCTTAGAAGACTGAGAAACCTAACAACTTGCTCATAGATCAGAAAATTAAAAGCCCATTTCAGGGATCTGCAAACTGGAATTGTTGGACTAGTAATCCTGCCAGTCTCATATGACACGAAAGCATATAGCACTAGCTCCACTGTCTAGCGAGCGGTTACACCAGTCATTCATCGTCACCGCCTAGCTTCTCGATCTCTTTCCTCAACATGTGACTCGCCAGTGCATTTAGGTTCACATATACTGTGAAGCCTTAATGCTATTGTGGTAGTTTTAGGAAAGAGTGTTCATATTCCTAACCAAGTTCAACCCATAACAGCCATAAAATCTTCATAATCACTTGTTCTTCTATATATGTGATGCTTAACTGTTCTCATTCCTGAACCCCAGATATAAAGTAATATGTCCTTTTTTTTCTTTATCCTCTCGTGACTAGTGTGTTTGGGATACACTTGTGTTTCTGAGATTTACCGAGAGGTTACAGATTACAGGTTACAGGTTACAGGTGTTGGTTGAAAATTTCTTCACAGTCCAACATCACTTATAAAATATGGGGAGAATTGAGCAATAGATTCTCTGGACTGTATTACGAGTCTCGATGATGATATCCAAAATTGATATTAGAGTCACAGTTGTGCATCGAGATGGGACACGTTGAAACACCATTCACGTGCCCACCCACACCCACACCCACACCCACACCCACACCCAAATTGTTACATATCGGACCAGAACATTTACCCCCCAACCCCATCAACTACTATTTGCAATAGGAACAAACTTCCCCAGCCTCGTGACTACCTTCCCCGCGCAGCTGGTAACCAGTGGGCACAACCTGACTTTGCGCGCAACACCAAAGCTGCAAGCAATTTGCATAACTAAGCGATATCCAGCACACAACCTAGCGCGGCCAGCGCGCGTCCAGTGCGCGACAATAATCGCACCACTCTGCCTCTTGTGTGCGGCCCTGCCTAGCACGTGCCACCTGCTCCGCAAACCCTGGACGGCGCCCACCCAACTTGCTACCCCCGTGAACAGACCAGTAAACCGTGTACTAGCACCGCCTTCGCGCGCAACTTGTTAAGGACTTTAACTTCGAAATCATTATTGTCACCCTTCTTGAAGTGGTGCATATGAGAGGGACTTCGCAGCAATTCACTCTTGCACCATGGGTAGCCCATTGCCCTTTTTGGTGCAATCGACTTAAAATCCTCGTCAGGTGGTAAATTGACACTTACCTAGAGTCTCGCACATTTTCAATAGCATAAATCTCTTTTACTACTTTTGAAGTAGTGACCGTGACTGGACAATAGGATTGGTATTGTGTGCTAGTAGGACCTAGGAATTATGCGTGAATTTGTATGCTCTTGATTGATATTCTAGTCATTATCTTGATTTATATTCCGGTTATTGTTTGTAAGATCATTCTAGTATATTGAATTTTCTGTTAAAATTTTATTTCCACTGCTATACTTACTAACTGGTGCTCTGTGTGAACTTGAACCCATATTGGCATGTTGCCCTTGGTGTGGTCCCGCGTGTGTTTGTTTTGTATGTTTGTTTGAAACAGCCATGCTATCTAATTTTTGTCTCGCTCCATCAGTTCAAAAATCAGTATCTTGTAGTAGGAAATAAATGGACTTCTTAATAACAAAAGGTGTATAAGAGCATAATCCTAACATTTTCTATAATTGAAATTGAAATAGTGGAGAGAAAAACTGATATGAACTAACATATTCGTTGATTATGTTAAATTTATCTAATTTTGTTACTAGGAAAGTGGGGAAGTTAGCTTCTACCAAAGAACTATGGGGAAATTGGAAGAACTATTTACAGACAAATCATTATTGTGTAAATTGTTTCTCGTAGATAGGGATGTCAATTTTATCGATAAGATTGGATTACCTAAAGGGTAAACGGATGATTAGGTAGAGTACATCCTTAACACAATATTTTTGTGACCAGGTAAGGTAGAGTACGCGTGTAGGCTATTACCCGATTACCCTACCCGTTTACCCATTAATAAAAATAAATATTATTGCATAAGTTATATATTATATAACTATTAATTTGATCTAATGTATTGCATATGTACAACATAAAACAAATATTATATAACATAAAATATAATATTTACATATTATATATACTATATGTGATTTCATTATATCAATTTATATATTGTATATATACATATTATATTATTCATAATATTTTTAAAAATATTTTGGGTTAACCGCTTACTCGACAAGCTACCCAATTACCCAACTCATGAAATCTGAATTATATTCGAATCTAATACGAAAGGGTATGGGAAAGGCATACTTATACCCTATCCAACCCTTTTACATCCGTACTCTTAGAAAAATTCTTCTAGTTTAAACTTGACATTCATAATGATATTGATGAGAATTCTAATATTTCAATATCTTAATTCAAGATATAAAATAAACAGGGTGATAAAAACATTAATGATTATTCACCTATTATACTATTAAATTTCATCCTTGTTACATTTCAAGACGTCAAGTCTACCTTTATGTATGGCAAGACTGAAATCATGCTCGAGACTTTAAAAAAGATCTTCAGAGCAAGTAAATGGATTAAAGAGCAATCTGAGTGTGAAAAATGGATCTATGATGTTTGTTAGAAGGAGAAAAATGAAAAAAGAAGTCTTCCAACAACTAAACTCACAACAAAAATCTTAATGAGGGTGAAAATCACAATAAAAATTCTAAAGGAAAACGATGCTATAATTGTAATGAAACTTGCCACTTTACTGAAAATTGTCCAAAACCAAAAAAGAAACGTGATAATAACAAAGATAATAAATTTTCATATAAACATGATAAAGTTTTTACGATGTCGGATATATGTGAGAATATGAGTGTGTGAATTATGTGCTTTTTAATGAAAATAAATGAATAATATATTCTGGATGAACATTTCATACGTCCACATAAAAAATCTTGTTTTTATCTTATAAAGAAACTTTCACTAGCTGTGTTTGTATAGCTAATGCAAATAATTTAACTATTATTTGTTTTCATGATGGAACTTTCTTATGTGAATTTAGATATGTGTTTAAGCTGCATCATACCAGATAAATTCCTGATTTGAGTAACAACTTAATATTTTGTGCCGCTTTAGAGGACAATGTTCTAGAGGGGAGGTGGAGAAAGGGTGTTATGAAAATTATGAGAGGAAATTTAATGTTTTTTGAAGCTGAAAATAAAAAATAACTTAATGTATGTGTTGCCAAATCAAAGTCTTTTGTTAATGTTAAAAAATAAAACTAAATTATGGCATAAAAGACTTAGGCATATGAGTGAAAAGGGGTTAGATATCTTTCCAAGGACGAATTCGCTTGCCTAAAGTCTCATTATACGCGTTCGCACAATAAATGTTCTTCTTGTGCATTTGATGTCGTTAATATAACCTAAAAACTTGGCTTATTTTGAGTATATAAGACAACTAAATTACCTTCTTTTTCTGTATGATGATCCAATAAAAAAAAGTAAAAGAATTAAGATCACTTTTATTGGAGTTGATGAGACAAACACTACTTTGTATACCATCCCTTTAGTTGTTGTTTTAATTATGATAGCTTTATAACACTAAATCAAGATGGTTTTACATAATTAAAAATTTATATAGATATAATTCGATAACAAAAATAAATATAGCTTCTTCTGCTTTCGATAATATTCAACGAATCATTACCACATTGTAAAGGATAACAAAAAATAAATGTCGAAAACTCGAGTACAAAATATTATAGCCATGAGATACAAATTGTCATACCAAACTATGGATAGTTGAATTTCATTCCCAACTTGGGTTACACAATAATGAATTTTGAATTATCAATGAATGTTTTACATCATATTCTTAGATTTTCAAGTTCATCTTGTTTTGCTCTTTTTCTTGTAAATCAACGGTAAATAATCTTGAGTTTATCAAGTCTACAGAAAGCTACATATGAAACCCTCATTAATACATTAAAGGTTAAACTTTGTATTGAATTAAAGACTATACTATAGATCCTCACTCGCCTAATAAATAAAAGCTACATGTCTTAAATCGTAATATTTAGCAGTAAAATGAAAAGATATGCATCTGTATTACTTATAGAGTGAGTCTCCTATGAAACGGTTGCACATGTGACAAGATTTAAATATTATATTTTTAACTATAAAGTATAACTTGTTTAAATATAAAGTATCACTAACTAATCAGAAGTAATACACTTTAAGTAACAAGTTATACTTTATAGTTAAATAAATAATACTTTAAATCGTCTTATATGTGCAACCGTTTCACAGGAGTTTTTGCGTTACTTATAATCGTGACCGCAAACATTTCAAATTTCTAACCATCTACTTTTTTTACAACCAATAAAGTCCATCCAAATTAATATAATTTCTCAAAAGAAAAAAAAAAAAAAAAAAAAAAAAAAAAAAAAAAAAAACCACATGATTAATGCCTGCATAATAACGTTCTTATCAAATAATGTTACCCATTAACATTATTAGACATTCTAATGAGTAATTAGCAGAATGGCAACAAATAAATCCTTACAAAGAACTCGAAAAGAGCATACATCACATAAAAATTAACAATATGAATATGAATTAAGAGAAGGATAGCAAGAAATGAAATTGTAAACGTTCTGAAGAGATTCTTTCCTGAAATTACCACAATACCTTTAAGGCCTTACAGTATATGTGAACACAAAGCCACTGTTGGAGAAAGAGATGGAGAAGCTAGGCGGTTACAATGAGTGACTGGAATAACTGCTGGCACGATTTTGAATCCTCTTATTATTATGAACAAGTTGTTATGTTTCTCTGTCTTCAAGGATTTATAGCATGAGAGTTTATCAACATCTACATTGTGTGTGTATTTTCTGTCTCGCTTGTCTGCTGTCATTCCTTCTCGGTTTTGGTTGCAGAATAGTTGGATGGTGTATTTTGGTTTGTTTTCTTTGGCTCTTTTTTTTTTTTTTTTTTTCTGAATAAGATTTCAATACATATTTTTTTTTTTTGAAAACATACGTCACACATAATTCAAGATGTCACGTAAATATATTTAATATTAAATATCATATATATAAGTTACATAATTAGGACTATAACTCTTGGGGCCTAAATAAATTGTAAAAATTAAATAATGATTATCTTAATTTACAAACTGTATCCTAGTTTTGGGACACCCTTAAAGTTATTGCCCTAATTTCCAATATTCCTTATATACTGATATAGGAGCAATACAGTTTGATGCAACGTCTGAGAAATACAAACATGTAAAGGAACAAACTTAATAAATTTTCAAACATAAAATAATAAAGACATGTGATTGAAATATGATATCTCTTTTACTCAAAAACGTGGACATTGAAATATTTGCACATGTTGTCAAACTTACCACTTCCTCATCATAATTGGGAACTAAAATAAATGAACTAGTAGATTTCTAATTCTTACAACATATTTTGTAAAAAAAGTTATAAAAGTTATGATACATTTTTGTAAAAGAAATAAAAATTTAACAGTCAAATTGCTTTATGTTTAAATTGATTCAAAAAAACATTTTTGTTATACTTTCATTTGGTAGAATTAGTCTAATTTGAGTCTGTGGTATTAGTTCAAGGGTAACTTTGCACATTTTTTCTATAAAATATAAATATTTTTATAAAAATAAAATATTATACTATTAATTTATATAATATTATAATTTATTATTTAGCCTAGTTTTTATTAAGTTGAAATATTTATATTTAATTCAGAAACACTCTAAAATTCACTTTGATATATCATGCAATATGTTGTTTAATGAAACCAATTTTTAAAGAACTAGATGTCTGCCCGTGCAAATACACGGGATGTAATATATTAAAAATTTATAGTAAGATTATATTTATTATTATAAAAATATACATAACATGTTATTTATATCAATTATATAAATATTATTCAATTTAGAATACAATTTGTTATATTACATTGTATTTTTATGTAATTAAAATTAGTTTTATTAAATAATAAGTTGTACGATAATTTGGAGTAAATTTTGAATTGTCCCTTGATAAATATTTTAATTTGCTAAAAACTAATGAAATTAAATAATAAATATAATATAATATAAATTTAATTTTATAATATTTTTATTTTATAAAAAATAATATATATTTCTTTTAGCCTAAATCCATTTAAGAATTTGATAAACTATTTATTCAAATCATTATATATATCAAATGATATAATTTAAAAAATAATATTCAATTCAATAAAAAAATATTTCATATTTTAAATATAATTATTTATTTCAATGTATACAATATTGAATCAAATTAAAGATCACAAAAAGAAGATTAATTTGATATATAATATGTTAAAAATAGATTTAAAACGAAAAATATATTTTGATTTTTTTAATTTTAGTGAAAAATACAAATAGAAAAGAGAAAGAAAGAGAGAGAAAGACAGTGTGTGTGTGTGTGTGTGTAGAAAACATGTGTAAATTATTTGTGTGGAGATACATGTCAAGATAAGACATAGGACAATTCCTACTTTTAATTTTATTTTTATATTAAGTAAGGATTGCAATGCAACATAATATAAAAAATTTATATTTCAAATCAAATAATATTTATATAAATATAATTGATCTAAAGAATAATAAGTAATGTACTATCTTATAATAATAATAATAATAATAATAATAATAATAATAATAATAATAAATATATAATTTGATCATACATTATTAGTATAATAAAATATATTTTTCTGTGTGTATTATATGAACTGACATTTAGTATAATAAAGACTCATATACTTCCTAGTATTGAGATATTAAATAGATTTTCAGAAAGAAGCTTAAGCATACTAAATTTCTGATCACATATTCATGAGATACCTACTGAATAAACATGCATTAAACTACCTGGAAAACTCAACAAAGATACTTATGATATAGGGCAAAGTTGCTGGATTTTGAGCAATATACAAATTTGGACAAGGGCAAAGTTAAGAAAGTGATTATTAAATATTTTTTAAATTATATTTGTTATTTTATTAATGTACTTAAATATATTTATGATTTAATTTGTTGATTTTTAGATTTATTTAATATTTCTAAATTTCTTTATTTAATTTAATATTTAGGAGGAATTTCAAAGTTAAATGGTTTATTTGATCCTTTTAAAAGTTCAGGAACCTCTCTCAAAACAAGAAATAACAAGAAATTAAAGATTACAAGAAACAATAACAAGCAGCAGTTGAAATCTTGAACATATTTTCGTATTACGTTCAATTTCATAACCAAGATTCATAACATGAGATTCAACCGTTTTCAAGAAGAGCAAGATTCAAAGGAAACTAAGGAACAATTCATTCACATCTATCCCAGCATTTACATGGAGGAAATCCTGTGGAAAAGCATTTGATGATAGCAAACTGTAAGGGGAAACAGAAGATCTTAAGCCCATTTGATTTGGTTACCAGTTCTCATATTAATTCCTAATTCATGGCTTACCTCGCTGTCCGTTCTCTAATCAGCCCCCCGGTCCGCAACTAGAAACCCTCCAATTTCAGCAGACACGAAAGGATCGATACTTGCATACAGCACTTGCTCCGACGTCAGCTCGACCTCATCCCATACAGGACTCATTGTCGACAGAAGCGGCTTCTCGAAGTCTTTCATCATTAGAGTTGTCGCTAGATCTTTCAGCGACAACGGTAGCACGAGCCATGTGAAATGCAACGCCGCTAGTGATCCCAAGTCCCTTGAAAACGCGTTCCCTCCAACGCCCCAGTCATTCACCAGATTCTCCAGGATCGATCTTATGCCGACGCCGACAAAAACATTGCGACGATTTGCGAGTAAATCAACAAGGGAGGGTGGGACCTCGGAACCCAACTTCTGGTAGATGAGGCAGCGGTTTTCAACGCAGAGCTGAATGGTGGCAATGGGGTTTCTATTTGTGGGTTCGGTCGATGGGTTTGAGACGGTGTCGAGACCGATAATGGGGCGGCGGAAATTGTTAGGGTTGATAACTTCCCCAATCCACGTAGTGACGGCGTCGGAACACGTAGTGACGGTGGTGACCATGGTTCCACCGAAGCTATGAACGTCGTATTCCGTCCTGTTGTCGAACTTCCTTGCAGGTCCAATCGAGGATGTCGTTGCTGCGGCCATTGATCAGGTGATGAATCGTTTCTGTTTCGCTGCTGCAGTGTGTGAGTTGTGGAGGGAATGGCAATATGGGGAGTACCGTCAGATATGCATTAATATATATATATATATATATGCATAGAATTATTCTCATCATTTCACATATATTTAAATCCTTTTTTTTTATTTGTATTTATATTCTCTATTTATCTTCTATGTTGAATTAATTTACATTATATTCTCAAGATTTAGTATTTATAGTTCAATTAAGATTATTCTCGTGTCATGTACCCTTTATATGTTACATAAATATACATAAATAATAATCAATAAATTATTTTTAGAGTTAAAAATGTAATAAAAAAGGAAATCAATGTATAATATGAGTTGGAAACTTATATATAATAGGTTTCAAAAAAATAGAGAAAATTTAAAAAAACCTAAAAGCAATAATATAAATGGAAGTATGTTATATATATATATATATATATATATACACACATATATATATATTAATTCTTTTATTTGTTAAATGAAAAAGATACAGTAAGAAACTAGCATAGCATCAAAACTCTGCCAATATCAAGAAGATAGAAAGCATCAAGTTACACTTGTTCCGCTGCTAACTCCCACTTATCCCACCTACTTAATAGCACCTTCGTCCTTCTATCCATGTCTTTTCACAATACGTCTGTTTTTTTAGACTCAGCATTCTTTTTAAGTTAATTTCATTTGTACATGTACTTTCCACAACAATTTTTGATTGAAAGAAAAATATTTGTTAATATATCTCCAGCTTGACTTTGGATTAGTTCTCTATCTCTTCTTTTATGTTTCTTTTCTGATATTTGGACTTTTATGAGACATGATACTAGAATTAACAAATCAAAATTAACATATTAATTAGCAATCCATGAATTATTTTATAATCAAGAACAAGAAAAAAAGACATACATAAATGAATATGTTAAGTTGGGTTAAAAAATCCTTCAGTTGGTAGAGAATTTTTTTTTAACTGCTTCACATGATGTTGAAAAATTCTTGATATATAAAGAATACAACCACAAAAAAAAACTATAATTATGGAACAATTTCCACAATCACTAACAATAAATAAATAAATAAACAAATAAGCTTTAAATATAAAATATAACTTACCTTTTTTTTTCATGTGGATATGATGACTAGCATTTAAAAATTTGAAAATCCTTCAATTGGTAGAGAAATTTTTCTTGACTCGAAAAATTCTTGATATATGAAGAACGCAACGACAAAAAAAGAAGTGCAAAGAAGAAAAAAAAAAAAAGACATAGGATAGGGCAATAGCAGCCCCAGCCCATGCCACTCCAAGATTCGAACCTATGTGCGGTAATATGGAAGGAGGGAGCTTCATCGCTGGGCTACTGAAGACTTTACATTAAGCATTAATATATTAAATATATGTATATATACACCTAAAATAATTTGGAACCCCTAAAAATTGATAATTTTTAGGGGCTCGAGACGACGGATTCTTCCGGCTTACGAAAGGTCCGGCCCTGCATATTGCACAAGGTTGGTCCGGGCCTAAAGTTGCTAAATCAAAGGTATTGAAATATTAAATTTCTTAAAAATATAACTTATAAATAACATACTTTATATAAACTTTATATATGTGCTAAGCCCAAACAAATAATCCAACAGCCCAGTCCAAACCCAACCCCATGGACGGTTACTCGTGGTCATCATGGTATTTACAAGCCTAACCGTAAGTACAATTTTAATACCATGGTTACGAAATCTCCCCTTCCTCGTAACCCTTTGGCTACCCTCCGAGACTCAAATTGAAAAATGGATATTGCTGGTGAATATAATGCTCTTATTAAAATTATGACGTGGAATTTAGTGCCCCGTCCACCTAGTGTTAATGTTATTTAGTTTATGTGGATTTTTACTCATAAAGAAAAGTATGATGGTTCTTTAAAGAGATATAAAGTCGGTCTTGTAGGTGATGGCATAGTGAAACTGTCTATCCAGTGGTGAAACCGACAACTATTCGGACTATCCTTAGTCTCTCTTTATCTTAGAATTAGCATATTCATCAGTTGGATGCGAAAAATGTCTTCTTTCATGATGATCTCAAGGATACAGATTATATGCATAAACCTATCGGTTTCAGGGATCCTACTCATCCAGATTATGTTTTCTTATTAAAGAATTCGTTGTATGGACTTAAGCAAGCCCCTCCAGCTTGGTAAGAGGTTTGCATGTTAGGTCTCTTTTATTGGTTTTTCTAGTAGCAAGTTCGATAGCTCGTTATTTATTTATCGTAAGGGGTCTGGTATGGCTTACGTCTTGCTCTATGTTAATGATATTATCCTTACTGCTTCATCTGATGCTCTCCACCAGACCATTATAGATCTTCTCTTCTCGGAATTCGTAATGAAGGACTTGGGTCCTTTGAACTATTTTATGGGCATTTATGTAACTTGTCATAAGGGTAGATTGTATCTTTTCCGAAGAAACTATGCTGAGGAAATCATTGATCGGGATGGCATGGCTAATTGCATGCCTACTCCTACTCTAGTTAACACAAAACAGAAGGTCAGTGCTAAATCAGGTAATCCGTATGAGGATCCGACACATTATCGTCGTCTTGCAGGTGCTCTACAGTATTTTACATTTACGAGGACAGATATCTTGTATTTTGTGTAAAAACATTTCTTGCATATGCATGACGCGAGAGATGAACATATGCATGCTATTAAGTGAATTGTCTAGTACATTCATGGTACACTTGATTATGGTTTACATCTCTACGCATCCTTAATCTCCAACCTTATTTCCTATACTGATGCTGATTGGGGGGGTGTCCTAACACTAGATGTTCGACGTCTATATATTGTGTATTTTCTTAGAGATAACTTGATCTCCTAGTCTTCGAAGAGAAGCTACTCTATCCCGGTCCACTGCTAAAGCTGAGTACAAGGGTATCGCTAGTCTTCGAGTCTTGCTGGATTCGAACCCTTCTCTTGGAACTACATTGTCCATTATGACAATGTTAGTGCTATATATCTTTCAAATGCAACACCATCGCACAAAACACATTGAATTGGACATTCATTTTGTTCGGCAAAGGGTTGACCGTAAACAAGTTCGTGTCCTTCATGTATCGTTCGGGTATTAGATTGCAGATATATTCATAAAGGGCCTTTCGTTTATACTTTTTTGTTTTTAGAATAGTCTTAGTGTTCGTAATCCTCCCGCTTCGACTACGCGAAAGTAATATAATATATGTAGATATATTTATGTTTATCTAGTATCTTCTTGTATATATTAGGCGTGTATTAGCCTCCCTTGATTATAGCCTAATTAGTTGGCTTGTATGATGCATATACAATGATCAGTGAATGGAAAGATTTACGGAAAATATTCTTTCCGAATGATACTCCAAAAGGCCAAAACCACCTATCTTCTTACTTCTATTGTTTTAGCACCTTAAATTTTTTATGCTTATTTTTAACAATAAATACAGAGATTAAAAACACACAAAACTACATTTTTGGGATCCCATCGCACCTCGTAATTCTAAGAATCGACCCTAACACTGCACTTGCATCGTGAGCCATTTCCTTATCCCACGCACTCATCCCCACCTCCGGCTGCTTCTCCACCCCTCCCCCAACACCAAACTCGCCAAAGTTTTCATCTCCGCATTTCCTTGCATAAGCCCATAACATGAATTCGTGCCTATATTTGGGCCCAGCAAGTGAAAGCCGCATATAGATTAGATTGGGCTCACAACTCTAAATCTGGGCCTAAATTCTCTTATGTAGTACGTAAGCAGAATCACGAATATACCTCAACAACGCAACTCAAACCTGGATCTCTCCGAAAACGAACAACCAAAATTGTGTTTCCTCAGCATTGCATTGTCCGTCCGACCTTTTCCTACCCCGACAAAAGCTTGTTGTTTATCACATTTTAATAGGGGGCGTTTGGTTAAATTTATTTAAAATATATTATAAGTTTAATAAAAGTAAGTTTATAAAATAAGATCATTGAAATTTTGAGATGTTACTAATAGTAATTTTGAAAGAATGTCTTAATTTCAAATAAAATAAAATATTTTTTTATAAACAATTATCAATACTTTATATGATCTTATAGGCTATTATCTAATAAAATATTTTTTAAAGTCTATAAGCTCCTAAAAACACCCTTCTTAATAATAAGAGTGAGAGTGCACAATGTGCTCAATTTAAAAATAACTTGTTTAAATAAAAAGTATTACTTGTTTATTTAAAAAATATTACTACTTTTTTAAGGTAACAAAATCAATAATAATATTTTTCAAGTAAGCAAATAATACTATACATTGAGTTGAACGGTGCATGCATATAAATTTTTTTTAATAATAAATTATAGTAATAATCATAGTATAAATTCATTTATCAGACACCGTAAAAACAAAGCACAATCAAAAAATTTCAAATTAATTAATAAAATAATATATCACCCGGTAATAACTCACTTAAAAGAGAAGACCAATTCAAATAATAATAATAATAAAATTCATACATAAAATAATTCAGTTTTCAAAAAATAAATAAATCTCAAGATCTCAATTTATTAGTTTTTTTTTTTTCAAACGAATTATAACTAACTGTTTCAAACTGTCACATGGGCATTAAAGAGTGTGGGTCTTAAAGCTTCACATTTCCCCTCTGTTCCCCTCGCCATTATTCAAACCAACTTGTTCAGCCTTTTCCCTTACAACCCACATTTCTTCATCTTACCAGCAACCAGCAATGTCGGTATCCGCCGGCCCCTCTGCCGTCCGATCACTCTTTCCGGCTCGATCAGCCGGAGGGGCCCCACGGCCTAGAGTGGCAATGGCGGTCAGATCATCACTCAACACAGTCTCCGCAGCGCCAATTCTTACCAAGTTGCAGACGGACTGCGCCACCCCTTTGCCGGTTTTACGGCATGTGGCAGATGCAATGGCGGCGGATATGCGGGCCGGGCTGGAAGCGGACGGCTGCAGTGATCTCAAGATGATTCTTAGCTATGTTGATGCACTTCCGACGGGGTATATTTTTTTTAATTTTAGTGGCTTTGCATTTTCTAGCATGAATTAGGGCTTACTTATTTCTAGCTAGAAATAACTGTATTCAATTTTGGAAAGAAGAGGGGACCATTCCAATATTGACAAAATCAAAGCAAATGGTTGTATTTGCAAGTGTACTCAATTAGTTGACTTGATTTAAATTTGGTTCTTTGTGCTTTCTATATTAGTAGAAAGTTTCATCACACACTTCAGGACATGATAATGAGTAGAGGAATTTGGTCTTTAGCACTAGGAAACTACATAAATCTTCAATGTAGATGCAATAGGAAAATGCTTGCAACTCAAGATTAGAATTGTGTAACTTCTTCATACCTGATCAGAAAAGTAGTTTTTTTTTTTTTTTTTTTTTTCGGGCATGATATGATCCTTTTTTCGGATAGAGCTTCGATTGCAATTGCCAATTGAGATTGATATATCTAATTTTAATTTAATTTTTAAGGAACGAAAAGGGATTATTCTATGCTCTGGATCTTGGTGGTACAAATTTCCGAGTGTTAAGAGTGCAGTTAGGAGGAAAGGGAGAAGGTGTAGTGGCCACAGAATTTGATCAAGTCTCTATTCCTCAAGATTTGATGTTTGGTACTTCTGAGGTAGGTTCAACAAAATCTTGATCAACTGTTCCCTATATCCTTGAAATCAAACTGTTGATTTGTATGAGTTTGTGCTATTTAGGAGCTTTTCGATTTCATTGCATCTGGGCTGGAAAATTTTGCTCAGAAGGAAGCTGGAAAGTTTACTTTACCAAAAGGAAGGACAAGGGAATTAGGATTTACGTTTTCTTTTCCGGTGAAGCAGACATCAATTGACTCAGGCATCCTCATCAAGTGGACTAAGGGCTTTGCAGTCTCTGGAACTGTGAGTATTTCTTTGTTCTGCTAACAATGAAATTAGTTTTAGGGGTTAAAGATATATTAACTATCAATCTAATTAGGACCTGAATGACAAATACTATAGTTGGAGACCTCAATCATTTGAAATATCCATGAAAGACTCACAAATTCTAATACCTTGTTTGGCGTCTTGCAATCCCTAGCAGTAGGGAAAATTCTTTTTCATTCCGTCGAAAATCGATTTTACGGTCCAAACTGTTGCTTCTGATTCTCTCTCATTTCTTTCCCTCATACGATCGACAAAAATTGAACATATGAGCTCATAACAGTAGCTTATGCTTCCTTGTTTCATCTTTGTAGTATTGTTTTCTTTCAGGTGCTTAAATGATATTTAACCTGTCTTTATGGTCCTACAGTGATAAAACTCCGAAATTGGAACCCTTCATTGTATCATTGTAATAATCCATTTATGAAGGGAGGGTGTGGTTGGGTATGTATGTTTTAACAATTATATGTGTAAGGTGAGTTTTTGAATGAAATTACATTAGAGTATATTATTTTTCGTACGAGCACTCTTCTGGAATTTAACTTGATTGAACTCAGGCAGGGAAAGATGTAGTTGCTTGCTTGAATGAAGCTATGAAAAGAAAGGGGCTAAACATGAGGGTGTCTGCCCTGGTACATTTCTCATTCTCAGATGTTTATATATAGATTACCTGATTAGTTATTGCTCACTATTTCCCTATTTTTGGAACCTTTATGTTATTAAGCTAGGTCAATGATACAGTGGGAACATTAGCTGGAGCTCGATATTGGGATGATGATGTCATGGTTGCGGTCATTCTTGGAACCGGAACCAATGCCTGCTATGTGGAGCACGTTAATGCTATTCCTAAGCTGCATTCCCTAAATTCGAAGTCTGGAGGTGGAAGAACGGTATGTAGATTACTTGTTATAGGAGTTTCATTATCTCATGATCATGGATTATCCTTTGATATAGAAACTACATTTCAGATTGTAAACACTGAGTGGGGGGCATTCTCAAATGGCCTCCCTTTGACTGAGTTTGACAGAGAAATGGATGCTGATAGTATCAATCCTGGGGAACAGGTAAGCTCCTCATTCCTATGTCAGTTGGCCTTTTTTTTTTTCCTTCCGTTTCTGTGCATTTCTTGATTGATTACAAGTGCTATAAAAATTGATTGGCTTCATATAATGAACACAGATATTTGAGAAAACAATTTCTGGAATGTATCTTGGTGAAATTGTAAGACGAGTATTGCTCAGAATGGCTGACGATGCTCAATTATTTGGTGATTCTGTCCCAGAAAAGCTACAAATGCCATTTTCTCTCAGGTATACTTTCCTCTTGTTCAGAATTGAAAAGGCAGAGACATTAAGTAACATTGATCAAAAAAGCTCCTTTATGGAGTAACCCAAACACGCATGTGTTGGTAAGGTGGATATATTTAAAGTTCAAATTCATATCACGTTGCAAATACTGCCTGATATGAACATTCAGTCATGCCGTTCTCTTCGTCTTGTTCATTGAAAAGCAGACAGTGGATAAATCAATTATTTCTGTACGTTCATGTTTAGGGTGAAACCAAGCTCCTGGTTTCGTATGCACTTTTTGTTTTCTAAATGACATTTTCTGAAGGTAAATGTTAACATGAAAAGCAATTCACATTCCCCTTATGCAGACAGCAATATATGTGATCATAGCTATTCCACATTTTTTCTAATATCTTGTAGGACACCAGATATGTGTGCAATGCAGCAGGACTCTTCCAAAGATCTTGAACTTGTTGGGTCGATCCTCTACGATGTAACCGGGGTAAAAATCCTCCTTTTTATAAGCTCGTTTCCCTCTTCAAATGCATGTTGTAATCTTAACACCAATCTTCCAACATGATATCAGGTGATGTCCGACTTGAGCGCAAGGAGGATAGCACTAGACGTATGTGATACCATTGCAAAACGGGGTGGACGCTTAGCTGGTGCAGGAATTGTTGGGATTCTGCAGAAGATGGAGGAAGATTCAAAGGGGCTCGTGTTTGGGAAGAGGACGGTGGTGGCAATGGATGGCGGACTGTATGAACATTACCCTCAATACAGAAGCTACCTTCGAGAGGCTGTGACGGAGCTTCTCGGGTATGAAACATCGAAGAATGTAGTAATAGAACACTCAAAGGATGGGTCTGGCATTGGAGCTGCTCTCTTGGCTGCTACTAATTCTATGTATGGACATTGATTTCTTAAGCTGGTTTTGAAGATCATTGCAGATTAATTTGTTGTTTACACTAGTATCTGTGGGAAAGGAGGAAGTTCATATTCTCTCTTTCTTTAGAGTCATCTCTTTCTTACAGAATTGATTGGGTGTCTTGTCTGTTTTCAACTATTTATTGTTGGGTGGAGTTTGTGAAAAGCTTCTCTATTTTTGTATTTGCGTTCTTATTTAAATGAAGGTACTCTGGTTTGGTTTATTTAATAATTTTTTTTTTTTTGGAAAAAAAAAAGTCAAACGAATACGGTGCATTTTTCCCCCGGCTTATATTTTTTAATTTAATTTTTTTATTTCTTATGATTTTATTATAAATGTCACATTAATGCTAAAGAGTTGGATAATTATAATATAGATGTGTTAGTAATGACTGAATGATTGTAAAATTATTAATTTTGGTTATTAGAAAATTTATAAGTAGAAAGATAATGGATGAAGATATTGAAAAATGAAAAAGTAGAAAAATAATAAATGTATATGCATTATTAGAGAGTATAATTTTGTTGGAGTGAGAAATTGGAATTTACATCCCAAACCAAATGACTTATTGAAGTTATTATATAATATACTAATTATGTAGAATGTAAGTAATACAAAAATATTTTGTTAATCAACGTAAAATAATTTAAGGTTAAAATTTTAGTTTTTATACGAAAAATGCATAATAACTCTTACAACTTATACAAAATATATTATACTTGTGAGAATATCATTATAATAGTATAAGAAATATACTATATAAATTTTCAACGAAAACTAAAAAAATTCAAAAAATTTACAATTTTGCCATGATTAAAAAAAAAAGGTATTTGATAATTAATTTTGAAATATTTCATAAAACTTTATATTACAAAATGCTCAAATTCAAAAGAGTGTAATCATCAAAAAATATTTTGTGAATAACATTATGCATAAAGCAATGTAACATTAAAAAAAAATTACAAAAATGCATCATAATTCATATAAATTAATGCAAATAGATTGTAAACATGGTAATTTCACTATAATAATGTAAGAATTTATAGTAAAAGTTTCAACAAAAGTTAGAAATATTAAAAAATTATGATTTTGCCTCTAAGTGAAAAATAGTTGAGTATTAGCTATTTTTCTTAAAATATTTTATCCAACTTTAATTTACAAATAAAATTAATTATTGAAGTTAATATTTAATACTACAAAACTAAAGAATATAACCATACAAAATTTATATAGCGAATCTATTTACGCATAAAGCAAGTTAAAGTTAAAATTTTATTTTTTTGTTGAAAATGCATCATAACTCTTACATTTTCTTGCAAAATACATTGTAAGCATGAGAATATCACTATAATAATGTAAGGAATTTGCTATAAAATTTCAATAAATATTTAAAATTTTAAAAATTATAATTTTATCCCTATATGGAAAGAACAAAGTATTTGCTTCTTTTTTTTTCATCAAACTTTATATTACAAATAGAATGACTTATTAAAGTTAATATTTAAATTAAAATACGAACATTAGATAAATTAAAATATACATATATATATATATAATTACATGATACTCGGGCATACCCAAGGGAAATTACAGGCTCAAGGCACAAGTGCCCAACATGGGGAGGGCTCCTTAAATTGTTCCAAATCCTATGTTGTTATAAATCCGCCTCGAAAAATTCCTGATTGAATTAGGGGTGGGCCTCATTATAAACCTCACGACGAAATGAGGAAAAAAGTGCCCTAAAATATTACAAAAGAACCATTTGTAAGTTTACCGAATTCACACACACCATCCTGGGTGCACTATTTCGATTGGACCAACAGTCTCCAAACACCCACACCCCAATTTACTAATTCAATTGAGTTACACGGGAATTCAAGGGGTGGGAGAGTACAAAGAGTGATCCAATCTATATGAAAGCCCTTTTTATGTACCAACACTCAATTGTTGCTCCACTTCTTGGACTGCGGTCATTCTTACATTCCTAGTAAGTCGACTTCAAACGATGACCATGATTAAGCATCCACGCATACGGGAGGAGATGTGAAAATTACCACCCAAATGTAGCCTTGGCGGTAATCTCAGTAAGTAGATCTCAAATCATGTGGCTTGTTTAAGCATCAACTCATACTTGGAACGGGGTTAATTATACCCAATATTCCTCACACAAATGAACTCAAATTGTCTGTAATATGTTCCACCAAACATGTTCAAAAATGCAAATTTCAAACCCCACTACATTTTAAGCAACATCGCATATGAGGGAGAGATGTGACAATTACCACAGAATTGTGACCCAAGTGGTAACCCCGTATACAAACCTCAAAACCAAAGTGAATGTCTAATGCATTAGCATAAATCAGAAATGGGATGGGATAATCAACAAACAGAAGTGTACCAAAGTGACATATGAGTTGTTCAACACTTATCATACATTTTTCGTCAAAAAGTGAAAAACTAATATTAAATTATTTTATTTGTAAAGTGATTCACAAAATGATTTTGTTATGTTTGCATTATTTGAATTAGAGCATTAAAATGTAAACTTCAATTACTAATTCTATTTGTACTTTGAAGTTTGATGAAATACTAAAAGATTAGCAAATTCTCAGTTCACACGCAGGAAGCTGAATTGTATACTGAAAGTAATCTATAACATGGACAAAGTTGTTTTTTTTTTTATTTTGTTAAAATTTTATAGTATATTTCTTACATTATTATAGGGATATTCTCACGCTTATACGTATTTTTGCAATAAATTGTAAGATTTATGATGTATTTTTTGTTAAAAAAGTAAAATTTTGATGTTTAATTGTTTTATGGATAAATTGATGTTTTCCATATAGAAACAAAATCATAATTTTTTAAACTTTTTAATTTTATTTAAATTTTTACACTAAATTTCTTACATTATTATAGTGATATTCTCACACTTACAACATATTTTGTACAAATTGTTTAGAATTATGATGATTTTTTTGTCAAAAAGATGAAATTTTAACGTTAAATTAATTTATGCGTAAAGTGATTCACAAAATATTTTTTGTTGCTTACATTCTATAGAATTAGAGCATTAGATATTAATTTGAATAAGTCATTAACTAAAGTTGATGAATATTAAAAACAAATTAGCAAATATAGAGGTTTTTTCCATACTAGGAGCCAAATTGTAATATTTAAAACTTTTTAATTTTTCGTTGAAATTTGTTTAGTAGATTAATTGCATTATTATAGTGATATTCTAATGCTTATAACTTATTTTGTATAAAATTTTCAAAGTTATGATGCATTTTTTATTAAAAAAATGTTAAATTACTTTATATGAAAGTGATTCACAAAATAATTTTTTGTGCTTACAATTTATAGAAATCAAGCATTAGATGTTAATTTCTGTAACTCATTCTATTTGTAATCTAAAGTTTGATGAAATATTACAAAAACTAACAAATACTCAATTTGTTTTTCCATATAGGGGCAAGACCAAATTTTTTAAAATATTTATTTTTTGTTAAAATGTTTATAGTAGATGCATTTTTGGTCAAAAAAGTGAAATTTTAACATTAAATTATTTCATGCGTAAAGTTATTCATTTTTTTATACTTAGATTCTCTAAAATTAGAGTATTAAAAATTAAAAAAAGTCGGTTTATTTGTAATTTAAAATTTTATAATATATTAAAGAAATTAGCAATTACTTTTCTTTGTATGTAATAATATATTCAAGTTCAAAGTGTTCCAATTTTGATTGTGAACCCAGGAGCGCAGTTGTATATCATCAGCTAATACCAAGCATTAAACCATTTCCAGTACGCAAAATAAGCTTAAACAGTTCCATTTATCTGTAACAGATTTAAGGGATTGTAAGTCATCACCATATACATAATAACCAAAAAAACAACAAAAAATGAACGAATGATGGTCTCTAACAAAAGCTCGACAGACAGACACAGACGGTAATTTATCGATTTCAAAGGTGCTGGTTGCAGGGCAGCTGCAACTGCAACTGCTGTATATTTTCAGAACCAAATGCAGCTCCATTTCTATCAAATCCCAGAGGGAGGTGAGGCTGAGTTCTCTTCATATTTGAAAGAGGCAGTGACGAACTTAGGGCCATAACCTGCTCGTGTGAAGGCGAGAACTGTTGATACTTTGGGCCTAGAGCAGCATGCAAATGCGGGAAAAGAGCATGAGCATAGTTAAGTACAGAAGCTGAGTCTCTTCCTCCATTTTTCCAGTCCGGAAAGAGTGGCCTACCACCTCCACCTGCGCTATATTGATTCTGAAACTGAGCGGCCCACTTCTGCTGATGTGCCTCCATCTGCTGTCCTGTTCGGGCTGCATAACTGTTGTTGACAGCGCTGCTATGATATTGAGGGAGCTGCAGCACCTTCACATTAATCAAGCTCGATTAGCATGGTAAGGAACAAGAAAACTATCATAGAGGCAAGAATCATCAATATGCAGATAGTATCCAAAATGAATCAAAGCACAATATTGCACTGTTTCCTTCTCGAAAAATGCATTTGTGGCCCGTGTATGTTCGATTTTCTTTTTCCAGCCTCGTGAAAACTTCAAGTTTGGTATTATTAGGCTTCACATAGTCAAAAGAAAACGTGAAATTCCACGGGAAAAAGTCCAAGATACGAAAGTTGACGGAGCAAAATAGTATAATTAAAGAATAGGAGAAAAATGTCAAGTGTAGAAGTCAAGAAAATGAATACATGGGCCAAAACTAAGCGTTTTTCCCTTCTTTTTTCTTTAATAATAATAATTTTGCTAGGACTTAGGAGTTGGAGTATCTGCACCTTACATAAATGCAGCATTATAATTTGGATTTCATTATCGCCCATACAGAAAAATTATTTATAGGTTACACCAACCAAAATGGTTTAGGCAATAGATGGAGAGAGGTAGATGGTTCCAGCAAGTTACCTGTTGTGCTGCCGAAGCTGAATTGTGACTCTGGAAAGTAGAGGAATAACTATTCTGGGGACATGAAAATAGCATAGCGGAATGATCCTGTGATTGCATGTATGACATATGATATTGTTTACAAGGCTCATGACTAGGTCCAGCTCTATTGACACCCTCACCGGAATCCGAACCACAAACCCCAGTTCCCAAAGATAGAAAGTCATAACCCTGTGAAAATCCGCTTCACATTATAAACACGAATCTCATGCAGATTGAATTGACAATGATGAAACTAACCTGTTCTGTGGAGCATAAGGCAGAGGTCTGAGAAGCCATCTGCTGATCTTGAACGGGCCTCTTACGGATAAGAATGTCATGTTTTATTCCAGATGAATCTTTCTGAGCAGCAGACTCATTTCTACCATTTATTACTGGTGTTTGGTTGTGGGGTGGTTTCTCTGCACCACCACAAGGTGTTAACTGAATAGGCGGCTCAGGTGTTAACCCTTCTTTTATATCTGATATTTGCAAGACTTTGATCAGACGACTTATGTAAACATGGGCTGTACACCTTTTCCACGACTTCTTTGATTCAATCGCAACTCCAGTATACTAAATTATCAACAACAATAAAAAGGTGCTGATAAATTTTTATCACAAGTGATAATTTCCAATATATTATCAGAATAGCAATAGCATACCTTTTCTGTAGTAATACTGTTCTCAATTATATGAGGCTGAGAGGAAATATTTGTGTTGTCAAACCAGGCAGAGAGTTGGGTGCTGGATGATATCGAATTAATGAGTTCATTGAAGCATAAAATCTATTTGAGAAAGAAGAAAAGTGAGGCATTATTTAAGGAAGAATGTTGTTGTACCCTGGGCTGGATCTCTGTGTCTCAGAACTTGGAGTTCCTGTTACCAACAAGTTGGGCGAGCGAGACGTACCTATATTTTGGAACCAAAGATTACATCTCTCATATATACACGAGAAAAATGCACAACATACATAAAAGACACTACCAAACTCACCCTTACATTCGTCATCAATGGGATTAGAATTTTTTTCATATTGAACTCCAGGTCCGACCTGAACAACATCAAAACGCAATCTTAGATACAGTATTTAGGATGAATCGTACAATTTGAACCCTGTACTAAAATTATTGTACCTGTTCCAGGTTAATCTCTCGATCACCACATTGGGTCATGCCAAGTATTGATGCTGGTGGTCTGCCAAGGTAAATAACCCACAAAAAATAAGAACCTAAGAGCTACAAACATTGCGGAGAGGAAGAAGGATTTGTAATGCACCTTGAACCCAGATTTAAATCAGACTGGACTCCACAAGCACCAGGGGCGGGTGGCTCCTTGCTAGAGAAAAACTCAAGTTGTTGAGCACCAAAAGATTGGGATTTGACAATTTGTGCTGCGGAATCCACCATACTTGAAGATTGAGCAGCAGCCCCGAATGTTATTTTTGAGCTCATTTTCCTAGACTCTTCTCCTGAGGTTGGATTGATTTAGACTAGTCAAACACAAGACTGGGAGGTGGGGTGGGGTGGGGGGGGGTAGCAGTAAAGCAAACCTTCAGTTGCATTGAGGGAACCCCTTCCTAATGCAGCTAAAGATTTTGATTCTGGTTGTTCATGATCGGCCGCTGGCGGATCGGCATTTTTTGCATCAGAAAACATACCAGCCAAGGCATACAGGGTTTCGGCCACTTCTTCCTCATCCTTGGTTATGCGTCCCTCTCTCTGGAAAAGTAACTTCATTTAGCATATGAAAAATTTTAGGTGGACTTTTCTAAGCCATATGAAATCATTAAATGAGGATAACAACATTTAAAGGTTCACAAACTGCAATGTCTAACCATATTCAGCTTGGATTTCTTTGTACCATCTTTTCTAAGCGTATCAACTCCATTCAACGTATGATGCTTCTTCTTTGGAATTGGCAGCGATAAAGTAATGGATTCACGCCCCCGCTTCTTGATGGCTGCAACATTTTTTGTAAAAATAAGATTTACACCAGAACTTATTGCTGAATGGTAACTTCGTCTAACAACAATCGAAGGTAATTAGTCCACGTACTTTAATGGAAGAGAACATCTTCCTATGGTTTGAAGGCAAAAGATAACACTCTTCGGATGGTTTAAATAGGAAAAGAAACACACCGAACACCTACCCCCAACAGGAAAAGAAACACACCCAAAATGTCCAGAAAGTGTCTCATTTTGTACAGAACAGAAACCAGTTTGTTACTTTTACTGTGGTTACAAGGCAGTTTTTTTAATGAAAAAAAAAAAAAATCAGAGTAATTTCTGAGTACATGCGCTTCACTGGGTCAGGGGAAACAAACGAAAAAAGAAATAAAGAAAAAGAAGAAGATAAAGAAAACACACAGAATCTTACACTGCCAACCAAATAAAAAAAAAAAGTAAGAAGTTTTTCTTTAAAAAAAAAAAAAGTTTGAAACTTAAAAGAAAATGAAGAAGCAGAGTACAAAAAGAAGATGAACCATTGCGCATAAACCGAGAATAGCTAGTCAAGCCCGAATTGACAAGCAAGATATAAAAGTAGATAATTACAAATTACAACAATAAAATTCATATTTAAATACATACCAGACCGTAATTTCTTAGGAACCGAGGCATGGTTTACTGCAGGGCATCCATCAAGAAACTGCAATTTTTTTTTTTTTTTTTTTTTATAAGATAATATCGTAAGAAGAATATCTCCAATTTTCACAGTACAGTATCAAATTCCGACTCTAACAAGAAGTTTATCTAACCGTTTTGGGTAACTTGTACTTGTTTCCATTACTAGTACTTGGCTGAGATTCATCTTCTCCACCAAATGCGACAGAAGCCATTTTCACATTTATCGGCAGCAAGAGACCCCCTCTCTCTCTCTCTCCAATATAAGCTTCCAAAACTGGAAAAAGATAACACAAAGAACACATAAGAAAGAAGGGATAAAAAAGAAGAATATAACGCGACACGTAGCTTGAAAAACCTCAGTATCGTAAACACCAAAAGCATATCACCAAACAAATTAATGACGCAGATAAAGACAAAATCTCATGGATGGCCTTTTTGTTGTTTGGTACCGCAAATTAAATGAGAATTAGAGGATCTTTTGGTAATTCAAGCATTATATATACAGATATGAATTCGATGAACATACCAAGAAAATGCTTATACAACTGACTGGACGACAATAATCGCATACAAGCAGGCTTTCAGTACTTTAATGTTTTCTTCATCTTGCAAAGAGAGAAAAACATGGGACACGCCCCAAGTTTCATTCAATCCCAACTGAATAAATGAATTCAGATCTTCGATTTTTTTCTGAAAAATCGGAGTGAATTTCGGGTTCTAGAAAAAATGCTCAAACCTGAGAAGAAATAAGATATATTGCATTTCTTATTTGAGTTATGGGTTTGTTCGATCATTGCTGAAAAAGGGTCATTTTTTATGTGTGTGTGTGTGTGTAATTTCTGTGTGATGAGGAGGAGAAGAAGATGATTGGAAAAGTGAAAGGAAGATAAATAAATAGGAAAAAGGAAAGTGAACACTGTCCTTTTTATTTGGGGGATGTGTTCAGAGAATCAGGTTCTTCTTCACGCAATAAAAAGGGACTCATTTACTCACTCTCACACACACAGTTTGCTTTCTCTTTCACACACACAAAAGACAGAGATGGAAATGTTAAAAAAGTTCTTAGCAACAAAGAAAAGGAAATACAGAAGACTCAACAGAGAGAGAAAAAGGTAAATCATCTCCATTAACACAATCTTGAAAATGCCGAAGATCTCAATCATAACACCCAATAAAAAGAGATTTATCTTTCACCTTTTCGATTTGCGTTAATAAAAATTGATTCAGAACCACCATTATTTCAAATCTCAATGAAATGGAAAACTAACATCCGGGCTTAAGTATGAACCAACAACTAATGCCGAAAGGTCAAAAGAAATCATTGGATGAGTACAAAATCACCCAAAAACACACAGAGAATCACCCAAATCATTTCATTATACCTTTTTTCTTCGCTTGCTCGCACAATCCGACTCAGTGAAAAAGAAGAGACTCGGTGTAGAAGAAACTTAACGAAATTTTAGAATCAACGACGGAGATATGAAAAGATTTTTATTTTTTTTTCAGTTGAAATTCTCTGCAGGAATCACTGACATATAGTGTCTGGCAGTCTCACGCTCACTCTGTGTATAGTGTGTGAGCAGTAAGCCCCCTTCTCTCTCTCTCTCTCTCATTCCTGAACAGACGGAAAATGAAACAACCGAGTGCATTAAGAAGCAAAATCGATATAAATAACGACCGCAATGTATAACTGTCTTTAATGACGTCAGTTGAAGATCCGACGGCTGCTATTAACCGGATCCCGAGACCCGTTGGATCTAGGAAAGACTAATGTGTCCTACGTGTCAGCCACGTACACAATGCCATGTGACATGACATACAGAAGGCCTCTATTTTCGAATGCAATTAAATCTACATTTAAAATAAATAATAAATAGTAAGAAATATAAAAAATGATGTTTAATTGCATGAAAGTTGGACACGGTCAATTATTAATTACACTATTACCATTTGAATATTATAAAATACCATCTTTGCAATTTTCAATTTTATACATTTTGCCAAATTTTGAATTCTTATTAACTTTAATTACTGATATGGAGTCCAAATTTATATTTTGGATCCACTTCTATATATGACATAAATTTTTTTGTAACCTACATGAAAAATAATAATTTTTAAATCGACTTTTTTTGCAACATGTTTTTTTAAAAATTAGCATAAAAATATATTATTCTTTAATTATATTATTTAAATTCGATACATGTGTATTAATATCAGACTACAGTTGTCGATATAAATACATGTTGAATAAATATTTTTTACCACCTCATTTTTGTAATGGAACAAACGTGGCGATATTGCCTTCAATTTATGTAACAAGTAACTATCATTGTCAACCTCTCTGGTCTTTCTTTTGTTTTTTTATTCATGCTAGTAATATATCTTGTAATTTTGTTACGAGTTTATTGTTTTTGTATTAACTACAAATTAATGCAAATTAAAAGATATTACTTTAATATTGTAATAATAATGTAATTTTCAATCTAATGTAATATACCTTATGGAGGTTTAGGGCTACTAAAATTGAATTATAAAGATTGATGGCGGTGGTGTTTATTTTATGAAATGTTTTTATTATTCTGTTAAAAAATTATTTTAATTAGTTTTAGTTTTAAAATAAATATAAAAATCAATTTATTCAACGTGTGTAATAATGGGGCAAAAAAGTAAATGAAAATAATGTATGTTTATGCAATTTTAAAAAGAAATGTCGCAAATAATCATTGATCCAGAATCGTGAATTTTTATGTAATTAAAAAATCAACTTATAGCACGCGTATAGTACAAACAGAGTACACAAATTTTGAGTATATTATAAAATTGAAGTTGAAAGTTAGATTTATTTATTTTGAGTTAAAAATTTAGAAAAGTAATATATATATATATATAGTTGTTACGTCTAAAATATTATATTTTAATTGATGATTGATAAAAAAAAAATCCTAATTTTTAATTTAATTAGGGCTAAAAAATAAGGTGATTATCATTTTTCAGACTCAGCGGCGAGGAAAAGGGGGGATATGAATGAAATAATCGGCTAATAAATTAAAGGGCAGCGTTGATGTTATGCGGCGAATGTAATGATTTTTCCGTAACTGAATTCTGCAGGTTGGCATGAGCCTCATATGCGCTGCGTGTCGCCATTTGCTATTCCATTACTCAAGCTTTTTTACTATTTTAGCCTTCAATTGATTTAAATAATTCAAAATAAATTACAACACTTTTCATTTTCATCTTTTTTAATATCTAATTTGAAACTATTACACAAGCTTTCTTACAAATAATTGACCTTCTAGTGGTACCATCTCTATAGTTCATTCTATTTTATAAATCATAACCTACATTTAATTACTATATTAAAATATCCACATTTTATTTTTATCAGACGAATCAAATATGTCAATCACTATTAGTTTTCAATCAACACGCATCAAAAGAGGGTTCACCCCAAAAGGACTTCTAGCTCCAAATTTATTTAAATTGTCTAATCTAAATATTTAGACCTGTTAAGTAAGTGTTCGATCAAGTCATGTTAATCAGATATATATCACTCCTATCAAACAAGCCGAATCAGCTAGTTAGACCACGTTACTAGAAAGGTCGGACTAACAAATTCGATCGTGCCTACCATACAAGTCACACCAACTAAACAAGTCTAACAATCGTAAATTATTTTACACTTAAAACCAATTAGTTAATGTTGGATAATAATAATAATAATAATAATAAACAACTACGTCAATCACTCATAACTAGGTTGGGTAGATTGCCCTTTTACGTGGCAAATAAATTACAATTCAACATTTTTTTAATTCAAAATGATGTGCTAAAGATCTGATTTAGCATTAAAAAAATTTCCGAAATAAATAAAATTGAATGCATAATTTAAGCAAGTTCTAACGTTATTCACAACAATTTATGAGTTTTTAAAACCAATCTGAATTTATATTATAATATGATACTATATCATGTATTACAATTATTAAGTAATACAAACTTTTTTTTATATAAAAGAAGAATAATTTACTGTCACTTGTCACTACTAAATTTATTCTCAGTATTAAAATTTTAAGTTTTCTCCTTTCTTGACACATGTCTCAATTATTTATAATCATATGTATTTTTCTTTCTTTTTTATTTTTATTTTTTACTAAAATTATAAAAACTTAAATATTTTTTCTTTTTAAATCTATTTTTTACATATGATATATCAAATTAATCATTTTTTTGCGATCTTTAATTTAATATCAATATTATATGTTTTAAAATAATAAATTATATTGAAAGTATAATATTTTTTTTTTATGGATAGAATATAGTTTATTATGAATTTAGCTGTTTAATTTTATTTTGATATATGTGTTGAATATAAATAAATAATATTAATTTTTTATATGGATTTGATCTAAATGTATAAATCTTTTTTAAAAATAAAAATATTATTTAATTTAAATTATATAATATTATAATTTATTGTTCCACCTTAATAAGTGAGTTGAATATTTTATATTGAGTTGGGAACACACTAAATTTGACTTCGAAATATTATTTAATAAAGATAACTTTTAAAAAAATTACAGTAAACTACAATATATTAAAAGTTCAAATCGTATAATATTTATATAAATATAATTGACATAAGGTATTTTTATATAAATTCTTATAATAATAATATAATTTTATTATATATTATTAATATAATAAAGTATTTTATGTTTCGTGCAATGATCTAGTTATTTTAAAAGACTTGCACTATTGTGATTCTCATGGGTGATACGGAAAGCTCAGCCCGTTTCTCTTATCACTCTTTTTTATTTTATCACTCGTGAAGGCTTTCATTGTGTTGACCAAAACTTAGGGATCGTTTGTGTTTGCTTTTAGTTTTAGAAAGTAATTAATTTTAAAAATTGTATAAAAATTACTGAAAAGCAAAAACTAATAGTGCTTAAAATTTAAATAATTGTGAGAAGAAAAAAAAAAAAAGGAGTTCGAGGGTTAGACTCCCTTTGTCGTCTTATGTGTTTTTTGACTTCAAATGTTCATGGTTTGAAACAAATGTATTCATATTGGAACTTCGATGTATTTCTTTTAATTTATCTCCGTATTTTTTGTTTATTATTCTTTTCACGTATTTTATTTTAAGTTATTTACTCTAAAACTATAGCATGTTCATTATTCTTTTCACGTATTTTATATTGAGTTATTTACTCTAAAGTTATAGCAAAATGGCTGCAAACAGAATAATGTGATATTTAACTAAGTAACTATACACATTTTGGTACATGAAATATGTTTTAAATCAACTTTAAATGCACGTATAAACTTCGTTTATAATTTGACAAGTTTATAATGATGCTTCCTGATTGATTCTTAAAGAAAGTTACAATTAATGGATTATCAAAACATGTATGATAACTTGCACCAAGATGAATTTGTTGAAATTTTGCAATATTTGAGGTACATAAAGGCAAAAGGAGAATTTGAGAAGAATTGCACTCAAAGGTAAATCTTCAAGTTATGTTGAAAACTTGGTGTTTTTAACCAAATCATTTGGTCTGAAAAAAATATTTTAAAAAACAAGATCGTTTTTTAGACAAAAGAAGTCTTAGATATAAAAAAAGAGAGGATTTTTATGATTTGAATTCTATTCAATAAAAATTATAAGAATCTCTCTCAGAAGGAGTTAGATATCTTCTTCATTAGATCGCATAGGAAAAAATTAATTATCTATAAAGTGTATTGTATTGTATGCTCTATAGTCAGCACAAAAATAGAGGATTGTAAATTAATTCACCAACGAGTAATAATGTTATATTTAAACTTATTTAATTATTAATATAGTTAGATTTAAACGAACTTATATCAAGTTAAATGAGAGTCGAATGCGAGTTATTTGATATTTTTGTATTTATTTTAGCTAACTTGTACTTATCTAATCAAGATCGAGCTTATCAAATTTCTTTGATATATTTTTAATAAAACTTTAAAAAAATATATCACAAATAATCTTAAATTGAGTAATAAGTTAATTTAAAGTGCTACAAAAAAAGAGAGAGATCCGAAAGAAGAACAAAGTTGACTGAGGAAAATTATATAATTAACATTACAACTTATGTACTTCAATTATTAACATTAAAACTATTCTAGATATTTTTTAAGTTTTAAAAGTTTATTTTATTATTATTATTATTATTATTATTATTATTATTATTATTACTATTATTATTTACATTACATATTATTATTAGCTATATATGAATTAAATTTGGAGTGGTTCGAAACGAATTCAGGTAGAGCCGTATTCAAATATTTTATTTCAATTAATTAAATGTAGAAAGTGTCCGAAGCATGGTGTATCGTTGAGATGTCCGTATTTACATTTTTAACCCCCCACTCTCAGTTAGATTGGAAAAATATTTATTTATAAATAGTATTTCTTTCATGTTTCATGACTTATAATATTTATAATAATATAAAATTATTATTATTAATTATATAATTATGTACTTGTGTATGTGATGACTATCTTTATTATTACTATATGTTATATATATTAAAATTAAATAATACTGATATGAGAATTCACAATTATATTTAATTGCTTTAGAATAAGAATGATACATTATGTCATAATGTGATATTTGGATTGCCAGCCCCCTATATTTATTTATTTTCACTTAACTCATTTAGATAGATATTAATTAATAATAACTAAATCTTTTAGACTTTAGACTTTTGTTTTTCACATAATTTTTCTTGTGATTTAAAAAAAGAAAAAACAAATTTGATTAACAAATCATTCTTGTTTATATACTTTTTTTGGTTCATTCTCTTCACATGTTTTTTTTTCTCACCCTCGCTTTTAGTTTTCAATTTTTTCACTAAATTTAAATTTTAAATTAAATTTTCATTTTAATCCATTTTTAACTAGAGATATTAAAAGAGCTAGCCCTGTCGATTTCGGGTTAGTACTAACGGGTTTTGGGTTAATCGGACCTCGATTTAATCGAGTCATTGTAAACAGGTTTGTATTATGGTGAAACTAACCCTAACCCCACCGGTTTTCAGGCTAATCGGGCCAATATCGGACTATGAGTCGAAATAGTCAAATTATAATTAAATGCATGTTATACTCTATTTAAAATACAATTTTAGATAACATTAAAAAATTATATATTTTATAACCTTTATATCACTATATAAAATTTAAATATTCAAATATTTAAGTGATATACTCTATTTCATGCTCTCAATTCTAGCTTTAAGAGAATTCATGTCATAAAATTTGAAATCATGTTACATTTAAGTTCTAAATTTAAATGACAGTATTTAGAATCTTCTAGTAATTAAACATAAATTTTAATGTCTTCTACTAAAAATCAAATATGATATATGAAAAATAATTCAAAATGGTGTATAATTATTAATTCGATATTAAGAAATAGACAAATAAGAAGAAAAGTTCGGGCTATTGGGCCATCCCTAACCCTAAACGGGCTAGCCCTATAGGGCTTTGGGCTAATCGGGCCCGGGCTAATAAACCAAGCCCTAACTCTATAATTTTTCGGGCTAAACGGGCCGGCCCTTTTAACATCCCTATTTTTAACGTATAATATATAAGATTAATTCTTTTTTTTTGATATTTAATTTGACACTAATATTACATATTTTTAAATAAATAATTATATTTAAAGTATAAAATATAATTTTTAATGAATTGAATAATATGTTTTTATTTTGATATATATCTTTGATTTCAAAAAATAATATATTAATTTTTTACATGAATTTAATCTGTAAATATAAATATATCTTTATAAAAATAAAAATATTATACTATTAATCTATATATTATTATAATTTATTATTTCACCTTAATAAGTTCGGGAACATTCTACATTCATTTTAAAATATTGTATATTTTTTAATTAAAATAACTTTTAAAAAAATGACAATGCACTATAATCTTTAAAAGAAAATGAAATTATATAATATATAAATAATTATTATGTATATTTTTATAATAATAATAATATAATTTATTATATATTATTAATATAATAAAATATATTTTATCTTGTAAAAACGGTCGTCTAGTATTATTAAGATTAAAAAAAAAAAGTAAAAGTATAGTAAATAACCTTTTTTGTTTCAAAAATTGTATTTCTTGAATAATCTCACATTTTAGTTGCAATCTTTGAGCTTTGATTTGCACAGTAAAAGTACGCGTTGACGCAACGTGCACGACAAACTCCAATAGCAAGTACTACACATGCCAGCTGTTTCTTTTTAAAAATAAAAAAAGAAATCAGCAAATATTGTATTTTTAAGAGGAGATATGCCATTTTTGTAATTTTTTCTAACCGTTTTAGTTTTGTATAGTGCTAGATAACCATTTGTACAATACCCGTGATATAATGTATTTAATTTTTTTATGTTAAATTATATTATTATTCTCTTAAAAATTATCTATATTAAATAATAAATTGTACAATCTTTTAAAGAGAATTTTAGAGTTTTCCAATTTAATACAAAATATTCAACTCACAAAATTATTAAGGAAAAACAAGAAATTATAATATTTTATAAATTAATAGTAGAGTACTTATATTTTTATAAAAAAATTATTTTTAGATCAAATTTATATAAAAACTTAATATATTATTTATTCAAATTCAACATATATATCAAAATAAAAATAAATAATTCAATCTATAAATATTATATATCAAATATTAAATATTATTATTTATTTTAAAATATGTAATATTAGTGTTAAATTAAAGACCACGAAAAGAGAATTAATTTGATATATGATACCTTAAAAACTGAATTTAAAAATATTATTGAGTTTGTAAATTTCAGTAAAATAAAAATTGGAAGAGAGTGAAGAATATACATATATCAATTGATAGTAGAGACACGTATATAGATAAATATGATAGTAACGTGTGACAAATTTCTTTTATAAAAAGAATGATATATTTGGGATTCTACTTTTGTATAATTATATATATATATTTGGGGTTTCCTTGTACATGTGATTATATTAAGCCCAATAAAATTGCAGTTTTTGCAAATTAAATTGAAGATGCAGTTTTCCAAATTAAAATTGAAGGTGCGATTATATGATTTATTATTATTATTATTATTATTATTATTATTGCAAAATTCCAGTTATTAAGTTGATCTACTTTATAATTCAAGTGATTCAGTTGAAGGGGCAGTTTTATGATTTTTTTGTAGTTTTGCCAATTATTATAATGTAAATACTAAGTATTACTGTTGAACTTACATTACAAAAATATCTTTAAAGATTTTCAAAGACCATTGCGATTTTTTTTGTCAAACAAGCTAATTCGTGATTTGATAGAATGGCAATAAAATTGCAGAGTTACGTCCCATTTTAAGATGTTACGATTTTAATAATTTAAAAATTTTATTATCTAAGTTAAACAACAATTTGACTTTTAGTCCTTGAAAAAATTAAAAATTTATGCACGTGCTATCTAAGTTACAAAATAATTGCAACAAAGATTTAGAGTAGGCAAGAATGTGATGAAATGTCCGACATAAGTTAAGTAATAAGAGCATCCCCGGTTAGAACCAACCAACTATTCTAAATTCGAATCACTTTGAGGTGAGGATGAAAGGAAATTTAGATTAGGAATAAGTAAAAGAAATTATGGGGAAGAATGGCTCATTAACACAAAGAAATGAAGAAACAAGCAAAGAGTTGCTGAATTATTAGTACCAAACACAAAATGGAAGATACAAATTACAACAGGCCCTATATCTCTCTTGTAATTAAGAAAAAATGTTTTGTGACAAAAAGAGAAATACATTATGTATATTGCATCAATATGTCAAAGTCCCCCCCAAACAGTGCATCAATCTGCGTCGTTTTTAAGGTTATGGGCAAAATCCTTACAAAAAACAAGTTCATAGTACAAGTATGATAGAGTGTCAACATGTCCAAGAGGCAGATCTCTTCATATGTGGTTTCATCTGTTTGTCTTCCTCCAGCGATATCATACCTAAATGGGAGGGATCCTCCAGCATCATCTTTGCTACCAAGTAACCGGCAATAGACCACGTCTGGTTCTTACGTGCCTGCTTCCCTACATACCGCCCCAGCTTCCCGTCGTAGTACTCGGGCCAATGATCCTTCGACAAACGAGTTTCTAGAAGATCGATCGCCCGTCTTGCTAATTGAGGTCGTCCGCACTTGATGCATGCTGCTGTCAGGAGCCATATAAGGACTGCAAAAGAACATGAAATGGAGGTTCTTAAATAGAGACAAAATATTGTCTAGGACCATCAGTCCCTGAAAAAACAGTGACTGAGTCGAGTTGGCTCGTCCGCTACTGGGGATCAACTTGACAAAAATACCCTCGAGTCGAGCTGAATATGCCAGATAAAAGTTCATTTGACAAGAAATAAGGAGAATAGTCCGAGTACTTTACCTGGCCAAGAACCTCCATTGTGGTAGCTCCAGGCAGTATTCTTAGGATCACAACCTGTCACTATTTTCCACTCATGGCTTTCCATGGCCGGATAACATATCTTCAACGGCATTTCTCCTACCAACTCATCCCAACGCGATTCAATGAGATCCATTATAGCTAAACCTTGCTCCGGAGTCGCCAGAGATGACAAAATCGCGACACAGTTTCCCAAGCAAAACCAACGGAAATCCATTTTAGCAGGGCTAACGTTCCCAATGAAATAACCACCCCGTTTTGGCATGAAATCAAACACCCAATCAGGGAGTGAATCGGGCATTACGTTGAACTTGTTGACTGCGGTGTGTGAATACTCCTCTGTCTTGTAACGGTATATATCGTTGAGCTGTTTGATGTCGAGCCAAAAGTAATTTCTCATGTGGTAGCTCAGCGCATGTAGACGTTTCACTACTCTATCGGCACAGTCCTTGCCCTCATCATCTTGCTTGAGTAGAAGCAAAGCACACCTTAGGGCCATAAAGAATAGTGCTTGTATCTCTATAGGATAACCATAGACACCCTGAAAAAGGAATAGGTAGAAAGCACATTAAAGCATGTTTGTAGTGTTGCTGATTAGATATCATTTGGTAGATAAGAAAAAACAGTAATATAGATAGGAGCAAAATCTGGTTCATGATTATAACGAAAGAAGAGAAGTTCTATGTTGCATTTGGATTGGAGGACTTGAGTCTTGAGGATTGCAGAAAAGCTCTGGTAACCTCAGAAACAGCTATTAAACACTGAAATTAAGTTAAACTGAAACGTAAAGAATGTGGTTTTCAATCAAAGTTTCAACTCTATCGGATGAAAGAGATTGACAGTCCGCAAATAAATCAGTGAAAGATGAAAGGGTAACTCACCATTCTACGGTCAATCATGCTACATCCATCAGCGCATAACAGAGTCGGGAATGTGTCAAAGCCTTCCGACAGGCATAGTGTCAAGATCAGTCGGATGCCCCTCTGGAATTCGGGCATTTCAGCCAAAGAACTGTCACCTGTAGACTTTGTATATGCACGTAGCAGAATGATCCACCAGAAACCAGAATCAACGGGAGCCACTCTACCAATAGCACATTCCCCAAAGTCTGCAATTATTGTTTCATTGTTTGTTACAGGATTGTGAAGTACTTTGAAACTAGCAGGCATCACACCGGCCCCTAGAGTGAAATTATCCACCTTTTTCTCCCATGATTGGAGCCGAAGTGTTTTGAGAAGGAAATTCTTGACGATTTCGGGTTCACCATTCATCAAAAAGGCTAGAGCACTGGGAACAAAGTCCCTCACAAAGACCTGTCACCACATGAACCTTTTTTAATTTGAACTTATTATAGAATAACACGAGTCTCATTACCATAGAATTTTGGTGAAAGAGTTTCAATAGAAAATTTGGCACATTTAAAAAATGAATAAGCTCTTTCCTCACTAAAAAGTTATGCATATGACATGGATATACAATTGAGACTTTGAGTCATCAAGAACAATAAATCCTCTCATAGAAACAAATAGCTTGTATGGAAATAAGTACAAGAGTGACTTCCTAAATAACATTGATCGTCCTAAATAATCGATGTTTAAGCAGACAAATTCTAGCAAAAATGGAGTAAAGTCCACTCCAAATAGGTCCAATATAAGCTCACAATTTGGAAATAATATTTTGAATTGAAGTAACCATTAAATAGTGATCTGAAGAAGACTACCAATACAGAAAGCACTCTTGAAAAACTGGCCATTAACAGAACATCAAAATTATGCATATCATTCAAGCATCAGATCGAGATCCATCCAAGGAAAAGACAGAGAGATTCTCAAATTGAATAGTTTCTCTAATAAAAGTTATGATAAAGTTTCACCTGATCGTAGTTTAGTTCTTCAGTTGAATGATCCAAAGCAGCAATGGTCCCCACAGGCTGTCCACGGAAATGAACAGTCGAACGCTGCAAGGACAGCCATGCCTCGGACACTATTGGATGCATCTCCACACAATAAAATGATCGAGGAGTGCTCATCCCAGACCTGCCGGGAGAATGAATACCATCAAAGATGCGAGATGAGTTCTCGTTGTTTCTGTAAAATTGGCGGGGTGGGGACGAGATCGACAATTCACTAATGGATCTTTCATCGAACGATCTTTTCCGTTCAATATTCACGGGCCTCGGCCTTTCCAATAACCGAGACAAATCAGACTCTTCAATTTCGAAGATTGATGCATTGGACTCATTGTGTTTGGCATTTCCATTCTGAGCAACATCAAAAGTTGGAGACATCCTGGAAAGCTTTCACTTATTAGCTTGATGATTGCTTCAAAGCAATTGATCTGCAGTTAATAAAAAAGAAATCTTGATAACTGAGGCACCCAAAATGCCATGAATTCAAGCCAAAGCATTATTATTTGAAATGTTCACAACAAGAAGCAACACTACATCATAAACACTAAAAGTCAACTCTGATATAAATTATTTCTTCTTTTATGTGCATAGAAAGAAAATTATCTACACATGGGAGGGTTTCTTTTTTCTTAAAAATAAAAACTAAATAATTAAAAATCAAATAGCATGAATCATGCATCTAGAAATTTCTGAATTAAAGAATTAAATAGTTCATCAGAAGCAGGTAAAGATATGAGGATCAACAAGAAAGATTTAACAGCATTTCTGGGGCGCAATTTCTTCAATTGACAAAAAAAATGCAGATAAATAAAATGAAAAATAAGACAAAAGTAAAAAAGCAAACAATAACCCAATCCACAAATCTCACTTCTCTATCAAAACCAAACAACTTGAGCAAAGGAATTATAAACGGAGCTCCCAGATAAATAGAAGTAAACAGAAATACCTAAAATAACTGTCGAGGAAAATGGAAATTACTAGGAAAGAAAATGAAGCAGAGAAGGTAACCTCAATAGGGGTTGGCGGAAGAGACCAAAAGAGTTGAAGAAAATGAGAGAAGAAAGACTTTGGGGGGAACGAGGCTATTATTATTTATATGTGCATGTATATCTGTGTAGGGAGTAGGGACTAAGGAGGGAGGCGCCACTCACCGGATAATCTGCTTCCTCTCACTTGATTTATTGCTATTATTCATTTTTCACAAAATCAATCTTAACCTAAATTATTCATAAATATTTGAAATTATTCCTTATTTATTCCTAATTATTTAAATATATTCTTAATTATTTATAAGTGCATGAATAAATTCCTAAACTATTATTTAATGCATATAAAAATATTCCTAAACTATAAATAAGCGGAATGTGCAAGTTATTTCGAAATAATTATTGAGAAATTTGCACGTAATAATTTTTCATAGTTCAGAAATGTTTTCAAATATTTGTATAGATCATAAATTTTTTAAAATATTTATTAATAGTTTAAAAATTATAAATAAATTTGCTTCGAACATAAATGTTCAAGAATTCAAGAACCATTTATAATATTTTATGATTAACGTATCTTTTCAAATATTTATTATAGTCTAAGAACCTTAAGATAGATATATTTCAGAAAACGTTTTTTTCTATTTAAATATTAAATCTATACCTATTTTAATTAGCGTTCATAGTTGAGAACAAATATAAAAAAACAAAAAAAAAAAAACTACTTATATATGATGGTTATACAAATTTTAAGATTGAATTCGATTCATATCATATCAAAATGTATGAATTGGATCCATATATATATATATATATTATATATAAAGAAAAGTTGGGAGGAAGAGAGAGACGACCGCCACGTCGGATTTATGGGAAGGTCCGAAGTGTGGTTTGGGATATCCACCGATGACTTGTCCCTATTTAATTGCCATTAATTACTAATAACATGTTTTATATTTAGGGAATTGGATTTTGTATTGCTGGAAAGTACAGCCTATGGCAAAGAGTATGTCCTAATTCTTGCTCGCTTGTCTTGTAAGAAAACTGTTGGGTGCTTTCCTACGTGGACTGGAGAGTGGGCACACACGCACATGATAAACGTGATTTCGGCACTCTCTTTTCGTTCGATATCTTCCATGACAGATCTTTCGGCGTATACCAACTTTGAATGGATCGTACGGTCTATCCTGAGTTGTTGGAGCCACGTGGCATAAATCAGACACTTTGCCCCCCCCCCCCCCTCGCTACCCAGCTCATCCAGGAGATCCTCTTCCTCCCCTGTCCTACTAAAGGATTGCAAGATTACGAAATTAGATCATATTTTATTTTAATAATCTAATTTTGGTTTAGATTAACAACTCAGTGGTTCTCATTTTCAAGGAAGAGTGAAAAACAACAATAGAAGAAAAACAAGGCTCAAAAGGTAGTGTGATTTGACATTCTGAACATTGGAGTCAGGCAGGGTTTTGTTCGGGTCGGGTTAAGTTGAGTGTTATTTAATATCATTTGCCAAAAAATTAGTCAGGCCCATTCTTTATAAGTTAGGTATGTATGTATATATTGGCCCAAGAACAAAAAAGCGAAGCCCATTTCTCTTTAAGCAAATTTGCAGTAGACTATAAGAATTGAAATCATCATCTTTAATGCTAGAAGTGTAGTGAATCCTAGCATGATGTGAGAGAGGTAATTGAGGGGGGAATTACAAGCTTTAAATCACCTCAGTGCATTTTTATTTTATTAACAAGCCATTGTTATCTCTTCCATCCCACCACCCCAAACTCTACCAATTAAGAGTTTGAAATTCAACATTTTCTGTAATTGATTTTCAGATTTATCGTTGAAGAGAATTGAAGATTTAAACCAACAGTTTTAACTATTTTGGGTATAATCCATCGTCACCCCTTACAATTTTCTTAAATGTTGGTAAACCCTTCAGTCACCCACTGATTCCTTCTAACATATTCATACTATGATCTTGAAGAAAAACAAGAGAAATCAATCAATGCGGAAGCACAGAGAAAGAGGCGCATCTTTTGTCACAAGACATCTGTGGGGCTGAACTACCAAATTATGGGCTAGGGTTAAAGTTAAATGATGGACCAAAACCCAACATTCTCTAACTTTGGCCCAACACCAGTTCACTACCCTTGAAAACATTATCGCATACTTGAAAAAAAACACCAATAAAGTTGAAATTATGGCAAAAGTTAGCCAAGTTGCACAAAACACCCGGTCTAATAACATGGTTCATAATTCAAAATTTTTAAACAATATCTAAATTTTTTAACAACAAACACTTAGTTCCCATGTCAACAGGATCAAATCGAGAACGCTTTTTTATTTTTTTTAATTATAAACTATACCTATAGCAACCATACCATGAATGTAGTGGAATTTAACATCAATATATTTAAGGGTGCGACTATTTGTGCGTCCAAATTCTCTTTCTATTTAATAAATATTTTATTTATGATAATTATACCCTATTAATTAAAAAATAAAATACAAAAAAAAAAACATAAGAAAAACGAATAGAGCTAGAATATTTGTATTTTGTTCATTTTTTCGGCATTTTGTTTTGAAATCGTTGCGCACCTACTCATATGTGTTTGAACTTAATATGTTGAACACATCTATTTGTATTCGACAAGATTGGCCAGACAAATATGTTCATATTCGAAACTTATTTGTTGAACAAGGACAAACATGTCAGCCTAAGGCTCATTCAGAACATCCTACCGAACAAATAAAGTAGTGTTTGACAACATATGTTCGTTCTTTTTTTTTTTTTAATTAAAAGGGTATAATTGTCATAAATAAAATATATATTTTTTTAATAGGGTGTATTTATAGAATTTGAGGGTGCGAATAGCAACACCCTATGTTTAATTCTATCTTGAAAAATACAGAGCTGGATACTAGATTGACTATAAAAAAATACTATACCATTACCTTCAAAACAACTAATTTCCGAAAGCAACAACATATTGTAATTAGGATTTCCAACTTTTGCATGAGTCACACAAAGATATATAAATAGTAGTAGATTTTTTATTGTCCCTTCATTGACAAAATTAGAATCCTTATATCCGTTCAATTTGACACATTTTTTAGACTTAGAAACTTTCAAACCAAGATCGACAGAACCTTTCAAATATCAAAGCAACCACTTAACAGCTTCCTAATGAGGCATACCAGGTAGCATTAGAATAAATCACAATTTTCGTGTATTCAATGTCATGCACAGGTTGGGAATTGTTCTTTACTATAAACAAAATGGTCAACTAGAGGAATATTAACAAATTGACATTTAAACATAGAAAAATTACTCAAAACTTCTCAACGTGAGAAATCTGATTCTGAAAAATTGTAAAATTCTTCCTATCCTTATTAATGTTCATGCTAAGAGTGCTATTTTCATCTTTTAGATATATCATGTCAAATTTAGCAATAAAACAATATTGAACAGATTCAACGATTTTTATGCAAGGACCGGTAAACAACATGTCATCCACATAGATGAACAAGAAATAAGGACTTTAACATTTTCTTTAAAATATGAGAAAAATATCATATGAGCTTCTCTTAAATTTTAAAGAAAACATGCACTCTTTAAACTTTTTGTTCTATTGTCTAGGAGATTCTTTTAAACCATAAAGAGATTTCTTTAGTAAACAAACATAATAAATAATTTTTTTTTTTTAAATCAACAAAACAATCATGCTACCGCATATATATTGTTTTAACCAAATCACAATGCAAGAAGACAATTTTAACATCCATCTGCTTTAATTTCCAACTGAATTAGGCACATAAAACAAACATAAATATGATAATAGTGAATTTCACAACATGGACAATTTTCTTGTATAATTTATCCCCTCTTTCTGACTAAATTCCTTAGCCACAAGTATAGCTTCAAATCTATCAAATTCACATTCATTCTTGACCTTAAACAACCACTTACAGTCCACAACAAAACACTTTTTGGGGTTAGGCACAAGAGTCCCAAGTATTGTCAACACGCAAAGAATTCATTCTTTCATTTATAGCATTTAACCACTCAAAAGAATGTGCAAATTTTAGCATCCTCGTATGATTTAGGTTTACAATTATCAATGGGTTCAAATATACTAAAGACATAAGCTGCCGTATCATGATCTCCAAACCTAAGTGGTTGTTTAATATCTCTTCTAGTTCTACTTTCGAAAATTGATAATCATTTACATTCACTTCTTCGAAAAAAAAATTCAGCAAGTTCATCATGTACATCAGCAAATTTGTCATTTTTGGCTGGTAGGTTATGAAAATTACAAGGTGAATATGGGGCAGTTTCAGTTTCAGTTTCAATGTGCATATTCTCAAATTCATCAAAATCACTCAAAACAAGCAACTGTTCCACCTTATTTGGATCAAATTAGTTGCAGGAATAAGAGTAGATTAATAAACTAAATTCACTGAAAATGACATCTCTTCTATTCAAGACTCTAAATCCGTGTTCACTTCTAAGTCATAATCTATGTCCTTTAAACCATCAGGGTATGCTAAAAAACACATTTGTTAGACCTTAGTTCAAGTTTTATCACATTTTTTATGAACAAATGCAGCACACCAAACACTTTCAAGTTTGAAAATCAGTTTCTAAACCAAAAAACACAAATTCATGGCATTTTCCCTTCAAAGGTGCCAAAGGTGACCTAATTATCAAATAGGCAGCAAAAGAAACAACTTCACACAGAACTGTTTTAATAGTCCAAAGGAAACTAACATGCTCCTTACCCTTTTAAGTAAAGTTTTGTTCATACATTTAGCAACACCATTTTCTTGTGGTGTGTAAGGCACAATTTTGTGCCTTTCAATACCAAATTTTGTAAAACAAAGTATGTCATAATTCAAGCCCATTATGAGGGTTTTTTTTTTTTTTTTTTTTTTTTTTTTTTTCACTCATTTTTCTAGTTTGATTCTCAGTCAATATTTTCCAGTTATTGAAATTTTCAAGCACATCGTACTTGTTTTCCTTTAAGGAAACCCATATATTTCATGAAAAGTCATCAATGATAGGCAACAAAATACCTACTTCCACCATATGTGGGAAGACTGTAGTAATAATGTTCTGGTAGCAAACTATAAGCTGGCCTAAGAGAGATATTCTAATCATGATCTTTATGAATATAAAAGTTTATAGATATTTCTTCTTTATCTTATTCATTGTGTTAATTGTTAGATGGTATTGTCGGAGACTTGGCCACGTACTGGTTGGGGTCATGGAATAAGTCTCGGGGGTTGAGATAATAAATATTCCAAGTTATAGAATCTATAGTGGTTGAGATAATAAGAGGTATCGTAGGATTTAAATAGGCTTGTAATGAGTGATTTCTCACTTGAGGATTGGATATCCCGTTCCATGGATATCGATGCGGAGACACCACATAAGCTAGTTGATATGATTTTCATCTAGAACAATCACATTGAATTGATTCCACATTAGAACTCAAACCATTTGGTAGCCGAAGTGGCAACGGGAAAATTGAGGTTCATTTGTAGGTGCTTTAATTAATCTTTTGACTGTACGCATGCATACGGTCCCGCATAAGGTTGACTAGTTCTTTAAACCCCTCTTAAGAGGCCAATCGGGACTCGTTGGTTATGGTGGAACTACATTTAAGACAATATAGTGGCAAGCATAATTTGTTGGCTCGTAGAGTAATATGTTGAGATTGTTTCTCTATATTTTCTACACTTGTCGTTTCCAATAAATACCTTGTGCAAGACACCGATAGAACATAAGAGATGAGATCTTGTTATGAGCCAACATATTGACATAATTTGTGAGGATCATTCTAGTAATTAATGTCAAATATGGTTCTATATAAAATGACATAGCCCTAAACATTAATCAGAGGACCGGGCCCAGGAACTGTATCTAAGGATAGAGAAATCCATAGTAGTGTTTGTGGGACATAGACATCTTGAGTATCTAAGGATAGATAAATCCAAAGGAGAATAATTAATTGAATTAATTAATCTTGTAATTAGATTATTTTCTCTTGGACTAGGTGAAGTGATGAACTAATGAGTCACATGAGTAGCTGAATTTTGGTGCATTAGAACAGAGATAAATAATCAATTAATCATGGATGAATTAATTATTAAGCTAGTAATATTTATAGGAAAGATTAATTATTAAGCCTAAGTAATTAAAATGATCATGAAGATAATTAATTAAATATCTCTCTCTCTCTCTCTCACACACACACACACACACACACACATATATATATATATATATATATATATATCAGATGCCTTCATCCCACAACTATATATAGAGAACGATTGTCCACCATAATTCACACTACAACAAAAATTGAATAATTCCAAAGCAAAGGGTGAAACTCAATAACAATAGTTGCAAAGATCATCATAAATAACGCTTATTTCAAAATCAAGCTATCTAGCTTTTGAATTAATGTTAAATATGCCAAAATTCAAGCTTGGAGAAGAATGAGATCCATCAACTTTATCATCAAATCCCAAAGTCAACCAAAAAATCAACTTTAAAAAAAGAATTAAAGGATTTCTACCTACTATAATTTGCAAATATTCCATTTGATCCAATAAAATATAATTTGTGTAATTTTTGTGTTTATTTATTTATACACAAAATTTATTGTTCACAACGTAATATTTGTATGTTAAAATAATTAATTGTTCTTCCATTGATGACTAATTTAAGTCAATAGGGTCGAACATTTGCACCTCTGTTTCGTTTTGTACATTCATCGGTTTTATTTGTCAAACATAGTACTATTCAATCATCCATGTTCGTCAAACAATAAGCAACAAAAGTGAATAACCAAGGGTTGAACAACTAATTCACAAAAATTATGAACATTCAAAACCTAAAATTGATCCTGTGTTTGTCTACTTCTTCAAGGAAGCATGGTGATTATTCTACCTCCTTCTTCGGTGATTATTTTACCTCCTCCTCCTTCTTGTTCTTCTTCTCATTTTTTTTGTGTTGCATTTTTTTCTCTTATCTTTATTTAATTTCTTTTTTTTTTTTTTAATTTGAAATTTTAGTTTAATGTAAATGATAGTATTGAATTATGTGAGATGGATTGTGAAGTTTAGAGGCATTTTTTTGTTTATTTATGGAGTTAGTAACATGGTTGCTTAAAGGAAAAAAAAAAGACTACGAATAGTCATGCCTTAAAGATATTGAATATAATTAAAAATAAAAAAATTGGTCATCAGCCATTTGGCATCTTCTGATTGGGATTGATTCAAAGCGACAAGTCAAGATATATGTTATCTTCTATATTAGGCAACCCGTGTAGGTGTATCAATGCACCAGGACATATATAGATGGGCACTGTTCGCCGATTTCAGTTTTGGTTCTGGAATCGGCGGTTCTTGGAACCGTAGGGGGGGAATCAAAATCAAACCTTCATATATACGGTTTCGGTTTCGGTTTCGAAACCGGCGGTTCCTCGGTTCAGTTCCGGTTCCCCAGTTCCTTTTTTCTTTTAATTAACAACTTCCAAAAAAAAGCAAAAGATCCGTTGAAACCGCCGGTTCTCGGTTCCGGTGATGTTGGTAATGCAAGCGCGCCTGCCGACACCTTCTAACGAAGCCCCGGGTTCGAACCGGCAGTTCCTCAACGATTACAGAATCTCAGCCGTCGGCGACCAACAACTAGTTAATATCAGCCGTTGATATTCAACGGCTAGAATTTTCAAAAAGGCGGGTACCGCCGGTTCGAAACCGACGACTCCTGAAACAGGTAAGCAGGGAACCAAAATTGAAGCATGAGTCAGACGGTTTCGATTTTGATTTTGATTTCGGCTTGGAACCTGAACCAGGTCAATGGTTAAACCGAACCATTGACCGACGGTTCCGATTCCAATTCAAAACCGTACCGCCTCTATACAATATAGCCACCTCTAGCTGTCAACACTCTTTTAACGTACATTCTGTACTATTTTAAATTAAAATTTATATTTATTCTTCAACAACTTACATTATTTTCTGCATTATTTTATTGTTTATCTTTATCTTTATTTTTATTATTTTATATTTGTTATTATATGTAATCTTATTTAATATAATTTTTTATATAATAGTTTAACTTTTTATTTGTAATTAAAGTTAGTATAATTTATATTTTTTATTTAATATAATTTATGTAATCAATATTTTTTAAAAATACTATAAAATTAAATGACAGTAATACGAAATTAAAATTGAAATTCATAAATTATAATAAAAGTGCAACAAAAATATATTTTAAAAGATTAATTGTGTACTTTAGTATCATATGTATTTTTCATAAGTAATTGTGTGTTTAATTATAATTTGTAATTTTATATCTTGTTTGAAATTATATAATTTTATTAGTTGTATTTTTATGTTTTGTCTCTAAGTAATTTTATATACTTTTACTAATTTTCTGTTATAATTATAATTTTATGTTTAGTATTTTAAATTTTATTGTACATTTTTTTATTATGATTGAAATTAAACATTTTATTAATTTTTTTATCATATTTAATTAAAATAATTTTAAAATTAATTGCATTGATTTAATTATGATACAAAAAAAATAATATTAAATATAAAAATATTAAACATCATACAACAACCAAAAAAAGATATACAAGCGGCGCATACTAGAGTCTGGGCCACTAGTAGCGCATGAAAGGGAGTAACTTTATTTTGATGCAGGTAAGGGCCTCTCCAGCAGTGCGCTGGAGAGGAGTGAAGTGTTGAAAAGCAGGCCGATGTCCTTTTTTTTTGGTGAATTTGCTTTACTATTGACGCAGACTTCGGTCTGCGTCACTTATTATTATTTTTTTAATTCTATTTTATTTGTTTTTGTATTTAGTAATAAAGTTTTATTATATAATTAATTTAATTCTATTAAATTTTAATTATATTTTAATTAAATATGATAAAAAACAAAAAGATGTAATTTTAATTAAAAATTAAAATAATACAATAATTTTTTTCTTTTACAATTAGTTTGGTTTAATTAATTTTAAGATTATTTTAATTAAATCTGATAAAAATAATAAAAAGATGTAATCTGAATTATAAATAAAAATCATACAATAAAATTTTAAATACTACACATACAATTATTATTCTACCATAAAAATAATCTAACGGTCGGAGTTGAATACACATGGATTGTGCTTGTTGCAACTCTCTGTGTTTGAAAACTTTGAATGAACGGCTCAGATTAAAAGTTGTAGTGGGTTATCAACGACTAATATTGAATATCAAACCAAATTATAAAATGAAAATATGTTGAATTCATCAAAGAACAACTATAATAGTTGTCACATATTTATACAAAAGTTTGGAGGCTCAAAACTAGCTTATCAAAGAAGTTGTAACTACCTTGCAAGTTACATAACCATCTAACATATTTCTAGCTAATTATCTAACTTGTGAAAGCACAAAGATTTGGTTTGATATTGAAAGCACAAAGATTGTGCTTTCTGCAACAATGATTTCAATTCAGACAAGTGGTGAATGGTTGAGATTTAAAGATGACAATAATCTAACGGTCGTAGTTGAAAACACGAGGACTGTGCTTGTTTGTGGCTTTTACAGATCATTATATAATTAGCATATACTCCACCCATTTTCTTCACATCAACCTTTCTTATCCTCAGTTCGTTTAGTCATTTTCTTCGTCAATAATATTTTTTTGTGTCCCGCTCTGATTCTCTCTAAAAAAAATAAATTTTCACTCTGCTGGTCCTTCTGCTATTTCTTCTATTCCTTCAAGTTCATCTGATGATGAACATCAACAATTGATTGATAGTGATTGTTCCGATGTGGAGCAATGTGCGATTGTTCAACAAATATATAGTAACAATTGTATGTTAGCAGCATATCGGCGTCGAAGGGCTGAACCCATTCATGGAGGCTCAGTTCCGGATCGCAGAACAATATATCGTGATCGTGAAGCAGCAGCTCAAAATCTTTTCAGAGACTACTTTTCTGAAACTCCAACGTTTAATGAAGATCAGTTCCGTCGACGTTATCGAATGTCACGGAATCTATTTCTCCGTATTGTTCATGCAGTAAAAAATCATGATGGATACTTTCTGCAGCGAAGAAATGCAGCTGGCAACTTGGTTTGTCTACACTCCAAAAAGCGACTGCAGCATTCCGAATGTTAGCTTATGCAATTCCAGCAGATGCAACTGACAAGTATATCAAAATTGGAGAGTCTACTGCAATTGAATGTGTCAAAAGATTTTGTAGTGCTATTGTGGAGATATTTGGGGGAGAATATCTAAGATCTACTACCGCTAATGATGTTGCAAGGTTGCTTCATATTGGTCAACAACGAGGCTTTCCAGGAATGTTGGGAAGTTTGGATTGTATTCATTGGAAGTGAAAAAATTGTCCGACGGCATGGGCAGGACGATATGCTAGTCGAAGTGGATCTCCAACAATTATTCTTGAAGCTGTGGCTGATTATGATTTGTGGATCTGGCATGCTTATTTCGGGATGCCAGGATCCAACAATGATATTAATGTGTTGGAGACGTCCCACCTTTTCTCTAACCTTGCTAAAGGTATTGCTCCTCCTGCACGTTATGTTATTCAAGGAAATGAGTACAACATGGGGTATTATTTGGCTGATAGTATATATCCCAAATGGGCAACTCTTGTGCAAACGATTCATGCACCAAATGGTCCAAAAAAAATATTTTGCAAAGAAACAAGAAGCGTGTAGAAAGGATGTGGAACGTGCATCTAGAGTCCTCCAAAGTCGATTTGCAATAGTGGCAAATCCAGCACGTTTTTGGAGTAAAATTGATTTGAAAGATATTATGACTGCGTGCATAATAATGCATAATATGATAATTGAGGATGAACGAGAACTTGATGCCCCAATCGAAGAAGCAAGAGAAGTGCCAGCTCCGGAGGTCGAACTTGTTGAAAATGAAAACACGCATTTTCAAAATTTTCTAGCTCGATTTAGACAAATTAGAGATGCGGAAGCTCATTTTGCACTTCGAAATGCATTAATTGAGCATTTGTGGACAGAATATTCTAATTCGAAAATTTAATCTTGTAAACGTGTATTTTTATTGTACTATTATTATGAAGTTCAATTTTAATTTTGCAATATTATTCCTTGATATTATATGTATTTTTTTTATATAATTAATTTTATAGATAAAAAATTAAAATATTACATATAAAAAATATTTTTAATATATTACGTATTATGTATTTAACAAATATGAATTTTTTTTAAATATAGATTAAAAATAATTAAATTATAAGGAATATTATTGGAATATTCTTTTTTAGTGCAGAAAGTAGTGCAAACTGCTGGAGATGAAATGCAGATTTTGCTGTAAAATAGTGCAAAATCTGCACTAGAGTTGTGCTGACTGTTGCAGATGGCCTAATAGAGCATTGCTCGAGAGCAATTTCCTTAATTCATTGCTAAAATAAAGTGTTGTTGAAGCTTTAATCCATGGACGAAAATCTTCAAAAAAATCCCCAACAACGTGTCCTGCACGGACCAGCCTCAATTACTACACACACACACCAACACTCACTACTATTTATCTGGTATGTGTCACGATTTGTAATATTTATAAAATAATAAATTATAATAAATAATAATATAAGTATTAAAGTGTATATTTTATTTGTAATATTTATAAAATTATAATAGTAAATTATAATTAATAATACTATACGTATTAAATTGTACATTTTATTTCGATTCACATTATCATGTCGTTTAAAATTTTATTAATTTTTGTGTAATAAATAAATAATTTTATAAATAATAATTTATAATTTAAAAATAAAATTCATAATATATAAAATATATTTTTCATATAATCTTATTTTGTATAAAAATATCTTACTTATTTTATACCAAATATTTTACAATCAAACTAACAAATATTTATATTCAAAACACATTTTGATATATACAATATGCGTATCATAAAGATCTTGAAAAAATAATTAATTTGATATATTTTTCATGAAAAAATGAGTTGAGATGAAAAAGTTATAAGTGTTTAAAATTTGAGGTGAAAAAGTTATAAGTGTTTAAAATTTGAGGTGAAAAAGTTAAAAAAATTAAAGAAAAAAAAAAGTAAAAAATTTGATTGATTGGCTAGAAAATTTCTAACTATATCCCACTCACCTTTGGGCGTCGTGCACTCCACGCACCAATCACAAATGCACGTGCAGTGCAAATGCCATTCTTTTTTTTTTTCGGCCCAATTTTGGTTTGGGCGGAAAAATGTCAACCTTGTAAATATTTCCAACTATCATGTTATTATATAGACTAGTTTTTCTCATGTGCGTTCCACAATTTATAATATAATAATTTAATAAAAAATAGTAATATAATTTTTAAAATATAATACATAATTATATAAAATATATTTTTAATAAAAATATTTAAAATAAAATATCTTACAATAAAAAAAAATGAAATTGAGATTAAAAAGTTATAAGCCTTTGAAAATTAAACTGAATAAAAAAATGATTGAATAATATATTTTCTAAAAAAAAAAAATTAAGCAGAAAAATTACAATCATGTAAATATTTCCATTGATATAAGAATCTTATAATTTAATATAATTTAAGACATTTTTCAAAAATATAAACTATTATAAAATAATGAATCTTTAATTAAGTCTAGACCATTAGAAAATATCATAAATGCTATCAAATAAAATCAAACATTAATCCCTAGGATAAAACTTCAAATAACTAATATTTATCATACGCAGACATCATTAAATAAATCATCTAAATGGTTCAAATCCATTTATTTCAAGAATAATTCTTTAATGATTTTAATAAACCACTATGGTCAATCTTACCCCTTCAAAACCACTTATGCAAAAATTGGGCTATATGTCCGCCTAGACTTAATTTTTACTAAATCGAAATGAATTTATATTTTTTTCAGAAGTCGTCGCTTAGGTGGGCTAGGTGCCCCCGAAGCGAGCAAAATATCTTTTAATTTTTTGTCGAGATTTTCATATTTATTTATATTTTTTAAAATAATTATATTATGTCTAATTTTTATTCGTTTTGCTTCATATAACTCAAATTTTATTTTAATCCACTAATAGTTAATGTCATTTTATAAGAGAAATGTATTAATTGAGAATATAATTCTTTTAATATTTAATATTCTCTCCATCTCAAAAAAAGAAAAAAATTCATGTTGAGATTATCTATTTTGATCTATTAGTATCTCGTATTGTTTAATTATATTAGTCTTCTTCTCAAAATCTATGAATATCAATCATGTCTTTTCACAAATTGAAAAAAAAAAAGAATTCTTACACACAAAAATTTAGTTTATACAATATATAAATAAAATAAATAATTCAAACATATTTATTATATATGAAATATAAAGCAAGTTTGAAAATATTTAAGTTTCGTAAGATATGCTGCCAAATAAACTTTAGTAGTTTTCATTTTTCTATTGCAACATTGCAACGAGTTTCCTATTATCGATAAGGCAATTATTTATTTGTAAATATTATTATCATTATTTTATAATAATTAACACTTTGTTTTATAAATGATACTTCCTGCCAAATTATGTCATATTATCAATTTATCACATATTATATTATTGAAAATATTTAAAACAAAAAAGAAAAATAATTGATCTGTCTAACCGACGCTAGACAGTCTGCTAGCGCCAGTCTACCGATTTCCAACTTCTGCATCATTGTTCACAACTGCTTCAGCTTCACAAATTAATTTCAAAGAAGTGGGCTACATTGATATCCTGGAGTTTAATTGTTAAAATTGAAAAAATATATATTATTATAAATTATAATGTGTGTGTAATAACTTTCGTAATATTACTGACTTGGAATTTAGTTGAAACAAATTCATGAATCATATATTGTGCATTTTAATATGGCACGTACACTAAGCAAAAAAAATCTACACATATATACACATATTTATAGAGCTTCTCTAGAAAAAAACTATTTTGGCGTTGAAGTTCTTTTTACCCCTCCAGCAATACTTCTTATTTGCATCATTTTAAAATTTGAGAAATTTTTGCACCACTTTTGGTACAAATTTTTTGATGTGCTACTTCTTTCTCTCTCTCTCTCTCTCTTGTTCTCTCTATATAATTATGTATAATTTAATAGTGAATATTCGTCTCAATTATTTCAACTGTAATTAAATCTAGTTATTCAAAATCATATGATGTGTAGGTTAAATAATAATAAAAATATAATTTAATAAGTATATGAGATTTAAAATATTATACACGAATTTAAATAGAATTTATAATATTACTAGCATTCAATTTTCACATACATATTTTTTAAATATGATAATTTTAAGAATATAAAGTGAAATAAACATTATATCAAAATTCTATGTTAAATAAGATTACACATATAATGTTTTTAACAAATGTTTAGTAAGGAGTATAAATAATATTATGGAATTTTTTAATGCAGAAAGTAGTATGAATTGCTGGAAAAGGAATGCAAATTTTGCATTAAAATAGTGCAAAATCTACGCTAGAGTTGTGCAGACGACCGAAGATGGTCAAAATGTAGGAAAAATGTGTAAATTAGCTATTGAATTAAAATCACATACTCAAATTAGATCTTAAATTATTTTTTTGTTTAACTAAGCTTTTGAATTTTTAAAATAGATCAAATAAGCCACTAAATTTTATAAATATATAAAAAATAGGATCCTCTCAAATATTAAATTAATTAAATAAATTAAAAAACATAAAAATTAACAAAGTAAACAATAAATATATTGAAATAAATCAATGAGTTAATAAATTAAAATTTCAAAATTACTTAATAATTTAAATATAAAAAGTGGTCGAAATTTGGTTATTTGTTATTTTTTTATATTTTTATTTTTAATATAATTTAAATAATTTCAGGTCAATTGATGTTTTTTATTTATTAATTAATTTTAGATTTTATCATTTTCTTTTTAGTTTTCCTTATAATTATTGATTTTAATTTTAATTATTTCTTGATTTATTTAAATATAATTTTAATTTAATAAATATTTTTTATATTTATTTGGTTATTTTAAAATTTCAAAAATTTCAATTTATTTAATTATAAGAAGTTAAGGGACTTATTTTTAACAAGCCCAACCTAGCTTGCTTGCTTTCTTCTGATATGTGAATCGAGTGTGGAATTTTCATGTTTCTCATTTTGGTCATTTCTTTTAATTACATAGCATCGATTTAATGTTAGGAAAAGGTACAAATTAACTCCTGAATTAATATCTAAGGTACAAATTAAACTTTAAATTATTTTTTATGCAAATAAGACCTTTAACTTAAAAAATAGGTCAAATAAGCTCCGTGAACTTCTTATTTTCAAATAATTAGGCTATTTCAATAAGTTAAAATAACAAAATAAATCTAAAAATTATTTAGATAAATAAAAAAATTAATAAAATTAATATTTAAAAATAAAATGATAAAATGTAAGTTATTTAATACATAAAAAATATCGAAAGACTTTAAATGATTTAAATATAATAAAAATAGAATATCTAAAAATCATAACAAATCTTCACATCTAAAACCCTTTTTTTATATTTGAATTATTATTAAATTTTACTTTATTAAATTATTGATTTATTTAAATATATTTATGATTTAATTTGCTGATTTTTAAATTTATTTAATATTTTTAAAATTTAATTAGTTAATTTAACAGTTAAGACGGTCATATTTGTAATATATTTAAATCTCAAGGGCGTATGACTTATTTTAAAAGCTAAAGATTTTATTTAAAAAAAAAAATTAAAATTTCAATTTGAATTTGAAATACTAATTCAAGGCTAATTCATACATTTTTCCTTTAAGGGTTATGTTCCTCAAACTAATGAATCACGTGTCACATAATTTCACATATCATGTGTATTAAGAAAAGAACAATATGAGCATTTACTATTTCATAGTTTTTGAAGAAAGCTCCATTTTAACATACATATATATTTGATTGTTCAATCGTACGATATAAGTTATTCGAGATGTAATATACCATTAATTATATATATATATATATATATATATATTATTGTACTTGGCCCAAGCCCACCTAACCGCTCTTCAATTGCCGGCGGCCTGAAGCCTGACTTTGGTTTTGGGCGGTGGAGGCGATGTGTTATTTTTGACCTATCTTCCTCTTCTTGCTCGATCAAAGGAGATGGGGATCTTTGGTGATTGGGACTGTAGAATCTTTGGGGAGCGAAAACAGAAAGTTCTTTCTTCTTTCTTCAGATTCGGCCGCGGTCGGAGCTAACAATGGGGGCTTGGCAGCGACAACAGACCCTCCAAGCTTTTAAAGGGGGAGAGGCTCGGATTAAAATTCACAATTTTAAAATAATTATTATATAATACACATATATAATGATATAACTAATTAACATAATATTATTTCTTTCTTTTTCAAGTATATCCCATACAATTATTGTCTGTAGCACCCTCTTTTTTTTCTGATAAAATTAAGACAGTTTATTAAATATAGACTATTATCAAATAATAAATCCCTAATTAATTATATGCCATAAGCAAAATATGGCTATTAAAATCAAAATTTTAAATCCACTAATATTTATCCTATGCGAAAATACTTAAACAAAGATAAATATTTTCCTAAGGACAACCTTTATTTCAAGAATAATTCTTTACTTCAATAAACCACCGACATCGATCTTACCCATAACAAAACTCCTTCAACCTTAAATGTTAATTTTAGAATAATGAACTTTACTATGATGAGTATCGCTGTCGAGACCTTCATCCGATTTAGGTTGTGGTTTCTCTCAATCAGTGATACGATGTGGTTTAATCCTAACCAGACTAAAAATCTGATAACTCACTATCACCTTCTTACACACAAAAGTGCATCCCAACCGATCGAACACAAAGTAAGAAATGAGAGAATAGAGAAGACAAGAGAATACTGTTTCCTATATCGTATATGAAAGCTAGTGAATATTATATCTATAGGGTATATGAGTTGACCTAGAGTTGCCATGGACTTGAGTTGACTTAGGGAATATATTATTGGATCACATGAAGTGGGCCATCAAAATAACAATATTTATCTTCGTATACACCATATCACTAATCACGAGATAAAATGACATAACACATTATCGCCAGCTTCCTTTTGTATGACACAAAGTCAATACAGGAAGCAACACAAAGTTTAGGTTTTGATACGAAGTCCGAGATACACAATCTCTTACCGAGGAAATATGAGGACACAAAGTTCAAGTTTGGACACACAGTCTCTTACAAGGACACAAAGTCCAGGTTTGACACGAAGTTCGAGACACACAGTCTCTCACCGAGGAAAATACGAGGACACAAAGTCCGAGACACACAATCTCTCCCCAAGGAATATATAAGGACACAAAGTCCAAGTTTGACACGAAATCTGAGACACATAGTCTCTCACCGAGGGAAATACGTGGACACAAAATTCGAGACACAGAGTCTCTCCCCAAAGGATATACAAGGACACAAAATCCACAACATAGACCATCAAGGATATTGAGTTGCTCCATCTCAAATGGAGCCGTATCAGACAACAAGTAAAAAGCACATAGCCACGTAAGCAAACAAATCAGACTCATTTACAAAAATGACGAACCGACTCACTATCACCTTATAGCCCGGTTCACCCCTAGACCAAAGTCTATAAGCCTTTCACCTATCTAGATACCTTGAGAAAACATATTTGTTAGAAACACATATATCAAACCACACAAAAGGTTTATAATTACTAACTTCGAATCAACTCACCAAGAACCAAATCACCTGTTAGCAATCAACACATATATGCAAGCACGAATATATCCAATTATCATAAAGATAAAAATATCCAAATAAACACACAAATTTACACAATATTCAAGTTCACACAAACAATTTTCATTATTCACCCCTTGTTGCTTCCACAAAAAATCAACAATAACCACAATAAATTTGCATAGAATTATATGGGTAACGGGTAAACATGAAATCTAACAAAATCACACAAAGATTAGAGTAATAACCTCAGAGCACCTGTTAAGATTTTAGCAGCGGAATGTAAGCAGATAATTTTTCACACTATTGCACACAATAGAAAAAATTATCAATCACATAGGATACACAATCCTATGCCGAATCAAGGCCACCACCAGCAAATAATCATCAACTCTATGTCGAATCATGAAGATTATTCAGAAATGTAAATAGGTTCAAGCTGCTTTACCAGAGCAAGACCCTACGGTAAGGGCCTCATTTTACCGTATATTGTGGATAACCGGACCGACTGCACCAAAGGGGGCAGCGGGCTTTTCACTACGACGTCCCCCTCGCCTACTCGTCAGTAGGAGGGACAGTAGTAAATAATCCACATGTTGGAAGTGGGGCAGGTGCGGTCGCGTGGGGTTGGCGTGGAATGAGCGCAGCGCAAGCTCGCGGGACTGGCGTGGCTGTGCGGTGAGCGTTGGTTTCTCACCTCTTTTTCTCCCCCTCTTTTTTTTTCAGCGAAAATCAACTACAAAAATAAAGGATAAAATTGGTTACTGTTCAGTGGACAGTAAGCCAAAATAACGGGAGAGCCTTGTCTCAACACAACCGTGACTCTGATACCACTGTTGGGAATCGTTGTTGAGACCTTCGTTTGGCCCAGGTTGTGGTTCCCCTCATTATTAATCAGTGATACAATGTGGTCCAGTCCTAATCACACTCAAAACATAGATAACTCTCTATCACTCTCTTACTCTCACAAGTATATCCCAATTGGTTGAACACAAAGTAAGAAATGAGAGAATAGAGAAGACAACAAAATATGTTTTTCATATATTTATATATAAGGGTATATGAGATGACCTATGGTTATTATGAGATTGAGTTAACTTAGGGAATATATTATTGGGCCACAATAAGTGTACCATTAAAATAACACTACGCAAAATTATGTGATACGATATTTATTAATTTAATAATTATGTTTCATGGCCAATTGATGATATGAATATTACGGGAATTGCCATACATACATTATGTTTAATATTATGCTGATTTTTCTTTTATATTTTGTTTTAATAATTAAATTCAAGTTCGATATAATTCACAGCTCAAAAAATAATTTTTTAGGTCGGAGGAGATTGCTCTGACAAGAGTGATTTATGAGACTTGACTTTGAATCATATAAGATGAGTCATTTAATGATTTCCGAATATGAAAAATATTAGCTGATTTGAATTTTGATTTCATTAATTAGTATTTGATTTTACTCAGTAACCTATATGATATTTTCAAACTAACTACAATTAATTAGGGATTAACTGTTTTATAATAGCTTATCTTTACAAAAAATTAAAAATGTCTTCAAAATATATTGGGAAATGGACAAATAAATTTATACATCGATTGTACGGATAGATCCGTCTAATTGAGTTAAGACGATACACCTAGAACCTACTTAAAATTAAAAAAAAAAAAAAAAAAAATCATGCTGCCTCAATCCTACCTCTCCTCTACTTCCCACCACTGTCTCTCTCTTCCCAAACAATCCTTTCTTTACCTTTCTCTCTCCCTCTTTCTATTCTCCGCGTAAACTGAATATTAAAAAATAAAGAAATTTCAAGTGTACGATTTGGGGAATGCTTCAAGTAGAGATTAACTTCAAACGAAGAAGGATTCAAAGAATCAGAAGTAAATTGAAAAATGATTTGTTCATGTGCAGCAAGTTCAGGTATTTTCTGCGACGATGGAAAGAGGAAAAAATTTCGACGATAATTTCAAAAATAGTTTATTTATGAAATTGATGATGTTTGACTTGTTTCTGAGACTGTTTTTGAAAATTGTAAAGAATATGAAAATTGGTATGAATGCGAGTTTTATGTTGGTGGTAATGGGACATTTATTAGTTTTATAATAATACTTTATGGTTAACAAGTAATAAATTTTTACATAGAAAATAATACATTTATGGTTAAATAGTAGTACATTTAAATATAAACATCAATATCTTTACGGTACAACGGAATATCTTTCAACACAAAAATTACTATATTTTCTAGTTACACTTTTCAAACCAAAGAGTAATACATTTAAGATTAAGCGATACTACATTCCAAAATAATAACTAAAATATTGCAACACAAAGCGTAATATCTCATTATGGTTAAACAAAAATATGAGTTAAGAAATTTAACCAAGAAAATTGTTCAATATTTACTAGTTTAATTAAATAAAGTATTACTTATTTAAATAAAAATACTGCTGATAAGGATATTATTTGTTTATCAAAAAAATATTCTTAATTTAAATAAAAAGTATTATGTATTCTGTGAAAAATCTAGAATTATTGGGGCGCAAGCTGCATGCGTCCTAAAAAATAATAAATTCGACCCACAATTAATAATTCATGCAATAGATTCACACGAACTTACTCTAGGAAACAAACATGTTCCATCATCAATCCCACTTGTCCTTCATGAAAGATTGGTCCGCGATAATAATAAATAGAAAAAGAATGGGATAGAAGCATTGCTATTGTCTAGTAGCGCCGCAGCCACCCCAACTTCCCTTTATCGGATATCATTTTTAATTTTTTTTTTTTTTTAAATATTGTTGGTTCTTACAAAGAATATCGTATAAGCCTTCAAACTCCTTAAATGCGGGAGATATTTTTACCTTTTGATGTGGAGTCATTTAAATTATATTGTCGTTTAAATGATGGTAAATAATAGGCCACACTTTATAGTTGTGGGATGAGGATTTCTCGTAAATGTAAGAATTGGATATACTAATTTGATTGGTCCTCTACATCTATTGATCATGCTGTCATGGCGTGCAAAATCTTAATATCTTCTACTAACTAGCTAACATTGGTGAATAGAGATCGGCTGCTCATAGAGCTAATGGATTAATTTAAATTGTATTTTTGTATTAATTAATCAAACAAACAATTAAGATGGGAATTTGGATTGTGATGATTCTAACTAAACTAAGCAACTAAAATAATTACCTGACTAATAACCAAGTATTATAAACTAATTATTATACCAAACCAATGAATTAAATGAAAGCAAAGTTCAATATCCCTTTTATCCTTAATTAGTATGAAATAATCAACAACTTACCTTTTAATCTATCTCTCAAATTTCTATCCCTCGACTAACAACACACTATGTTAATTTGAATTGTCTCTTAAGTTTAGTAGGTTCATTAATTAATCTTATTTAGTCTGACAACATAGAACACACTCTCTAGATTTAATTTACCAAACACATTAATTATCAAGACAATATGACAGACTAGACTCCAAATTCACAAGCTTGATTTGGATAATCTATACTCATATTATTTCTAGTGAATTAATATTTATTTACTACAAATTGATATTAAAATTATAAATTATAGATTATAATTTTATATTCTAACAATAGATAAATTAATAATTCAATTTAAAAAGCCCTATTTAATTGAATCATTTGAAAACTTAGAGAAAAAGATAAAAAAACACTACTTATTATTCATACGAATTCAAAAATTAAAGTATAGGACTCCCAACAGACATATAAAAATATAGCCACAAATCATATATATATATATATATATATAAAACATGTTTCGTCTAGAAAATAAAATAAAAATTTTAATCAAGAGATTAATATGACAGCAAGTCAAAACGAGCATCAACAATGCTCTCTCTCTCTCTCTTGCGCTCTCCCTCTCCTTCATACACTCTGTATCTCTCTTACCTGTTGCTCTCCCTCTTACTTGTTGGGTGTCTTTGGACGGGGTGCTGGTTCCCCAAATATATGGACTTTTAATTTTGTCATCCCACCTGTAGGTTCCTCTCTCTTGATTGGTTGATATTCTGAAGCTTATCACTTCTCCTCATTGTAATGCTTATCAATTATATGGGGTGATGGGTAATGTATTGATGGTTTTCATGGGCAAATGTTGGTCCATTAATTGAAATCAACCCAATTGTTTATTCTCATACATATCCGACCCATAATCATTTCTTCAAGTCTAAAAATTAATCTAATTTCAGTGTATTAACAAGAAAAATATAAAATTAGAGTTTCTCGGGCCAAATGCATATAAGCAGAAAAATAACGAGCATAGAATAAGTAAAATGTGTTAATTACATATTTTTATTAATCTAAATAATCCCTATTTTTTTTGCTTATCATCTATCCAACAACTTTGCGAATTATTAAAATAAAATTATTTAAGTTAATAATATCTGCAAGATTTTCACACATAATTTTCTTTGATTGATCAATAAAATATATACTAAGATATCAATTGAATTGAATATTTACTTTAGGAATTATATATAATTCATTCTCAAAATTGAAATAGTAAATATAAAATTAATATTTAATCCATAATTTATACATGGCACAAATTGGACAACAAAATATGTGTATCTACAAATGTTCTATGAGTCTCAAAGTCATTTTGAATTGTAGATAGTTTATTTTATATTAAAGAGTCTTGATTTAATTTATTTTGTACACCTTTTAAACTTGTGTCAAATAACTTTGGTTTAAATTTAAATTTGTAGACATTTTTAACGGGTCAATGAGTCTTGATATTTGTATACCTTTTAAACTCCTTTCAAGGAGTCTAGATTTGAATTTGTTGATGTTTTAATGATGTGAAGGAGTATTGATTTGAATTTTGTAGATCATTTAAACTCGTGTTAAGAAATCTTAATTTGAATTTAGACTTTTTCACTCATGTCAAAAAGTTTTGATTTGGAATTGAACTGTTAGACCTTTTTACCTCATGTAAAGGAGTCATGCTTTGAATTTGATTATGTAGATTTTTTAACTCATATTAAGGGTTCTTAATTTAAATTTGGGACTTTGAATAGTTTTTTTTTATCTTATCTAGGAGCATTTAAAATAGTTTATTTTCTTATGAGGAGTTTTGTTTGAATTTTTTGGACTTAGCTTTGGCTCGTATCCACTAGCATTGAAGACAATTTTGACTCTTATTGAGGAGTTTTAATTGAGATTTGACTTGAGGGACTTAGATAGATTTTTGCTTATGTCTAAGAATATGTAGACAATTTTGACTTTTGTTGAGAAGCGTTGTAGATAATTTTGGCTCTTGTCCAGGAACATCCAAGCATTTGGTTTTATTTAGTTGATAGTTTTTTACATGCTTTACCCTTCTGAATTGAATTTGATTGAGGATATGGAGGGTAACACCTTCATCTAGCCCTTATGCCAGAACAACATCACTACTTGAAGTTGGAGCGATTATTCATGGATACTCTTCAAATTTTGTTTCAAAGAGAAGAGATGAGAGGTAAAGATTGTCTCACTAGATGTGCCGAAAGTTTTTTACAATACATTTTGTGTCTACAAAAATAACAAACAAATAAAGAGTGTGAACTGAATTTATGAGATCAAATAAAATATTTGTAGGCTACAATCTCTAATGTGTATCCTCTAATTCTTCTCTATAAATTTATCTTTTTGTTGGCTTTGGGTTTTGATAATGAAGTTGATAATTTGATCTTGTCCCCATTTGAATTTGATTTAATTATCTTAATTTGAAGGCTTGATAACTTAATTTGAAATTGAATATTATTTATGATGATATCCCAAAGCACACCTTTGAGTGCCCAAAATAATGCGAACCAAATTTGACTTTGAAAACACCACTGTCAGGGGCTTATCACAATATTCTCAAATCGAATTGATATTATTTCTGGTGGATTTATATGAACAACACCTTTTACTAACTCATTGAATACTAGAGGGATTTACAACCTTTGCTATGTAGTTATTCAATTTTTGTTGTGTTGTGATTTATTCGGGAGAATATAACACTATTTAAAATTGCAGGATTGAAAATCCTAATAGATGTTGGAACTGAATAGAGCAAGTTGAAGGATCCTCTTTTATTTGATGTATAACAACATTTGTGATAATTGTTAAATTATTTATCTTAAATTCAATTATATCTGTCAAATATTTACACATGAAGTCTTCTAATTGGCCAATAAAATATATACTAAGATAACAATTATTTTGGCTAATTAATTTATGAATTATATTTAATCCATTTCTAAAGTTAAAATATAATACATAAAATTAATATGCAATAATTGTTTCGTCCCAAAAAAGAGTCATATTTCAAAAATAGTTTATTGAAAAAAATAAAAAAAATTCAAAGTTAAATATAATAAAGAAGTTATATATGATTTTATAAGTCAAATAAAAAATAAAACGAATCATGTAAGTTTGAATTTAGATAGTTGTAGGTTAATTAAAAATACCCCCAAAAAAAAAAGTAGTACTATTGTGAAATGCGACACTTTGTTTTGTTTGTTTGTTTTTATTTTTTTCAACAAAAGAAGTATATAATTTTTACATGACATAATATCATGGGGTGCAGATGGGTATTTATGATCAAATGCCTTCCAGATGGTTCTATTGATCGTTTCAAGGCTTGACTAGAGGCAAATGGGTTTCATCAACGTCTTGGTGTCGACTATTAGGAAACATTCAGTCCTGTGGTTAAACCTATTACTATACGGACAATTCTTACATTAACTCTTTATCACCGTTGGGATCTTCGCCAACTTATTAGCAATGCCTTCCTTTATGGGCATTTGTCCACTCCTATCTATATGGTTCAACCTCTGGGGATTATTAGTAATACCCACACCGATCATGTATGTCGCTCGAAAGTCATTATATGGTCTCCGACAGGCCCCTCTTGCCTGGTACCAGATACTGAGTGCTGATCTTATCTCTTTTGGTTTCCAACAATCTCTTGCCGATACTTCTCATTGCTGTTGTTTCTGTGGACTAGTATTGCACCCGTGCTTTGCACGGTTTATAATAAACAAATATTTAAAAATTATATATTTTTTAATTTAATACTATATAATATTTTTTAAATTAAAAATATAAGCAATATATTTATATTAAATTATTTTATTTATTATTAATTGAAACAGTTAATATATATTCCCCATATATAATATTATGTAATCAAACAAATATTTATATACATAGATATATTCAAATAATTTAATATGATATTTTAAAAAATAGATAAAATTCAAAACAATTTATATTTATCTCATAAAATATGAAGATTATGAAATCATTAATCCTTATCATTTATAATGTCTGCAAATAACATATTTTCCATTTCAAATTCACACTTGAAGAATGTAAAAATATGTAAAATTTAGAAAAATACATAAGTTTTATAGACTGAAGTTATATTAATTAGTAAAATATTTAAAAATATATTCACAAAATTAAATATGCCAATTATAGAAGACATAAAATGATAACTTTATATAATAATTGAGTTTATTTAAAAAAATATCATGATAAAAAGGATTATACATTTTGAGAAACTTCACTAAACACCTTATGTTTTGCTAAACTTTTTTCAACATTATCTTGAGAACAAACTTAAATTTTCAATCCACTTCAAGCGGTAACTCTAGATACGACCACATACAACTGTACATAACTAAATACTTATTTTTTAAGTAATATTCCTATATAAGATAAGATAAAGATTGATCTTGACTTTTGTTGATTGACATTGCGTATGATACAATTATGTGATACATATAACAACAAAATTTGTACAATGCAGTGACGTTCTTCAATTTTCATTTTGAAATCATCGAGTTGTCGCATTTGGACAATTTTATGAACTATAACACCCTACAAATGTTCAAGTAACAACACCCTACAAATGTTTCTTTTAAATAAATATATTAAATGAAATCTTTATAATTTATAATGTTAATAAAATTAAACACCATCATAAATTGAATATAAAACTAAAAAGTAAATTAAATTCATTCATAAAATCACAGCTTTGATCAGTATCAAGCGGTCGAAAAATCTTAAAAAGCTTAACTCCAGTAAAATGATACACATTAGAAGATCTATCCATTATGAAAAAATTGATAATGAATGCCAAGGTTAAATGATGAATAATAAATGACTCCTCTGTAGGCATATATATATACAACTATTCAATTATTTGGAAGAGTACAGTTAATAAGAACTATACCATAAATTATGTTAAGAATATCAATAAGAATACAAATCTTATTTTACAATATATATATATATATATATATAAACAAATGTTCTCGCGAATTGAATCTTAATTATATTGACCTTATGGGTTAAAATAAATATCACTAACAATATTTAGAAAAATCATGTAACCATGTGCTACAAAATATTCTTTTTGCAAAATTATCTTGTTGACGTTGCAACAAAATTACATTTTTTTTTAAATTACACAAATCATTATTATTTTAAAATAAAGAAATATTACTGAAATTTGAAATAACTGGTTGTTAAGTTTTGTTCAAAAATGCATCCAGTAGAAACTATACAACCAACAATATTGATAAATTTGAAGAAATATCTAAATAAAATAATTTACTGCAGAATATGAAAAGATCCTTCTATCCACTGTCAAACCAGACTTACTAGAAAGCTTAAAAGAAACCTTAAACAAAGAGAAAAAACAAGAATTAAATACATTCTTAAAACAAGCCAAAGACATTTTTTACCCTCGGCCCCTAGCCCCCTAGAGCCATTTTTTGACTTACTAAGGACACGAGGCGTAACCACTCTCAAAAGAATACCCTTATGGGTCTTTACCATAAATAATATACATACGAATAACAATAATATAGGTCATCATATAAAGAAAAAGAGTTAAAATTTTAATTAATAATTCACAATTTTGTTGTTGTTCATATATGGTATACATATTAGAACCATCTCATGTTCAGGTAACCCCTTATTACAAAATCTCTTTTGGAAAATAACCTGGTCCACCTACCACAAAGTTATATAAAATACAATTAATTTAATTATTTCATATATTATCATTATTTTTAAATTTGTAAAGAATTAATAAATTTGAACTACCTGTCTCTTGAAGAAGTCTAAAAATGCATATTACATCGAACTTTAAATTTTAATTTTGACAAAAATAATTATAAATATTATGTGTACATATGGATTCAAATCTCGAAGAAATTTCAGATTTTTTTTTTTTTTTTTTTTAAATTAACAACGAAATGTAATGATGTTTACAACATTAAAAATTAAACCTACATTGAACCAAGAAAAAGACTTGCAACTCAACCAATATTAAAACAAAATCTGGGGATGTTAAAAGGGCCATGGTCCGACGGGCCGGCTCGTTTAGCCTGAAATTTTTTAGGGTTAGGGCTTGGTTTTATTAGCCCGTTTAAAAATCAGCCCGTTTAGCCCGAGTTCGATTAGCCCGAAGCCCTAAAGGGCTAGCCCGCTTAGGGTTAGAGCTAGCCCGATAGCTCGAACTTTTCTTCTTATTTGTCTATTTCTTAATATCGAATTATAATATACACCATTTTTAATTATTTTTCATATACCATATTTGATTTTTAGTAGAAGATATTAAAATTTATATTTAATTACTAGAAGATTCAAAATACTGTCATTTAAATTTAGAACTTAAATGTAACATGATTTCAAATTTTATGACAGTGAATGCTCTTAAAGCTATAATTGAGAGCATGAAATAGTGTATTGACTTAAATGTTTAAATCTTTAAATTTTGTACAGTGATATAAAAGTTCTAAAATATATAATTTTTTAATGTTATCTAAAATTGTATTTTAAATAGAGTATAATATGCATTTAATTAAAATTTTAAACTTAAATATATAATTTGACTATTTTGACTCATAGCCCGATAGTGGTCCGATTAGCCCGAAAACCGATAGGGTTAGGGTTAGGTTCACCATAATCAAGCCCGTTTAAATTGACCCGATTAAATCGAGGCTCGATTAACCCGAAACCCATTAGAGCTAGTCCGAAACCGACAGGGCTAGCCCGTTTAACATCTCTAACAAATATGGGGTGAACACAATTAATGAAACCTAATAATTTCATACACACTCATAACTTCCTATTCATAAAGGATCAATTAACAAATATGAGAATTTTTTTTCTTTTTCTAAACGATATCAATTAACTGAAACTACATATATGCATATAAATCTGCATAAAATCACATCATATTACCTGCAAACTTCAAATATGTAAGGTACATCGTCAAGAAGCAATTGCTCCACTTTCACTTCAACCTATTTATTTCAACTAACTTCCATTGCAGGCAGGTTCAAGACCGATCTCATGCAACACAAAAATCAATCATCAGGATCTAATAAACTTTGAGCACGGTAGCATGTTATGCCAAGTCATAAAGTTATTTAAAATAACAAAACAACAACAAAAACACTACTCTGTTATGGACCAAAAAAACTAAACTTCTTTTCAGCATGAAACGAATATCATAGAATTTAAAAAAGATAATATATATATATATATATATATATTTATAATTAGATAGGGGAAGACTAACGTGAAATCTGTGTGAATCTGCTACAATATATAGTAAATTAATGTATGAGTGTGAAATACAAATTACCAACTACCCTAATTATCGAATTTGTGAATTCATTGGGGACATCTGCTTGAATCGATGAAAAAATAATTTAAATTAATAAATTGGTATGAAATACAAACAACAATTACCGAATTTGTAAGTTTGGCGGTGGAGAGGCTGTCAAAATTATGGCTCCAAAAAAAAAAAAAAAAGATATATAGATTACCTTTCTCGGATTTATCTAAGTTCTGTCAACTGATTTCATCGACTCTTGTTTGATTGCTCTGATTGAGTCATGTTCGATGATGAACCAAATGAGATAAACATTAATGTATTTTCAAGTTCAATCCTTTAAGGATTATTGAAAAGGCTTTGAGAAATTATAGGTTGTTTCGAAATAAGTTCCATTCTTTACAGGCTATGAATAAAGAAGAAGAAGAAGAAGAAGAAGAAGTAGTTGTTCAAGACTGTGATATGACGTTTCAATTCAACCAAGGAGGGAGAAGACTGATACCCAAGTCAACGAATATGGTTGTAAGATTTATATCGCTAATAAATATAAATTAATGAATAAAAAGAGATTCCTTCCCCGCGTAAATATCTCAGTTTCCTTAACTTTTGGTAACTATTTGTAATTCATTTTTTCTCTAATATATCACACACTTATGTCTGGTGAGAAAAATGTGGGTCGATTTTTTTTTTTGTTAACTTTTTCTAAAAACTTTTTGTTACACATACCCACATAATAGAAGACATCATTTTTTAGATTTGATTGACTTTCAATTGAATTTATAAAAAAATTCATCCATTTCTTAAAATCACTGCATCATATATATGGTAAAATTCCTAAATTTTAGTGCCAACATATTAATTATTAAATGTGTTAGTGCAAGTTTTCATATTTATTTGACATTAAGATTCGGAAAAGATTTAAGGTAGAATATTGACTTCTAAAAGTTTTCCTAAAAAAAAAATGAATATTTAATTTTATTATATTAAAAAATAATGATTGAATAATATGATGTCATAAAATCCTCCAAAATCTTTAAATGTCACGTAACAATTTAATATATTTTTCTTTTGCTCATTAGTGATATGACATACTAAATATTACAATTAATTTTCTTTTGCCATATGAGTTTGTAATATTTATCAAATATTAATAAATTCAATTTATTCATAAATCTAATTATAAAAAATTTAAATAACATATAATATGACATTAAGATTTTATAGCTTTTATTAAAAAAAATTATTATAAATTAATAGAAAAATGTGCATGGAATATATTTTCAAAAAAAGTAGGGATATTTTAAAATTTGATTCAGAGTAATCTTACAAATTTTATCCACAAATACCATAGATTAAGAGGAATCTATTATTTTCACATGGAGATTTTATATATTTGATTAAGAATCATGTTCTAAAATATTAAATGCAAAAAATAAAATAATTATGCATGCAATAAAAATATAATTATGTAGTAATACAATTAATTTAGCAATGATAAGTTGATAAAAATAATAAAAAATTAGATAAATACTATACAAAATAGTTAATTTTAGATACATAATTATTGTTTTAAATTTTGATTTCTTGATTATCTCACCAAATCTTCCTCGTAAATCTTACCCACAATTCCAAAAAAAAATAAAACTGCAATTGAGTGAAGATTAGCCATTAAGTAAAAATGACTTAAAGTTTGACTTATTTTAAAGGATCAAAAAATTATGTTAAAGAATTCAATGCATATAAAACGAAATTTTCATAAAATGAGTCTCATTAAAACCAGCTATTTAATTATAATGACTAATTAGATGTTGCCGTACGTACTTCCGAAATTAGTTCTTATTTTAGGTGGGAAAATATTATGATTTCTAAAAATGTACTGCTTCTACTATTTTATATATATATATATATATATATGAAATGGTTTTTACAAGATCTAGCTATTTCCTTCTTGAGAACCTTATCTCCTATCTTGGATCCAAATTTGCTGTGAAGGATCGTTCACCTATTTTCTTGAGGTCGAGATGGTTCGTTGCCGTGATGGGCGACTTCTTTCCCAACAAAAATACATGGTGGATCCGCTTCAACGATTTTAGATGGACAAATCTAAACCAATTACCACTTCTTTGTCCACTACATCTACACTCTCGGTTTCTGGGGTTGTTGACCCTTCTAAATACCGAGTGCAATTGGGGTTCTAATATGTCACCTTACTCGCCCTGATATTGCTTTCATTGTCAACCGCTAAGCTCGATCTATGTCTTTTCCCACGGTTGATGATTAGCTAGCGGTTAAACATGTCTTTTGTTACTCAAAGGGGACTCTACAACATGGTCTCTTATTACAACGGTTGTCGTTACTTTGTCTATTACCATATATAGATTCTGATTTTGGTGGGACTCTTATAGATGGTAAATCCACATCATCATACATAATCTTCCTTGGGAAAAAACTGATCTCTTGGTAGTCTCGCAAAAAAGAAGGGTGTTGCTTGTTCATCCACCGAAGCTAGTTATTGAGCTTTGGCATCCATTGCTTCTGAGGTCTGCTGGATCTCGCACTTGTTCAAGGAGCTTGGCTTCTCTTTGCATTCTCCACCACGCCTCATATGTGACAATTTGGGAGCTACTCCTCTTGCACTTCATCTAGTCACACACTCTTGGATTAAACATATAGCATTGGATCTGCATTTTGTTTATGATCTTTCATCTTAAAGCATGTTCACTGTCGCTCATGTCAATATACTTGATCAACTTGTAGATGTTCTCACTAAGCCGCTTTCTAGCACAAGACTTCAATTACTTCGCTCCAAAATTTTTGTGGCTGACGACATTAATTTTGCGGGGGCATATTAAATAAAATTAGAATATGTAATTATTATTTAGAAGACTCTAGACTAGATTAGTCTGTCAATTAGTCTTACTTACCATAATTGGACAAATGTGTATATATGGAGTTGACCTTATCAATACAAATCAATGCAATTCTTCCAAAATATCATATATGTTGTGAGTGAATGAAATGAATGATTATTGGACCTTCTTATATTAATTAAAGAATTTTGGTATCTTTTCGGAAAAATAAGTACACCATTTGGACCAAACCAATGTGAACAACACCTATTCACCCTAGACTGAATCATTTCGGTGTTGCATGAACTATTTCATGTGGCTCGAGCCTCTACAACGTGCCAACGCACCATTTGATGTCACTGTACCATTTCGCACTCTGCATGACTGAATTGCACCAGCCTTTTACTGTTTCGCGGTCTAACACATGCAAAGTGCAAATAGTGCCTTAGAAGTGCCCAATGCGACAACTGTGACGTGCAAGTACTCATGCGGGTGTGGGCTGCAATCTTGGACAGTGCTTTGCAGCACTCTCATAGTCACTTGTGTTAAGCATAAGGCTAGTATAAAACATCACTAGGTTGCACCATATGAGGAACATATTTTATTACTCCTTATCAAAGTGCTCGTACTAATAAGGTGGATCAACTTTCCTTATTTTTCCTATGTGGTTTTCATATCTCACTCCTGTTCAGTTATTTACCACATTTAAGTTGCTAATTTTAGACATTAAATTCTCAGTCATCCGAATTTGGATTTGAGAAAATTAATACTCTAAATTCATCTACTCAAAACATAAATTTTGATTTTTTAATTATTTAGATATCACTCAAATGAAACACAAAATTATAATTGCTCAAAAGATTTGTCAACATCAACTCATATAAACCAATTTTTAACAGTCCCCAACATGAATGATAACTAATGCATGTATGTCTGTAGACACTTAAGAAGTCCCAGAAAACCATTATTGCATCAAGATAGGTAGCTTTCGACTTTGAACATTTCCTAGTAAGATGCTATTGGATTTACTCGATGCTCAGTGAATGCAATATTTTGAAATAGGAAGTTTTATATAAACGAAAAGAATAATATTTACAGAATGACAATTATAATATTGTTTTTCTCGTTTTGTGTCCAATTTGACCATGAACGATATCTTGAATTAATTTGACCCTGAACGATATCTTGAATTCATAAATGGTCTTTTTATACATTTGAAACGTCCAAACTTCCCACTTATATAGTTGATCTCCTAAATAGAGTATTATGAAATACTCTACCTCTAATAGGCATATGAATCATTAAAAGCATACATGCTTACCTTTAGCACATGTCCGTAGGTTAGCACTTCGACAACTTTGAGAATGAGCAGTTCCAAGTGTACATCTAAACCATATATAACGTAGCTATCTCATTGAACCTAGTTTGTCTCACTCATTGTGATTGAGTTACTACTATGAAAGTTCTTTATTCTGTGGGTTTTTACTTAATTCCCCTCACCGTATTGTACATTAGATCTTCGTTTATGCTTTTTAGTAATTGATATGTTATATTTTTCTTTGGCTTTATGTAATCAATGGGAATTATACAACTAGAGATCAACTTCCTAATGGTAAAATTCACTCCTTTTTTTTCCCTCTTATAGACAAGTAAAGGTAATTTTGTCTTTCATTCATGACATAAGTAACCACCATCATCAACATCTGTGACTTATTCTTTTTTTATACAAGCTAGTAACATATCTTTGAAAAACTCTTAGCTTCATATGTCATTGTTTTAGTATTAAAATTAAATTTATGCATATTCAATTGTATTATTTTAATATTTTATTGTAATTTAATATTCAATCTAATAATATATCTTAAGGAGGCCTACAACTATTAAAATTTGTAAAGGTTGATGGCGGTGATTGTTTATGTCATGAAATAGAAGCGAAATTCCCCTCATTTTATGTTAAAAACACTATCATTTTAATTAGTTTAAATTTTAAAATAAAAATAAATATAAAAAAATAAAATTATTCAATGTGTAGAGCAGTGGAGTTCGATAAAAACTATCTAAGTAATTGAGGCTTGAAATTGTCCCATGTGCAATAAGTTGAAAAAAATCAAAATGTGGTGTATTTCTATGTTACATTCCAAAAGACATGTTGCAAACGATAACTTAGCCAAAGGTCTTGAATTTTTATATGATTGAAAAACTCAATTTATGCCACCTGTATGGCTGTTGGGGTCAAAATATGAATTTCGGGCTTTAATTAGCAATTGAAGTCCAAAATCTGCCCACATTCATCAAATTGAAATAATTACAAATGTGACATTTATTTGTTATGTTTGAAAGATCAAAGTTAAAATTAAAAGGTGATGATCGAAACTACCAAGATTGTCCAAAAATAAAACCATAAAATTTCAAAGTGTTGCTTGTAAGCTGAAAATTATAATATATATATATATATATATATATACATGTAATTTAAACCTAAAAATTATTAATTGCAAAATTAGACACTTTTAAGAAGAATAAAAAACTATTTAAAATAAAAAGTCAATTTTCGCATTACATGAGTGGAACTGAAAAATTGAGTTTTGACATGACACTACCAAAGCTGCTAATGTCGCCTAAGCATATAATTTTGGCTCCTTTAGATACACAAATTTTGTTGTGATCCGACAGGAGGGAAGGCAAGATCTCGAGTACTGTGTTTAGGTAAAGCTGCATATTTATCAGATATAGCAGCCCGCCAACGAGGATCCTAAAGAGCCTGAATGACACAAGTAGGTGCCACTAGGGCTGTCAATGAGCCGAGCTGAGCTTGAGCCTACGCAAGCTTGGCTCGAGCTCGAGAAGTTGAGTTCGGGCTCAGCTCAAAACTCAGATTTATTATTGTGCTCTACTAATATGATTTATAGATGTTTTAATATTTTTCTGACAACTTTCAACCTTCTCAAGAAAATAACATGAATTTAACATTAAAAAATAATAAATTTAACAAAGAAAATTAAAATGTTCATAGTTAAAGGTGTCACATCTCACAACAAAAAGAAGTTCAAAGTTTACACCAATAAAAAGTCTCACAATAAATAATACTTCATATTTTCAAAAGTAAAACATTATTACAAAATAATTAATAATTGTCTTCTTCCTTGCAATTCTTCTTGCTCCATATTTTTTTCATAAGTTTTTATAAAGTTTTTTGAGTATTTATTACTCTTTTTTTGGGTAATATATATAAATTAATTAGTAAAAAAATAATCGAGCCTGTTCACGAGCTTTCGAGCTGAGCTTAAGTAAATTTAGCTCGGCTCATTAATGTTTTGAGTCAAGCTCGAGCTTGACCCAAGCCTAGCCGAGTTGAGCTTTGATCGAGTTTTGATCGAGCCGAGCTCGAGCAGCTCGCGAGCTAACCTAGCTCATTGACACCCCTAGGTGCCTCTGCATCAAGTGAATGTGTGGTTGAACTAAATACTTTAGGTTTGAAAATTTTATTTTCACTACGCGTAACCATACCATGTGTACAAGTGGGAGGTGTCGGTAGTGCCAGGAAAGTAACTGGCGGAAGCGACGAATTATGTGAGAAGTAGGCATAGGGGCAGGAGATAGATCGTGAGGTGGAGTAGGTGGTGCTCAAACTACCAAGTCTAAGATGTTGAAACTCGAGTGTAGGAGCTCGTGAATTGAGAGTGTCGAGCTGCCGTAAGTCTGTAAAAGCGCATTAAGTAAAATGAACATAACGAGAGACATAGGTACGTCCAGTGGACATATCAAGGCATCAATAAGCTCTTTGTGAAAATGAATACCCAATAAACATACATGGGCATGAAGAAAACTCCAGTTTATGCGAGGCATACGGGTGGATCTATGGATAAGAAACACTGCCAAAAGTATGAAGCTTTTGATAATGAGCTTAATAAAGTTTGTCAAAAAATGAATGTTCCTTCCTCTCTCTGCGGCTAGGTACAAAAAATAATGTGTCTTTTCTGCGGCTGCCCTAATTCTCTTTTATTATTATGAGCTTAATTAAGTTTTGGGCTTAATTAATTAATTAATTAAGCCCTTAACTTTTTCAACCTATAAACTTCTCTATAGTCTTCCTTGCTTGGATGAGCTAAGGAGTGATAACTGCTTATGTGGATTATTATAAAAAATTGTCCATAAAATGCTGTAATTAACAACAAAAACAAAAAGAAAATAGTTTTCGTCGAAAGATTAAATAAGTAGGAAATAGAGGATGCACAAGAATTAATTGTATTAAAAATATAATTTTATCAATCAAAATTATGCATAATTTCCTACTTATCATTTTGACTCCAAGATCAAAAAGCAAGCCATCGAGATTTTCTAAGGGGGAAGAATTGCCCACTCCATCTTTAGTCCCAAAAGACTCAACTCTTAGATGACGAGTTATCCATTTTAGTGGAGAGTATGGATTGGGCGGCTGTTCGGGTAAAGGGAAAGAAAGAACGAACAACTTGGACGAAAGAAGATGATGTGTGCCTAACAAACTCATTCTGCACTATGTCCGATAACCCAATCATCAATAATAATCAGAAGAAGACGACTTTCTGGAATCGTGTAGCTTCATACTACAACGAACATAAATCCAACATGCAACCAACACGTACGTTGTACATTATGAAATCGCACTGGCATTACATTAATCCGCTTGTGAAGAAATCCAATGCTTATTACATTAACGTTAGCAATTCATACAAAAGTAAATGTAGTAGTGAGGATATATATAAAAGGGCAGTGCAAAAGTACTGTTCAGAGGGGAACCCATCTTTTAAACTGGGTTATATGTGGGAGATTGTCAAACATCGTCCAACATTCATATCATAGTCTGATGATGATTATATTTGCATGAAAAAGACAAGGACATCTAAATTGGGAGCGAGCAACACTTCTTCCATACAAGATACAACTGTTGATTTTGATTTAAATGAAGAAAACACGTCCGATTGGACAAAAGGCTATAAAAAAGAAAAGCAAAGAAACAGATAATTGCACCAGCCATTGGCAACGACGAAGATGGAAACAATGATATAAGACAAAGATAGGACAATATTGTAAGAGGTTTGGCTGAGTTTTCATGCATGAAAAAGACTAAACTTGAAATTAGGAAGGCTCAACTTGAAGCAAGAATGAGAAGATGCGGATGAGGCAATACAAAGTTCTGTAAAAGCACACAAGTAACTTGACACATAAGCAATAATTCTATTATGACAAAATGTGTGAAGAAATTATGGCGAAGTGGAACGTATCGTAAGTCATTTAGTGTAGAAGGCGTTGTCATTTCATGTGGTAAAAATGTTTCTATTAATGTTATAAATGTTTCTATTAATGTGATAAACATTTTATTAATGTATTAAATATTTCTATAATATATTTTTCCACATAGCCCCGTAGCTCGAGAATTTTGATTACCTTTCATGCTTAGAAAAAGAGGTTCAACTGCTTGCTTGAAAGATACATGAAGAAATACCCCGTCGAGTCACGTACAAATTTGAAAACTTGCATTTGTGGCCCTGGAAACGACATGCAATTAGCGAGATATCATATGGGCAAAGAAAACCCAATAATGGCTAGAAATATAAGAGCCTTTCGACCAACATTTCTAATTCATCATTATTCGACTCCTACAAATTTGCTTTTGTCCACATGTATGACTAAATTCAACAAATAATGAACTAGCCTTTGCATAAATAGCCGTTGAAAACTAGACATTGTAAAAATTAGTCGTTATAAACTAAGAGACTTATATATATGAGTAATGGGTGACTTCTTCATTTTATTCTCAAGCCTTGTTTCTTCATATACACAGAGATAACTTGTATATACACAAAATGACTCAATATTCAAGTAGTTCCAGCTCATCTAGTGACCATGAGTATGAAGGTAATGATTCGGAGCTAGATTTGATGTCAGCAATACTTTCAGAAAACCAACAATTAATGGAGGAATATGAACAAAGGTTCCTCCAAATGATGCCTCGAAGTAGAATGTACATCAAAAGGGAGCGTGAAGCCAAACATGAAAGGTTAGTGAATGATTATTTTCTTGAGGTCCCGATGTATCCCAACCACTTATTCGGACGATAATTTTGAATGCGTAAAGACTTATTCCTCCATATAGTGAGTGAACTTGAGAATCACTCACCATATTTTTAGTAGAGACTCGATGCAGCTCATCGAAGAGGTTTGTCACTATTACAAAAATGCACGTCAGCTATTCATCAACTGGCCTATGGAGTCCCAGTCGATCATCTTGACGAATATCTGTGTATGGGGAATAAAAAATGATTGATTGTCTTTCCAAATTTTGTCAAAATGTGGTAGAAGTCATTACTTAAGAAGACCGAATGCAACTGACGTCCAACGTCATTTTCAAATGCACGAGACGAGACATGGATTCCTAGAAATGTTGGGAAGTCTTGATTGTATGCACTAGGAATGGAAAATCTCGTTGCTTAGAAATGTCAGTTTACAAGTGGACATGGTGTTCCTACAATTTTGCTGGAAGTGGTCGCATCCCAAGACCTATGGATATGTCACGCCTTTTCTGGTGCGCTGGATCAAAATATGATCTCAACGTGTTGTATGAATTACCATTATTCAAGAAGTTGTTGCAAGAAAATGCACCTGAGGTTAATTTCATGGCAAACAGAACACAATATATGAAGGGGGTACTATCTAGCAGATGTAATCTATCCAACATGAGCTACTTTCGTGAAAGTCTTTTCCATGCCCCAACAATCCGAAAAGAAAGTTTTTTTAAAGAAAGGCAAGATGCTGTAAGGAAAGATGTTGAGCGAGCTTTTGAGGTGCTCCAAGCTCGATGAACAATTATTAGAGGTTCAACTCAATTTTGGTCTTAAAAAAGAACTAAAATTGATTATGTTAACATGAATAATTTTACTCAATATGATTGTTGAGGATGAGGGATATGGTTACAAAATTTTCTAACGATGAAACTGATGAGCTTGCACAATCCGTCCAATGCTCAAATATTGAATTTCAAGATTTTCTTCGAAGAAATTATGAGCTATGTAACAGCGACATGCATCAGTAACTTCAGACTGACTTGGTTAAGCATATATGTGCATGCTACAACAACAATTAATGAATTAGCGTTTTAATTTGAATGTTGTACATTTTAATTTTAGTGTTGCACTCATTAATTTTTTAATTTTCAAAATTTATGAATACAATATTTTATTTTGTATTTTGTATTTGTTAATTTAGTATATAATATACTAATATATTTATTGTAATATTATTAATAAATAATATAATTATTTATATATTTTAATTATTTATAAAATAAAATGAGTTGAGTGAGAGATCCATAAAAGGTGTATTGAGTACATATAGATGAATGAATAAATGAAAAAAAAAGTAATGAACTACTATATTTATTGTAATATTATTAATAAATAATATAATTATTCATATATTTTAATTCTTTATAAAATAAAATGAGTTGAGTGAGAGATAAATAAAAAGTGTATTGAATATATATAGATGTGAATAAATGATAAAGTATGTTTAATAAAATGATTGATTAAAATAATGATATGAAGATAAGAGTGGATTTCTTGTATAGCAGGTGCACGTGCAATATGATTTAAAGTATTATTTTTTTAACTATAAAGTATCATTATTTTTTTAAGATAAATTAATCAAAAATAATATATTTTAAGTAACAAATAATATTTTATAATTAAATAAATAATATTTTAAATTATATTGTACGTTTCTCTATGACACATACATTTATGTGTGAAGATCACGTAGAGGAGATAGAATACTCGAATGGGTTCCTTTGAAGGTGCTCTAACAATTCAGTACTCCTCAATCAAAGCCCAGAAAAAGGGAAAAGAAGAGAAAAAAAAAAAAACCAAAAAAAGAGAAACAAAAAAAAAAAAAAAAAAAAAAAGAAAAAAGAAAAAAAAGAAAAAGGGAGGAGTAAGCACTCAGTTCGAAGGGCAGGCGCGATTCACTTCCTTAAATTAAAAATTTTGACCGTTGGCCCTTATTGCTATCCAACGTTCAGTTTCTCTCTCTTCTCACCCCCCCCCCCCTCTCTCTCTCTCTCTCTCTTCCCTCCTCTTCTTCTTCTTCTTCTTCTTCGCAGTGACTCCAAGTTCCGACAGTACATCAGCGAACTCATCACATCTGTCTTTCTATAAACTCTGTAATGGCGAAACGGAAGACCCCCGTCAAAGCTACGGACCGCGAAAAGAAATGGGGGAAGATTTTTGAAGCACTAGTGAAGTTGTCCCAGAAAATGCAGAACGATAGGCAGTTTCTTGAAGAACGAATTAAATTCTTGACCGAAGTTATTTATAAGGTAAATCTTCCTCTCTTTCCATCGATTGTGTGAAGTTTAATTCGTTTCTGCGGGAGTTTGGGTTTCGGATTTGTAAATGGTTGGGATTATTTTTGATGCAGATGAGGATGGAGCAAAAGGTTGAATCTCTGAAAGCGGAACTACTATTGAGTTTGAAGGACCGGGAAGCTGTCGTTTACAAGCATAGATATGGTTAGTTTCTCTTTTGCTTCCGTGAGGGATTTGGTAATTTTTATTTTTTATTTTTTTTTTTATTTTAAATTTCACTTGAGGGATGATTAAGCGAAGTAAACTCAAATATTTGCGCAATTTGGAGGTTACAATTTGAGGCAATAAAGGTTTTCCAGTTAGTATTTCATTTACTAAAACCCAAGATTCAAGATTAACTTTTTTTGTGAATTGTCTTTTTCTAATAATTTCTTTTTCTATGGGTTTTATTAAATAATAATTAAAAAAAAAAGAGAGAGAGAAATAAAAGTTCTGGAAAACCTGTAATTGATGATGTTAATATTGGTCAAGAATTACCTTTAAGAGAAGGATTTAGTTCATAGTGTGCATCCCTTGAATCTCTAAGCAAGTAGAATGACAGTATGCTTGATTAATGACAGTATGCTTGATTTCTTACTTTTCTGGGCCATTAGCTACTGCAGATGCCAAAGATTATTAAGCTCCTGTTTACTACTGAAGCAGTCATTACTTCTAAGAACTAAATTTATTCTTCCTAAGCGACAACTGAACTTGATGAAGTGAGATAGCTCAAGTGGTAAGAACGCCAAGTACCAAGACGAATGGTCCTAGGTTTTGAGTCACCTGGGGGAGGGGAGTGTTTTTCTTTGATCTTTCTTAGAGTATGATTTTTTAAGGAAAAAAAAAAAGAACTCTTTACTCGTTGTCCAAGTGACTTGACATACTGCTTGTATTTTTTTGTTTAATTTGTGGATGACAAACTATCACAAGGTATATAAAAAATGAAAAAGGAAAAGGAATACAAAGTGAACGAAACAACTTGTTGATTAAGATAGTGTTCCTCAATTTTTGATATTGTGGACTGCATTAGGCTTCTTTAAGAGTTTGGTATTTGTGTTTCCTTAAGAGGCTCATAATTAGGCTTCTTTTAGAGTTTGGTATTTGTGTTTCCTTTAGAGGCTCATAAAATGCAGAACAGTCAAAACCACAAAGGAATAATATTCTAGTCAGCTTTTTTATTCACCTTCCTGGTTCAAGCAGTTTCTTCTGTAACAAAGTGTATAGGTTAAAAGTTATTGTTTTGTGCTTTGTTCTTCATCTCATCTTCATATCTTGTTTCTGTCAAATGTAGAGAGCACAGAGGATGATTTGGCCGACTTTAGAGAATGGTTTGAATATCTCGCAGAGAAATGTTTGGGGACAACTGTATGCTCTTTACCTTTTATATGTTTGATGGGTTTCCTTTGATAAGCATATATATGCATGTATGGGGGTGTGTGTGTGTATTTACATTTATATTTTCCTTTTGTTTTAGTTTTTATCGGCACTTGCAGGATTCTTTAAATAATGCTAGTAATAAAGGGGAAGGCTTGCGGAACAAAGCACTTCAAGATGAGGTGTGGAAGCTGAAACATGAATTTGATGCATATAAATTGGAGAAGAACTCTGAGATCTCTGCTATCTTAGCAGAGAAGAATTTTGTTTGGAATCAGTTAAAGAAAATGGAGAGTGACTTTACCGAACAATTAAAGAAGAAGTCTGATGAAGTTGAACTTGCAAATGAAAAGGTGCAGGTGCTTGTAAACAGGGCAGAGGAATTACAGATGTCAAATGAAAAGTTAAGGACCGACTTCACCAAGCTGGAATCTGTATCAGTTCAAAAGAGTGAGGAACTCTCTAAACTTTTGAAGGAAATTAAACTCTTGAAATCTAGATCAGGGTCAGGGTCTCCCTCATTACGCCCTTGTCGGTCAGAGGCACCTGAATCTTCCAGGAAATCTTCCAGGAGGGGCAAGACTGGTGCCACTAATAATAGTGTTCCAATAGTGAAGATAGAATCAGATCCTTCAAAAACCATTGAAAAGGTGACTGATTTAATGGTGCTTTAATGTTCAATTTATTACCATCTTAATGATAGTTTCCTGTCATTCAGAGGTTATGTTGATGATCTGAAATTGCTTCTGTGGTTTGTGGCTTATGGTTCTTGGGCATCTTCTTAATCTCGTATGGCATAACATAAGCTGTAAACATTGCATTTGGATTGAAGGGTTTGATGTTAGGTTTGAAATTCATTGTAGCAAATCCATTGGTAGTTGTTTGAATCAATATGAATTTGAAATCCATCACTTACGTTCTGAACTAATTTATAAGGTATTTGAATGGACTTGAAATCATCCATCCTACATTTCAAATCCTTCAATTCAAACACAACATAATTGTCATGTTGAAATTTTGATAGATGAGATGGCAAACCTACTCTTATCTGTAACCATCATCTGGTGTTTTGTGATGGTTTCATGTCCCATCATCTGGTGATAGACGCAGGATTGCCTTGCTGCTGAACATTTCAGAGTGAATCAGTATTTTAATGTTGCTGTCATGTGAATTTGCTGATTTTTAGTTGCTGAGTTCTCGACCATGAATCACGATTGAACTTTTTGAAGACCTGCATAAGGAATTATACAATTATTAGTGGTTAATTCAATGAGATTGTGTTTTTTAATGGATATATATTGATTTCGCTGTATTTCCAATGTTGTTCAGAATCAAGAAAATGTTTTGATGGGATCTAAGGCAGGAGGTGGATGGTGCTATAGGAAATTATTATTGAATAATACAATATGATGATGGTTGTAATTTGGTGTTATGGGTTTGATGGGAAACTGGGTGAACTTTAAATATGCATATAGAACTGGGGACTGAACATGAATCTTCACAGCTGCCGTGAGGTTTTGTTGAAAGGAAAATATTGATTGTCTGGAGATCGGAGTCTGAGACCAAGTCATCGCAATGAACCAGTATCTAGTTTCTGAGGAACATCTTCTGCATTGCATCATTCAGGATTCATCAGGAACTTCTTCTGATTATTTTTTAAAGTTCTACATCCTGCATTTTTACCAAATCTATTTACAAGAGGCCTTTCTTAGGCAGCTCAACATCTCACTTTTGACAAAATGGAACCCACCTTAGTGCTGTTTTTCTATCTCTGACATACCTTACTTTAAGGATACTATGCAAGAGATTACAATTTTGGTAGGCTGTAATTGGTCATTTCAATAAATCTCTCTCAGTGTATAAACATTTGGTACCTTCTAGTTCATTTTGAATCTTTTTCCCTAATATTTTATTATTAAAGGTTCTCTGCTCGACTTCTCCTATTGTGGATTAATAGGGGAATATATCCTCTGTTAGCCAGTGTTGAAGAAGATAAAGGAAAAGGACAGTGTGCTAGTAAATAGTAAACATCTTTGATGTTTGTACTTGAAGTCTTTGGCTTTCCTGGTCCTGGTTTAAGTTTTCTGCAACTACTTCATGGAAATCTGTCCTATCTTATGCCAACAGTATAATTACATTGTTTTAGATTCAATTAAGATGTAACTAGGTAGTTTTATTGTGGGACAGAGGATCTGAGCTGCGTCCGTCTTAGTGTTGTATATCAACCCGAGTAACTGGAGCTTTTTCTTACATCTGTGTTTTATTTTTTGGAAATCTGTAGACAACTCGTCCAAGGCAAAGTGCTCATAAGTCAACTGGAGGAAAGGCACCTAAGAAGCAATTCATCACTTCAAAGGTACCTATTTTTCATTTTTCCGTTGTTGTGATATGAGTTCTCTCCATTACACGGACACAAGAGAAACTTAGGTTGCATTTGGAACGAAGGATTTCACAATGGATTTGAAATCCATAACAACAAATCATTGGAGTGGCTGTGTTTGGGTTTGAAACCACTCACTCACATATCCAACTAACTTTTGAGTGAACTTGAAATCTTTCCGTTCCATATTCCAGTATTTCAAATTCCTCAATCCAAACGCAACCTAAAGGATATTGGGTCGTAGGCTCGTAGTTGATATCTCATTGCATGAATTTGTTTCGATGGTTTGGGCAGGGAAGCAGCAGGTCAAAAAGTAATTCGAAGAGAAAAGCAGATGATGCTATTACCATTCCGGATACGCCGAGACTGTTCAATACCTCCTTCAAAGTTCCTAAATTGAAGAGTTCGTCGTCTCCACGAATAGTTTGAGCTGTGACATATATTTGGCCTCTGTGTGTATGGCCACCAATTTGTGTGTGGTAATTATTTATTTTAAGCCATAAATAATATGGAAATATTTAATGGCTTCTTCAAACTCAATTTTTTATTTTAAATAATTGTTTCTAGTTTAAAATAATTGCTAATTATATTAGAATAAGTTGTGATTTTACAATCTTGATTATAATTTTTTTTCCTTACGTGTACAGATATATATTGTCAAAAGTTCTTAAAATATCTATGAATTTGTTCGATTTGATTCAATTAAAGGAAGCATATGTAAATTTACAAACATAAAATGCGAAATCGTATGAAAGTGTAAGTGTGAATTTGAGAGAAGAATATTAAAAGGCAAGTAAATTTGATATGCATTTGTTTTATAGTTTTAGAATAAATTATTAATCACTAAAAAAATCTACATTTAAAAGTTATTCTTAGGAAAATTATTTTTTGGCACATTTTGTTGAAAAATAATACTTTTTTTTTTTTTTTTTTTTTTTTTTTAAGAGTGAGTTTCTTATATAAAGTATTACTATCTTTTTTAAGATAACTAATTAAAAGTAATATATTTTAAGGAACAAGTAATACTTTATAGTTAAACAAATAATACTTTAAATTATGTTGCATGTGCACCTGAATTATATAAGTTCTTGCGTTATTTTAAAGATATCATAGAGATTTAAAAAGATATTCGATATCAAAATTTAAAAAAAAAATACTTTTGATTGAAAAATATCGATTTATTTAAAAAAAATGTTTTGATTGAAAAATTATCAATTTATTTTGAAAAAAATATCCATTTTCCCCCTTTTACGTACACTAGCATTATTTAAAAAAAAAAATAATAAGTTTTTGTTGTAAATATGTTACATATGTTTTAAAAATATTGCTAGTGAAATTAAAAAAAGTAGTATTATCAAAGTCAAAATTATTACCTTTTGTTTTAAAAAAAAAAAAATTGTTAGAAAATGTATCATTTTTTCTGAAAAATACCATTTTTATCTTTAAACTCATTAGTTTACTTTTCAGGAAATATATTGTTTTTTGTTTGAAATAATACTACTTATATTTTAAAAGTATTACTAATGAAATTAAAGGAAACATCATTACTAATATCACTTTTTTTTTTTTTTCTGAAAAAATAATATTTACTTTTAATGAAAAATTTTATTGAACTTTTTTTAACATCTTCTTTATGCTATTTTATGTGAACAATTAAAATAACTACCAATTTTATACTAATCAATATTATTTTTTTTTCTAAAAAAGAATGGTTTTGAACAAAAAGTATAATAAAAAGAATATTATTTTATGAAAAAGAAGGATTTTGAACAAAAAGTATAATTTTGATTGAAAGTGTATTTCTTTTGCGAAAAAAGTGGTTCGACGGCATATATTTGATGAAATTAAATTAAAATTTAACTTATTTATAATTTAAAAAAATAGTATTACTTTTAACAAAAATAAGTAATAATTTTTATTTAAATCAATAATATTATATATTGAATGCACTATGCATCCCCTGGGTAAGAGACCGACTTATTGCAATTTAAATTAGAAAGATGATCGACTGATTGATTAACTGTCAAGTTTAAAAATTCCCAATAATTATATGTGAAACAAGAACTGAAATTGGATTAGTATTCCGTCCAACATACCAATTGCGTCCGCACAAAATCATATATATAAAAAAATTTAAAAAGCACAGAATTCGAGTTGTGTTAGAAAAAATAAAGAAAAACTTTGTAGTAAAATATTAGAAAGTCTTGAATATTCTATAAATTAGTAATCTTATACATCTTATAGTATATTGGAACAAGTTAAATAAATATTTATCATATAATTTTGATTAAATCAATATTAAAGGATAAATATTTGAGAATACTCAAAATATTTTATTATTTTATTAGTAAAGACATGCAAAAAATATGATTTTAGGTAAAAAAGAATTAATTCTCTTCATCCAAAATTAAGATTCTTATTCTTATAATAAATTGATTAATTGTATTTGCAACCAAATTATTTAATCATATTTTCAAAAAAATTATTAGGTAAATAAAAAATATGGGATATAGGTGTCAAATAAAAAACAAAAATAATGGTATGTTATATATAAGAAATAGATTAGAAAACGAAAAAAATGTCTTTTAACAAATAAAAACTATATTTAAAAAGATAAGAAAAATAAAATTTAATTAGTCGAAAGTTGGCACTATTATTTTTAAAAAATATTAACAATATTTAAAAATTGAAAAAAAAATTAGAAAAATACTATTTATAGACTGCTTGTATTAGTTAGAGCCTCTCCAGCAGTGCGCTGGAGAGGAGTTAACTTCTGAAAAGCAGGCTCCAGCTTCCAGCAGTGCGCTGGAGCCTGCGCTGGAGTATCGCTGTCCTTTCTTTTTTCTTTATATGCTGTATTATTGACGCAGACTTCGGTCTGCGTCACTTATTTATTTTTTCTTTTTCTTAATTCTATTTTATTAGTTTTTGTATTTAATAATAAAGTTTTATGATATAATTAATTTAGTTTAATTTAATATTAATCATATTTTAATTAAATATAATAAAAAATAAAAAGATGTAATTTTAATTAAAAATAAAAATAATACTATCATTTTTTTCTCTTACAATTAATTTGGTTTAATTAATTTTAAGATTATTTTAATTAAATCTAATAAAAATAATAAAAAGATGTAATCTGAATTATAAATAAAAATCATACAATAAAATTTTAAATACTACACATACAATTATTATTCTACCATAAAAATTAAAAAAAATAGATAAAAATACAAATAGACAATACATACAATTACAACTTAAAATTATAAAGTTACATACAAAATATAAAATTACACAACATAAGTAAAACACAATTACTTAATTACTAAATAGAAAGTACACATGATACTAAATTAATAACCTAATTTCAATAATCAGAAAGACCACCTCTAGACCCTCCAATGTTCAGAAAAAAATTTCCAAGCACATTGAATGTATTCGGAGGTGGATTTGCTGGCTCGGCTTGTGTCCTCCTCTGCAGAATTTTTTGCTGCTCCAACCTAAAGTATTCACGTACTGCAGGATCAACAACAGTGTCTAAATTCATCCTTGAAGTTGCATTCTCCTCTTTGATCCTTTCCCATTCATTGTTCATTGTTATCTCACGATCTTTCAACTCAAGTTCACGAGCTTTTAGCTCATTCTCATGATCTTTTCTTGAGGCTGCGCTTGCTAATAATTCTCTGAGTGAGGCATTTTCTTGTTTTATTCGTACAAAATGATCATCATCTTCTTTTTGTTTCTTTTTAAGTTTTAATTTTTTCACCCCCTCGGGTCTTTTTGACGAAGAACCACCAGCACTACTAATGTTTTCGTCATTTAAATCAATAGAAAATGAAGACAAAGAAGGATTAGGGGAAAGAGGAGATTCTGAAAAATTTTCTGCAGTTAGCTCTTCAGCTTGCACAAACGGTTTTAAAATCAACCACACATGGTCAAATTTGAACCCAGCCTCATATCCTTTCACTGACCTCATAGTCTCATTTGCACGATCCAACTATATATTTAGAAAGAATATTAAAATCAAAATATTTTATTTGACAAATGAAAGCATAAAGTATAAATAACAACTTACAATTATTTTTTTCGCTTGCACCATTAGGATTCAGCAGCTCAATTTGTTGTAAACACCCGTTGAATTTTCTCACATGTTTGAGAATGGTCTGCATGCGACATTGCAATGATCGTTTATTACGATCTTGCATAGCGGTGCTTGGTTTATCGGAGTTGTATTTTTCCGTAACACGACTCCAAAATAGATCTTTTGATTGGTTTATTTCCACAATTGGATCTTGTGAGATTTCAAGATAAACACTAGCAAGGTGTCGATCTTCAGCTGAAGTGTAGTTGGTGGTGCGTGGCTTAGACATTTGAGAGAAGAAAACAAAAGATGTTATAGATAAGAAGGAGTTGGAGAAGTTTTTGAGAAAAGGAGTTGGAGAAGTTTGTGAGAAATGTTATGTGGTATGATGCCTATTTATAGAAATTCGTAGAAAAGCAGATAATAATCCAACGGTTGAGATTTAAAGATCAAAATAATCTAACGATCGGAGTTCAATACACATGGATTGTGCTTGTTGCAACTCTCTGTGTTTGAAGACTTTGAATGAACGGCTCAGATTAAAAGTTGTAGTGGGTTATCAACGACTAATATTGAAAGCACAAAGATTGTGCTTTCTGCAACTATGATTTCAATTCAGACAAGTAGTGAATGGTTGAGATTTAAAGATGACAATAATCTAACGGTCGTAGTTGAAAACACGAGGATTGTGCTTGTTTGTGGCTTTTACAGATCATTATATAATTAGCACATACTCCACCCATTTTCTTCGCATCAACCTTTCTTATCCTCAATTCGTTTAGTCATTTTCTTCGTCAATAATATTCTTTTGTGTCCTGCTCTGATTCTCTCTAAAAAAAAATGAATTTTCACTCTGTTGGTCCTTCTGCTATTTCTTCTATTCCTTCAAGTTCATCTGATGATGAACATCAACAATTGATTGATAGTGATTGTTCCGACGTGGAGCAACATGCGATTGTTCAACAAATATATAGTAACAATCGTATATTAGCTGCATATCGGCGTCGAAGGGCTGAACCCATTCATGGAGGCTCAGTTCCGGGTCGCAGAACAATATATCGTGATCGTGAAGCAGCAGCTCAAAATCTTTTCAGAGACTAATTTTCTGAAACTCCAACGTTTAATGAAGATCAGTTTCGTCGACGCTATCGAATGTCACGGAATCTATTTCTCCATATTGTTCATGCAGTAAAAAATCATGATGAATATTTTGTGCAGCGAAGAAATGCAGCTGGGCAACTTGGTTTGTCTACACTCCAAAAAGCAACTGCAGCATTCCGAATGTTAGCATATGCAATTCTAGCAGATGCAACTGATAAGTATATCAAAATTGGAGAGTCTACTGCAGTTGAATGTGTCAAAAGATTTTGTAGTGCTATTGTGGAGATATTTGGGGGAGAATATCTACGATCTCCTACCGCTAATGATGTTGCAAGGTTGCTTCATATTGGTCAACAACGTGGCTTTCCAGGAATGTTGGGAAGTTTGAATTGTATGCATTGGAAGTGGAAAAATTGTCCGACGGCATGGGCAGAACGATATGCTGGTCGAAGTGGATCTCCAACAATTATTCTTGAAGCTGTTGCTGATTATGATTTGTGGATCTGGCATGCTTATTTCGGGATGCCAGGATCCAACAATGATATTAATGTGTTGGAGACGTCCCACTTTTTCTCTAACCTTGCTAAAGGTATTGCTCCTCCTGCACGTTATGTTATTCAAGGAAATGAGTACAACATGGGGTATTATTTGGCTGATAGTATATATCCCAAATGGGCAACTCTTGTGCAAACGATTCATGCACCAAATGGTCCAAAAAAAAATATTTTGCAAAGAAACAAGAAGCGTGTAGAAAGGATGTGGAAAATGCATTTGGAGTCCTCCAAAGTCGATTTGCAATAGTGGCAAATCCAGCACATTTTTGGAGTAAAATTGATTTGAAAGATATTATGACTGCGTGCATAATAATGCATAATATGATAATTGAGGATGAACGAGAACTTGATGCCCCAATCGAAGAAGCAAGAGAAGTGCCAGCTCCGGAGGTCGAACTTGTTGAAAATAAAAACACGCATTTTCAAAATTTTCTAGCTCGATTTAGACAAATTAGAGATGCGGAAGCTCATTTTGCACTTTGAAATGTATTAATTGAGTATTTGTGGACAGAATATCCTAATTCAGAAATTTAATCTTGTAAACGTGTATTTTTATTGTACTATTATTATGAAGTTCAATTTTAATTTTGCATTATTATTCCTTGATACTATATGTATTTTTTTATATACAATTAATTTTATAGATAAAAAATTAAAATATTACATATAAAAAATATTTTTAATATATTACGTATTATGTATTTAACAAATATGAATTTTTTTTAAATATAGATTAAAAATAAATAAATTATAAGGAATATTATTGAAATATTCTTTTTTAGTGCAGAAAGTAGTGCAAACTGCTGGAGATGAAATGCAAATTTTGCTGTAAAATAGTGCAAAATCTGCACTAGAGTTGTGCTGACTGCTGGAGATGGCCTTAGTATCTTGTTTAGGTATGAATTCTTATCTTTCAAGCTGCTTATCTTGTTTACTTCCAATGTCTTAGATATTTTGACAATGACAAAATTTAATATAGGATATTTATTGCAACGCCAAAAGAATTTGCAATTAAATGTGAGTAGAGTCTTTTTATTTTTTTATTTTTATATATAAATATTAATACATATCTATATTTACACATAAAAAAGTTATGATACTTTTTTTTAGAAAGAAAAGGACAGGATACTTAAATAAGTCATGTAGGATTTTCTATTTCAATTTTTTTTCATATTATATTTATTTTAATTTCACCATTATACATATATATGTATAACAGTAATATGAATATTTTTAGGCAAATGGTTCTCAAATGGTTCTCACGTATTTAGGCAAAACTATTGGCGGAAAGTTTATAAAATGGGTAATGATTTGTTTTCAAATTTGTTATAGTTGAATTGAATCAACTGTATTTACAAAACATAGTGTATATATTCTTCCATAAATTGTGGGAAAAATGAAATTGAAAAAAATCTTTAATCGAACTGAATTCCTACAAAAGACTTGCGTTTTAGAAATCATTTTAAAATATAATTTGATATAAAATGTCTGATAATTGTGGAGAATTGTGGAGATTGGAATTTACAATATTGATTTAGCATATAATTTCGAGAAGGGTACGACTATTTATACTTTCGAAATTATCTAAACATATCCCAAAGTCTAAATACACTTTAGTAAATTAATAATTCTCTTCTTTTACTAAATATACCCCATTTATATCCCTTTTACAATTTTTACTAAAAAATAAAAAAATTATTAAAAACAAATTAGTATTCCAACCTGACTGTCCAACCCGTTATAATTCTCAACACAATTCACAAATCAAAGTTGAAAAACTCATTGCCATAAATTTATTATCGTTCTTTTAATCTTCACTTCCTCTTTTCTCTACCCAAAAATTCAAAAAAAGAAAAAAATATCCTCTTTGTTTCTCATATCAGTAACAATAATGAAAGCGGAAAAGAATTATTGCTCAAATTAAAAAATGGTAGGGGCCATTGGAATGGCAACGCCTACAACAACCCAATCACAAACAACCTCGCTGTATGTGGGCGACTTAAATTTTAATGTGACGGACTTCAAGAAGTTGCTGATTAAGACTGCCAGGCGTGCCCATATACAGGGAGACATATATATATATATATATATATATATATATATGAACCATTGTATATAAAATTCTTAACAAAATCAAGTTTGGGGAAATGATGTTTAGAGAATAGTGTTAAATGTGTGTTGCTTATGAAGTTTGGCCTTCGCGGTGAAAGACTTCAGATTTGGAGCTAAACCGAAAATATGAGGAAGAAGACAATGCGTGATTGATAAGTGAGATTTCTGCAGTTGAGAATAAGAACATAATAAAAATATATTCATATATAAGGATATTTTAGTCAATTTATTTATGTCTAATTTTGTCATAAGTATTATGGGGTATATTTAAATATTTTGGGGTATGAATACCCTTTTGAAAAACATGAAACCTGCAATTTGATATATTATATACTATCTATACATATCTATATGAACCTATTTAGACATACTATTGTATTTATCCAATTATATAAATATGTGATATTTGACATTTGACATTATACCGTACTGATAAAATCAACATTATCTCTCCAACTATATAAACATGTGAGAATTAACATTATCATCACTAGTATCAATAATCAATAATATGATTCTTATGCATTTAGAAAACTATTAATAAAATATCTTAATATATATACATATATATATATATATATATATATATATATATATATATCCCAACCAAATAATTTATACACGAGATCATGTTTTGCCATCATTCCCAGATCCTATTAATCCTATTTCATGATTTCTTTCGAATCCTCAGTTCTAAAGCTGCCAACCAAACATGCCATATGTTTCAATAGACACCTCAACTTCTGACCCCAATCTCCATGTTTATTGTTTGTTATCTTGGAAATAATTAATTTCAATATGATTTAATTCCCATATCTTTGCTTTAAAATTCCCAACCAAACATGCCCTATGTGTCGGCAGACATATCAAGTTCAGAGGCCATTCACCATCATCAAAATATATATCCATATCTTTGGATTTACAAATAATTAATTGCAACTTCAAATACTAAAGCTGCGCCATTTCCTTACCAGTTACCAATCAAACAACAATGGAACAAAGGGTTTTACATTGAAAATTAACATCTTTATTATTATTATTATTATTATAATTATTATTATTATTATTATTATTATTATTATTATTATTATTATATGTTTATTTCTTTATATATTTTTTTCTATCCATACTCATTCTTTCCGAATTTCCCTTAGAGGAATAATGCATTAACCATCAAATAATATCAATTTGATAATTGAGATGCAAAGATCAAATTGTTTTGTATAAAAAAATAAGGTTATAAAATGTATTTGCACAATTCTGTATTTAAGAAACTTAATTTAATTACCGTAAGTGCACAAAAATGTAAGGTAGATATTTATTTCAACTCAAAAATAAAGAACACAGATTCTAAAATACTGTAAATAATCAAATTGTGGTAAACAAACCACCTTTATCATGCAAACCATGATTGTTTATACAACTATTAGAAAAATCAGAGAGACTCAAATAATAACCAAACACACCTAAAAATTGTCCACCAAAGAACGAAGAACAAATGCAGTTTAGTAAAATTTATAGTGATAAAAAATTGTAAGAATATAAAATTATCTTATATTATAATAATCGATTAATAAATATGTAAACTCTGTTAGATCAGAATTCGTGCGCGTACATTATGTTCAGTACTAATTCGAACTATAATTGAACAATGCGGAAGCAAAATAGTAATTACAACAATTGAGAGGAATAATTTCTTTTTTCTCTCAAGTATCTTTATTAGAAAGAGTGTTTGTTCCCACAATTGTACAGTTTGGACTTACACATCATTAGACTCCCTCCAATACTAGCAAACCCTATACCACTCTCTTCTAACAACTTACTTGACCATCTAGTCCCCTAGATGGATTTGGCTGTTGACTCTCGTACGGAAGAAATCAGAATTCTCTCGAGCCCAATAGGTTGTATTCTCCTGAGCACAGTGGAAAGCAACAAGTGGTTCACCGACAGTTCTCCCTTTGCTGGAACTGTACTACAATATAAGCTCTCAAATAAAAATATCTCTCTCAAATAAGATGTCTCTTTCTTTGCATATGATATTGAATGTAATGTAACAGAGATACTCTATTTTCTCATGTCTTTGGCCTTTTATTGAGCTTTGACCTTTGCACCAAATCGTTGCAAATCTTCCTTGATGATTCTCTCAACAACATGCTTATTTAGATGCCGCCTCCAATCAACTCTTCTTTTCTAATCCACGAGACCGTCATTCCTTATTTATCTCTTATTTGTTGATCTTTCCTCCTTGAATACTTCTGTAGTTGTTGATTCTTGATTTGGTTAGATCTTGCAAATCCTTTCCTTGTATGATTAGATCTCTTCATGCATATCTCTCTTGATTTTAGATTATGCATATCTTCTATCTTGATTTTGCTGCTATGATTTTGAATATCAACCTGCATAGATTAATATACACCAATAAATTATGATTTTTGATATATGTCAACACACTTACTTTATCAATCTCCCTCTTTGGCATTTGGATCGAAAATCTTCTGTCCTACAAACATTTTTAAACACAACAATCTGATCACAGTTCGAACTGACAGTGAACTCATAACTCCCATTATGCAATTTTATCACAAGAAAATCACACAGAGTTTAAAAAAATGCATAATCTTCCCTTGACAACCAACTCCCCCTTAGTTTGAGCTTTCTTCACTTTTGATATTCACTGTCTTCATTCATCAGTGTCTTTGTCTTCCCATTTTTCGAGCTATTTGACAAAGGATTGGTCAATGTAGAAGGACCTGAATTCAATGGAACATCTAGAGATTTACGAATATTAGTGAAATACAGTTTTTGAGCAACTACATCAGCTACCATGGAAGCCATTTTCAGTAGTGGTGTGGACCGCTCAAGAATATCAGAAGGACTGGATTCAAAATTTCATTATCTTGTTCGCCTGGAGAGCGAACTGGGACCAACGCCATGTTTGTGTCATGTGTTCCTGCTAAAAAGAACCGAAGAGAGAAATTGCAGAAAGACTAGGTCTCACAAGGTGAATGTGAGTGATATCTTTAATCAAAACAAACAGGAACTGAACAACATATATGAATTAATGGTTATGGCAGAAAAATGATTCAAGTCTCTTTGTAATCTGTGAAAAAATAAGTTCTGCAAGATATGGTTCAGATACACCGCTCAAACACTTCCTCTTCCATGAGAGTTTTACCACGTGTTCACATCATAAAAGATCATGAGAGAGAGGTTGATTGCCACTAGTCTCATATTACTAGCCACCAAGCCCACTTACTCATATATCCAAATTTTTCATGATTACACACACACACACACACACGCACATATACTAAAATAAAATAATAAGGAATTACTACAAAAGGAAGATATAATAAATAAAAAGGAGGTTTCAGTTCAGATATTGTTCCCCTTTAAGCAATACAGTTTGAAGATACACTAAGATAAATCCAAGATCTCAGTTCATAGGTGTTCCTTCGGTTCAATTTTTTCTTTTTAAGAACATAACTTTAAGAGTATATTCTTTATCACTCCTTCTACCGAAACCTTGTGTAGTGGCTCGCAATACAAGTAAGAACCACACTAGGAAAACCCTGTGTGACGAGTTTAACTGTCCCTTATAACCCCTTTTGTGCGAACCAAAGGAGAACATTTTGGTAGCTTTCACAGACCTATCATTTTCTGTGCATGATGCTCAATCATACGTCTAATAGCTTGTTACTGCGTCGTTTCAAGGTCTTAGCTCTTTCCAAGAAAACAATAAATTGAGATATATTGGATTCAAAGTTTAAGACAAACTGAATTTTAAACCTGCGTAGAGAAATAATTTATGTCATATTTCCTACAACCCTTTTTTTCTCATTTATTTACTCCTCTTTTTTTTTTTTTTTTTTTTTTTTTTTTTTCTTACTTTTTTTTTTGTTTTAATAGAATACAACAAATGCCAAAGGATTTCCTATTGAACCATTGGGAATCCAGGGCCTTGGTAAATATATTAGCAAGTTGGCTTAGAGTAGGAACATGTTCAAGTACAATAACACCTTCCTCAACCAATTCTCTAATATAGTGATACCTGATATCAATGTGCTTGATTCGGGAGTGTTGGATAGAATTTTTAGACATATTTATAGCACTCATATTATCACAAAAAAAAGTTATTCAGTCCAAGTTCATACTGTAGTCGCATAACATGTGTATCATCCATACAAACTGTGAGCATGAACTCCCTGCCGCAATGTATTCATCTTCCGTTGTACATAAGGATATGCTGTTTTGTTTCTTGCTAAGCCATGACACTAGATTGTTTCCAATAAAGAAACATTCTCCCAAAGTGCTTTTCTGATCGTCCATATCACCGGCCCAATCAGCATCAAATATCCTGCAAGAATAGGCTTAGTATCGAATGAATATTTAAGACCATAATTTGTGGTACCTGCAATATAACGAATGATCCGTTTCACAGTGTTGAGGTGTGATTCTTTCGCATTGGATTGATATCTTGCACACAATCCAACATTGAAGCTGATATCCGGTTTGCTTGCAGTTATGTATATGAGGCTTCCTATCATACTTCTATATAAGATTGGGTCAACAAAAGCTCCACCATCATCTTTGGACAATGTAGTGTTTGTACCCATGGGGGTGTGAGCGGTTTTACATCCTTCTAGGCCAAACTTTTTCACCAGATTTCTTGCATACTTGCTTTGATGAATCATGACTCCGCTCTTGTTTTGTTTAACCTGCAAACCTAGAAAATAAATTAATTCACCAACCATGCTCATTTCAAATTCCTCGGACATAACCTTGACAAAGTTATTTACTTTGTCTTTTGATGTTGAACCAAATACAATATCAGCGACATAGATTTGTGCGATGATTTTGTCGTTGTTCAACTAGTTGATAAACAAGGTCTTGTCCACTCCCCCTTGTTTGTATCCTTGTGTAAGTGAGAACTTTGTTAGTCTTTCGTAACATGCTCTAGGGCCTTGCTTTAGACCATACAAAATCCTTTTCAGTTTGTACACATGATTGGGGTAGTGAGGATCTTCAAATCTATTGGGTTGCACCACATATGCCTCATCTTTCAAAACTCCATTCAAGAATGCACTTTTTACATCCATTTGATATCAAATGAATTTCTTATTGCGTACAAAAAATAGAAGGATTCTTACAGACTACAGTCTTGCGACTCGTACAAATTTCTCTTCAAAATTAATTCCTTCTACTTCTGTGTATCCTTGTGCAACAAGTCCTTTATTCCTTGTGATATTCCCCTGCTCACCCATTTTGTTTTTAAAGATCCAATTGGTTCCAATGATGTTCGAACTGTGAGGTCGTGGAATTAAGGTTCAAACATCATTTCTGGCAAACTATTCAAGTTCTTCTTGCATGGCTAATATCCAGTTGTCATCCTTAAATGCTTCTTTGACATTTTTTGGTTCGACCATTGACGTGTAACAAACATGATGAATGAGCCCCTCCATCTTTCGGTAATCTAGTTTAGGGTTCCCACGTGTCTTGATTTGCTGATCTTTATTCCTTATTTATATCTTATTTGTTAATCTTCACTCCTTAAATATCTCCATAGTTGTTGATTCATGATTTGGTTAGATCTCTCAAATTCTTTCCTTGTGTGATTGGATCTCTTCATGCATATCTCTCTTGATTTGGTTAGATTATGCATATCTTCTATCTTGATTCTGCTGCTTGATTTAGAATATCTTTCGTAATCTTTTCCTTTGCAAAATGCATAGATTAATACACATCAATAAATTATGATTTTGGATATATGTCAACACACTTACTTTATCAAACTCATTAGCAACAATCTCTCAAATTATATCATAAATATATATATATATATCTATATATATAACACCAAGTTAAATTACACAAAATGAATGAAATAAGCTATGTGTAGATTATGACACTACTTAGTATGATTACATTTAACAATTATAAACCAAATAATGTTATTTATAAATTTTAATCACAAAATTTTTAATAAATTTAAATTTTTATATATAATATTCCAACTTTTAAATGTTTTAATCAAAAAATATTAATGTATATCACTTTCATAAAAAAAATTCTTATAATGTATTAAAAAAAAAAGAAAAAACATTAAAGAATAATTTTAAGAAAGCATATATATGATATGCATGTATTCATGTGAAGTGTGTATATCTATATGTATATATATACTGCATGTATAAACATGAATTTATAAACAAAAATGTTAGTAGATGTGATGTTTTTATTAAACAGTTGAACAAACGTTATACCTAGTGATGTTTTACTATACATTGAAAAAAATAAACTTTTTGATAGATAATAAAACAAAATTTTGTTATTTTATTTGCAATATTTTGGTAAATAAACAATATTATAATTGAAGTAATCAATATATATTTGATTTGATGGGACAATTATATTTTTTACATCCTTGTTGCCTAGATTGTCTTTATGCTATTCTTGTCAACTTGTAAACAACAAACACTTGTCTTTTACTATTAATGAAATCCATGCAAAACAAGTGCTAGAATTGATACATTGTGATTTATGGGGAACAACCCCAGTTTATTCTCAAACTGGTTTTCGTTACTATGTCATTTTACATGGATGTATTCGATGACTAGCGACACTGATTTCTATATTAATTTGGCTCATTTAAAAAAATGGCGAAAACCCTATTTCTCATCGTATTAAAAAGTTTCCAAGTGATGGAGGCACAAAATTTAGTCATAAATGGGTTAAAAGTTATATCATCATTCTATTTCATGTCCTTAGACTTCATCTCAAAAGGGTCAAGCGAAAGCATAATCACATTACGAAAACAAGTGTAGCTATGCTATTTATTGCTCACGTTCCTACCTCCTTGTGCGTGGAGGCTTTTACTACAATCTACAACATAAATCATTTGCCATCTTCTATCTTGCAAGAGAAATTGCCTTTTGAATTGTTATTTTACATTATGCTTATGTATGGGAATTTCATCCTTTCGGGTATCAAGTTTTTCCATCTTTACGAGATTATGTAGAAAATAAGTTTTGTTTGTGTAGCAAGCCATATATTTTCATTGGTTATAACAATAGTTAAAAAGGGTTTTAGTGTCCCGATCCTACCACTTTTCGCATATTTATGACACGGCGCACTTAATTTAATGAGGAATATTTTAATTTTCTGGAAAATAGCGTAGACCTTCTACCTCACATGAATATCTCAAGCTTCACTAAGCCTGCTTTGGAAACAATCATTGACTTCATACCATCGACTATGGCTACATCAGGTGCGCCATAAAAGTCGTACGTCCTCACTTTATTTGGGTTAAAACTCATTTTTGGTTACACTTTTTGCCTTGATTCACTTGTTCTCTATGCTATTTGCACCACCTATTCCTGATTTACATGATGCACCCTATTTGGTTGAGCAACCTCCATTGCTTCATTTCACAACCACTCGTTCGAGAGCTGGTATTTTTAAACTCAGATACATTGCCAACTTGGTTCACACATCCCTTGTTCAAACTCTACTAGCTTCTAGCGACCCCACGAATTTCAAATCTGCAACTAAACTCCCTCATTGGTTTTACCACTATTGATGAATTAATGCTTGCCCTCCAAAATAATCACTTGGGATGTCATTCGTCGACACCTCACACTAACATTGTTGGGTTAAAATGAGTTTTTTGCAAAAGCATCTAATTGCTACACCGATCGTTAAAGCTTGCTTAGTGGCCTATGGTTTTAGTTGTTAAATATATTGTATATATTTAGTGTTAAATGTAAATAATTAGTTTCCTAATTATTAGCCTAGATTTATGCCTACAGTTAGGCTTCATATCTTGTAATTAGTAGCCTAGATTTATGCCTACAGTTAAGATTCATATCTTGCATATATGATCATTGTATTAATGAGGATGATCAAGGATTATAATTTCTTTCATGGTATCACGAGTTTAGGGTTCAAGTTCTTCTTCTTCCGCTGCACCCTACCACTCGGCCGTCCACTTTTTTCTTATTCTTCCTTCATTCTTCCTTCTTTCTTCTTTCCTTTGGCAGCCATATCATATCAACTTCCAAGAACTCTTTTCACACTGCTCTTGCAGTGTCTAACATCAAGAATCATATCTCCATTACCCTTGAAATGGAGAATGTTCAATATTCTACGTGGGCAGAACTATTCAAGGTTACCACACGATGTTGGCTTATTGTCAAAGCTTAAGTCTCTTGCTAACCAGTTGAAGAATGTTGGTGCACCGGTGTTGGATAACTGGCTTGTTCTTCAATTAGTTTTGGGTCTCACCGTTGCTTATAAGAGTGTGGGTACACTTATTTGTCAAAGCGATCCGCTACCTCCGTTCTACCAAGCTTGTTCTATGCTCACCTTGGAAGAGGCCGGAATGACCAAGGAGACGGTAATGGGATCTAGATCTGCTATGGTGGCTGCCTCCTCTGCTGAATTTGATGACTTTGCTCCACATTCTAACCAGTCGGGACATGTTAGAGGTAAAAATCAATGCAAGAATTCAGGTGGCCGGAAGAACAACGGGGTGGTAACCGGAACAACAAGTGGCGGCGGCGGCGGTAAGGCTGGTGTGACCGTGGGAATTTCGGTATTATTCCCTCTTCTGATACTCTCCAATGCTCTATTATGGATCTTCTTGGTTCTGAATTTGCTATGTTAGTTCCTTGAATTATTTTCTTGGTATTAACGTGACTCGAAATAAAGGTGGTATGTTTCTTTCACAACGCAAACATGCCGAAGAAATAACTGCACATGCCGGAATGCCATCTTGTAAACCGTCTCCCACTCCGGTTGACACCAAGTGAAAATTTAATGCTACTTTTGGTTCTACATTTGACGATCCCACTCTTTATCGGAGTCTAGCAGGACTCTACAATATCTCACTTCCACCTGGCCGGATATTTCTTATGCGTTCCAACAGGTTTGCCTACATATGCATGATCCAAGAGTTGATCACATGTCTACTCTCAAGAGGGTTATTTGGTATGTTAAGAAAACTTTAGATCACGAGTTTCATCTATACCCGTCTTCTTTCTCTACACTTGTCTCTTATACTAATGTAGATTGAAGTGGGTGCCCTGACACGAGACGATTTATGTCAGGTTATTGTGTATTTTTGGGAGACAACTTGGTCTCATGGTCATCTAAGCGACAACCCAATTTTCTCGTTCTAGTGCCGAGGCCGAGAATCGTGGGGTAGAAAATGTTGTCTCCTAGACGTGTTGGCTTCAAAATCTTCTTTTGGGTTGCATTGTCCAATTAAAAACGCTACTCTCATTTATTGTGACAATGTAAAAGCTATTTATTTGTCGAGAAATCCAGTTCAACATCAATGTACCAAACATATTGAAATGGATATTCATTTTGTTAGAGAGAAGGTTGCCCGTGGATAGGTCCGGGTTCTTCATTTGCCATAACGATATCAGATTGCGGATATAATCACCAAGGGTCTTCCGCTAGTATTGTTTAATGATTTTCGGGACAGTCTTAGTGTCCGTAAACCTCCCGCTTCGACTGCGGGGATGTGTTAAATATATTGTATATATTTAGTGGTGTATAATTAGTTTTCTAATTATTAGCCTAGATTTTTTCCTATAGTTAGGCTTCATATCTAGTAATTATTAGCCTAGATTTATGCCTATAGTTATGATTCACATCTTGTAATTATTAGCCTAAATTATGCCTACAGTTAGGATTCATATCTTGTAATTATTAGCCTAAATTTATGCCTCATGAGAATGATCAAGGATTATAACTCACACTTTTATCCTAGTTGTCCAAGCTTCAAGTGTTTGCGTGGTCCTTATTCTTGCTGTTATAAGAAATTGGCTACTTCCTCAATAGAGTATCCATAGGATGGATACTCTGTCGATGGGAATTTAGTATGTTGAAGTGCTAAAATGTAATCTACAGTTGCTCGCTCTAGCTAAGAATCTGGGTATTGTGCTTTGCAGAGTTTGTTTGCATAACTTGCTTTAGAATTACGTGCTTCACCACCTAACCCTCCTATTCTTCTATGTGACATTAACATAGTTGTTTTTCATAGTCAAAATCCTATTGCACACAAAACGGCTAAACACATTGACATTAATTATCATTTTGTTTGGAAACTTACTCGCCCATATTTTGAATTATTCGATCCAAGATCTGCATGGGTCCTTCACCATTGTCTTGTTTGAGGGGGATGATATCATATTTAGTGGATCTTTATTAACATATTTAGACCATCTCCAGCAGTGTTCATTACTCTAGTGTAAATTATGTACCACTTTAGCATAAAATTTACATACTTTCTCCAACAGGTTGCACTATTTTTTACACTAAAAAATAATATTACACAATAATCTTTATTTTATTTTTATTACTAAATATTTGTTAAAAGCATTATATATGTAATTTTATTTAACATTAAATTTAGAGATAATATTTATTTTACTTATATTCTTAAACTATCATATTCAAAAAATATACATGTAAAATTGAATGATGGGTAATGTTATGCAATTCTATTTAAATTTGTGTATAATATTTAAAATATCATATACTTATTTAAATTATATTTTCATTATTATTTAAATTACACATCATATGATTTTAAAAAACTTGATTTAATTTCGATAATTAAGATAAAAAAATTGCAATATTAAATATTAAAAAAAAGATATAATCATATAAAAAAAAGAAAAGGAAAAAAAAGTAGCGCAATAAAAAATCTGCGCTAAAAGTAGTGCAAAAATTTCAAAAACTTCAAATTGGTGCAGAGAATGAAGTATTGTTGGAGAATAAAAACTGACGCCAAATACCAAAGTAGCTTCTTGTTGGAGAAGCTCTTAGTGGATCTTTATTAGTTGCTATACATAGAATTTGTTACATCTCTATAGTAGTTCATATTCCCTGTAAACTTTAATAATATTATAAGGCAAATGTGCACATATAAAAAAAAAATATATCAATTTTTAAATATAAAATAATTGTGGTATATTTGGATGTTTAACGTATTTTTGTATGAGATAAAATTATGAGATATTTTTATTTAAAATAAAATATTATTAAAATATATTTTATATATTTATGTATTTTGATTGAAAAAATTATATTATTATTTTTATAAAAAAATATTATATTATAATAATTATTACAAAATGTAGAACATACCAAAGAAATATTAGTTTCTGTTAATACCAACTGGGTCTATAGGATAGTTGTTATTGATCCTATTTAATGACAATATTATTTCTGTTAATACCAATTTCTGTGATAGAGTGCGGAGGAGGCTTCAAGTTGAAGGATGGATGGATGGATAAACCATTATCCAAAGCAGAGAAGTAAGTTGTTATTAAATTAGTGACCTATGAATTTATTTTGGTATGGAAATTGTCAGAAATATACTGGTTTCAGTGGGTGTGAGAAAATTTACAGAATAAGGTGGTTTCGATTTCCAGAATCTCCATTAATCTCCAATGTGTATAGTGATTTAAGTTAAAGACTTTCTAGGAGGGAACTTTTTTAATGTCAATTTTGGGCAAAGTTCAGTTATTCTTGGAGAAGTACGTATTTCTAATTCGCAAGATTTAGTTATACAAATATTCATAGGGTTGTGCTATTATTTCTTGTTTTGTAACTCCAAGAAATGCTAATTTTGTTAAGTTGAGGTTCCATACTAATCTTTTTGTCATTTCTGTCCTTGAAGGAAAATAATAAACACTATTTAGTTTTTTTGGCTGTAAACTAGGTAATCTTGTATTTATCGTAGCTAACTAGTTTTTGATATATAAATATCTTTTAATTCAAATCAATAAAGTTGTAGCTCATTAGCAATTTTAATTAGTGGTCCATTTTGAACACCTATATCATAAAATTGTGTCTGAAAAATCAAAGTATATACATATATTTATGGTGATGTGACAAGTTGCCCCTACATGTTGTATAATCGGAAAACACGTGCAATTAAATAATACTTTTTCTATGTCTGTCCAGAAATTTATAGTTATCCTCACAAAATAAAAATAAACTATTGAGAGAGAGACGTAGCGCCAGCCACAAAATATTGACTGGAGAGATCATGTGACAAATTATATTCTAAAATTTCTATAATTATGATTGCGTAACTATTTATAAAACGTAAAATTAAAGGGCAGAAAAAAATGTGAAAGAAAAAAAAGAAAAGTAGATAATAATAAGTTAAGTATGGGGTGGTGTTGGTTCAGAAAGCATGCTACCCACCCGGAACGTCAGATTTAATACCCCTCACGCTTCACTATTTCCTCTTATATTCCGCATTTATACCAACAATCTCCATCACTCTATTTTCTTGCTTTCTTCATGTTTTTAATTTTATTTTTTTATAATTTGTTCATTTTAGTTGCATTTCCCCTCATTAATTGCCTATTCAAATAGTGTCCTATTTCTTATTAATTTATCTAAATTAAAATTTTCGTCTCAAAAGTACCAATTTAAGGCGAAATATAATGACACTAGGATGTCGGCTATTGAAAGTTAAAGACATAATTTTTCTATCTTTATATCTAATAACCAATTTTTTTCCCATTATAATGCCCATAACATGTCATTTGTAATTAGTTACTAATTTGGTACTAATCATGTAATAAGCTTCGATTCCACTAAACATTACTATTTTGTCACCTTTTTTTAGCTACTTAGTGATGTATGTTATCCTATCACTAAATTTTATCTATAATTTTTAAAATTTCTTGTAATGCAATGCTATGTGTACGGAATGAAATTATTAATTATATATACACAAATAAATATAAAAAATATTTGCAACTGAAAAATCAACCGTTGTCTTAATTTAAAATTAATATATTGTACAATATATGTAAGGATATCGATTAAAATTAAATTTAAAATTCAGTTTGACTTTAAGAATATGTTATTGATTATACCAATCTCGGATAAGTATCTCAACATACTAAATCTCGCACACTTGGCTAAAGCTTTAGAAATTATAATAAATGTTTTCCTTATTTTATAACGACAATGTTTGATTGAAATTGTTGTGGCCATATATATACATTTAGATTTCCCAAACTTTTGCAATTCGGATAATCAATTTACATTTGCAGTAGTTAGATTCCTTGTAATGTGATATATTGTATTTTTACTCGTATTTTTTATCATACATGCAAAATGAATAGATCTCGTGTGGAACCCACTAACAAATGTGGTACAAGTATTTGCCAAATTTGTGAGCCACACATCACGTACATGCAAATGGTGGACCATAACAAAATTTTGAAGTTGAATGTTGAGTGACAAGAAAGTTAGTTGTAATGAGATTACATGGCTTCTTTATTCACTCTTACAACACATATAAAAGCGAGCGCAATTCTCGGAAAATGAAAATAACTCCTTAATTTCTTCCATAAGAAGAACAAAAAAACCCCTTCCTTAATCTTAGGAAAAAAAAAAAAAAAAAAATGGCTCCAATGGGAATCTCCCTAACTGCATTAGCAGAAGAGAAGTTGTTTCATCCCGATTTCATTAGAGATGAAGATGAGAGACCCAAGGTGGACTACAACAAATTCAGCGACGAGATTCCGGTGATATCACTCGCCGGAATCGAGGAAAATGGCAAGGAGAGGGAGGAGATATGCCGGAAAATAGTGGCGGCATGTGAGGATTGGGGAATATTCCAGGTGGTTGATCACGGTATTGATTTGAAATTGATCAACAAGATGAATAATTTGGCGCGTGAGTTCTTTGCTTTGCCTGCTCAAGAGAAGCTTCGGTTCGACATGTCTGGAGGAAAGAAGGGTGGTTTCACAGTGTCGAGCCACCTTCAGGTACTTTTTCCATTTTCAGTTATTATTATTATTTTTATTTTGGGATAAAGAGTGGAAGTCTTAAAACACAACAATATTATTATTGCATGTACATATACATTAGATTTGAAAATATGAAATTGTGTTGGTCCTGACATTTTCGGAGCCCAGAATGTACAAAAAAACTACACCCCTGCCATATATATTAGGTCTAAGAATGTGAAATTGTGTTTGTCCTGACATTTAGGAGCTCGGGACGTGCACCAAAACAACACCCTTACCATATATATTAGGTATGAAAATATGAAATTGTGTTGGTCCTCACATTTTACGGGCTCGGGATGTCCAACAAATCAACACCCTTACCATATTGTAGATTAGATATATGTTTCTTTCAGATTCTTATTTTAGTTATCCGTCGATATATCCATTGACTTTTGCATAAATTCAAGGCGTCGATTTTTTTAACCTTGCATTTCAATAATTATACTATGAAAATTGTCAATAAAATTTCTCTCTAAATATATATTTTCCATGAAGGGAGAAGCGGTACGAGACTGGCGCGAGATAGTGACATATTTTTCATACCCAATAGAAGCCCGAGACTACTCGAGATGGCCCGACAAGCCGGAGGCGTGGCGGTCCGTGACGGAGGCGTACAGCCAGCAGTTGATGGAACTGGGTTGCAAATTACTGGAGGTATTGTCCGAAGCAATGAGCCTTGAAAAGGATGCACTCTCCAAAGCTTGTGTGAATATGGATCAGAAGATAGTGGTCAATTTCTACCCAAAATGCCCACAACCGAACCTAACGTTGGGCTTAAAGCGGCACACGGATCCGGGCTTGATCACTTTGCTGCTCCAGGATCAAGTGGGCGGGCTGCAGGCCACTCGGGATGGTGGCAAGACATGGATCACGGTCCAGCCCATCCCGGGGGCTTTTGTTGTCAATCTTGGCGACTATGGTCATGTAAGATGCTTTATTGTAGTTCTTTGGTAGATTATTGCAGGTTAATGAGAAATTCCCATTTTATGCCCATTAACTTCAGCAATATTCAATGTAAGACTTTTAATTTAAAATTTTTTATATGATTATTGAAATATATATTGAATTCACATGTGAGCTGTTGCATGTTGAAAAAAATAAAAGAAAAAAGACTAGCTTATATATCTAGTGAGCCACTCCTTCTATCACCAATTGATTTTAGGATGAAACTCGCTAGAGATGTAGCTAGTCTTACCTTCTGCCATTAAATAGACTTCAATTTTGGGACCGTATCCAATCCCTCCGAATTAATTGCATGTCTGTAAAGTTGGGTGTAGCTCTATTTTTGAACTAAAAATTTGGTTCAGACAAGAAGCTTTATGAGTAATGCATATTTCAGAAATAAATGTAAAACATTGTGCATGATGGAACAGTATCTAAGCAACGGAAGGTTCAAGAATGCGGATCATCAAGCAGTGGTGAACTCAGAAAGCAGCAGATTATCGATAGCGACGTTCCAGAATCCAGCACCGGAGGCTAAAGTTTACCCGCTGAAGATCAAGGAAGGCGATAAACCGGTGGTGGAGGAGGCCATCACCTTCTCTGAGATGTACAAGAGGAAGATGAGCAAAGATCTTGAGCAAGCCTGGAAGAAGAAAATGACCCAAGAAAAGAATTTGCATGACCAAGATAAATCCAAAATGGAAATTAAAGTGTAAGTAATTCAAAGAGAAGCTAGCTTCACATCTACAAACTGTATCTATACATATGAATTAGGAAGATATAAAAGCTTTTATGCTTCAGTTGTTCAATTATTTGGTTGGTTTGTGCTAATGCAGAATATAGGTTATATGGGCTGTGAAATAAAATCTCATTTTTATCTTCTTCATAAGCATCTAGTTTGATATACTTACCATATGATATGATGCTACAACCCACAAACATTCAATCTCAAATAGGACCTAGTGAAACCGAAAATTGGTGGGGGATTATTAAAAGGGTATTTTCTAAATTGTAGACACTAATGAACACAAAGTATTGTGCGCTATCATCCAACTCTTTGATGAAGTACATTATTTGGGGAATTTTATTGTCAAATTAGGGGAAAAGTACAAATCTAGTCTTGTAACTTATGTACCGTCCAAAGATCAGTTCAATTGTACAATTTCATCTTTTACGTATTTATTTGCTTAAATTTACTTCTTTTTTAGCCAAAATTTAAAATTATTGCAGCATATTTGCATGATCATTATACACGACCATGTGAAATTGATTTTTTTAAAATTTTCTAACATAGTAAATAATTTGGATATGCCACCCTAATAAACAACATGACATCAAACATATAGAAACATTGATCGTGGGGGGTCTCAAATTCACAAGCAAAATGTAAATCCTATATGTGACGCAATCATGTTGGTATTAGTGCAATTATTTGACAATAATTTTGAATTCTAACTAAAAAGGATAAAATTTAAGCAATTAAAGACATAAACGACTGATTGAGGGACCGCCCAAGTTAAATGACAAGTTTTACAATTTTCTCATCAAATAAGGACCTAAGAACGGAAAGATGCTGATGGCGATGAGACTGCGTTGCAATACTTGGAGAAATATGATCGAGCTTGTGAGAAGAATTATATTTATTAATTATGTGCTTGATTAGTTAATCTTTTGGGTCTAATAATGTTTCCTTGCTGACTTTAGTTATTTTATGGGCTTTTAGCCTGACGAATATTAGTACTTAAGGAAGGGATGTTTCCTTGGTACGGGGTATTGTTTTGATTGAGAAATAAGAATTGGGAATTTTTCTTGGTGGAGACAATAGCACCTAGTATACGTAGTATCAAGGTGTCTATTCCTTCATCGTTGTTTATCAATTGTTGTGTTTTGTATCACGCTTCTACATCAGTTGGTATACAGAGTCACGGTCACGCTCCTACGATGCCTCCAAGACGCCAACCTACTGTTGACACGGCCTTGGAGATGGACGAGATGCGCGATCAAATTGCGACTTTAACACACCTAGTAGAAACGATGCGTACTCAACAAACAGAGTTCATTGAGTCGTTTGCTGGTCCTCTTCCGAATGCGCGCAGGGATGGCACTGCCCCTCACGGTGGTCTCGGCGGCAGGGGACGTGGAGGTCGTTTTCCTCACAACCGCGCCCCTCCCCCAGTTGATTCGGATCAGGAGAAGACAAAAACGATGGACAATCCCTTCGCTGCTGTTGACCAACCAGATCAGGGAGTACCAGATCGCGTTGACAGCTGCTGGGAATCCGGGTTCTGGGTAGAGATACCAGAATTCGATGGGGGACTGCAAGGGTCTGATTTCCTTGACTGGATGCATAACGTTGACGAAGTTTTCGAATTTAAGCAAGTCCCAGAAACTCGCCGCGTCGCCCTTGTGGCGACTCGATTCCGGCGCCGCGCCTCTGCGTGGTGGCAGAATATGAAAGCTACCCGCCTCCGCCTGGGGAAACCACGGATCGCGACTTGGGAGAAATTAAAAAAACATATGCGCCGCGAATTCCTACCCTACAATTACACCCGCTTGTTATATCAGCAGTTGCAAAATCTGAAACAGGGAACAAAATCAATTGATGAATATTCCAATGAATTCTAATCGCTGGTGGCCCGTAACGAGTTGTGAGAATCCCCCGATCAATTAATCGTGCGATACATCGGTGGTTTGCGCATACCTTTTCAGGATCAATTGAACTTGATCGCGCCGGTTACCCTATCAGACGCACACCAGCGGGCGTCTCTCCTTGAGCGCCAATTCAATCGCCGCCCGGCGTTTCCTTCAGCCCGCTCTGCCACGGCGCCCCATCCGGCAGCGTCGTCTTCAACCAGGACACATCCCCCTCCAGCAGCATCGCCCCAGTCCCGACCACCCATAAATATCCGCTGTTTCACTTGCAGCGAACCGGGGCACCGTGCTTCAGCCTGCCCGCGCTCTTCCGGTACTTGCGCATTTCTGGCAGAGGCGCAACCGGATGATGATTACAATGGGCCCCCAATTTTCGATCAGGCACCCATTGAAGACTATCAAATTGAACACCTTACGGGCGACGTGGGAGAGGGTCTCATGATTCGGCGTGCGTGTCTAACTCTTCCATCAGATTCTGCCCAATCCCAGCGTACTTCTATCTTCTCCTCTACATGTACAGTAGGTGGTAAAATTTGTAAGTTTATCATTGACTCTGGTGCATGTGAGAATGTTGTGTCTTCTGATGCTATGAAAAAATTATCTCTCATTACTGAATTGCACCCTGCCCCTTATTCCTTATCGTGGTTACAACGTGGCAATTCAATTACTGTTGATTGTAGAGTATTAATTAATTTCTCCATAGGGCAAAAATATTTTGATTCTGTTTGGTGCGACATTGTCCCTATGGACGCTTGTCATATTTTATTGGGTCGTCCTTGGCAGTTTGACAGGTGTGTTATGCATGATGGCCCACTGAATACGTATAGTTTCACTTTTGAGGGGCTGAAAATTGTGTTATATCCCTCTGTTCTGCCTGCTTCGATTCCTCTTGTGGGGAATCCTGTACTCTTCTTGTCGCAGGCTGATTTTGAGTCCGAAATGCGAGTGGCTGATCAGGTTTTCGTGTTATTTCAACGTCCGGTGACTGATTCCGATATACCTGCTGCTGCTATGCCTTTACTTGATGAATTTTCTGATGTATTTCCTATGGACCCTCCCTCTGGATTGCCTCCACTCCATGATATTCAGCACCATATTGATCTGGTGCCTGGAGCTTCCTTGCCCAACAGGCCACACTATCGTATGAGTCCTTCGGAGCATGAGGAACTTCACAGGCAGGTGGAGGAACTCTTACAACGGGGTCATGTGCGAGAGAGTTTGAGCCCTTGTGCTGTGCCTGCTCTCCTTGTTCCTAAGAAAGACAGGTCCCGGCGTATGTGTGTTGACAGTAGGGCCATCAATAAAATCACTGTTCATTACCAATTCCCCATTCCTCGCCTTGATGATCTACTTGACCAGTTGAGTGGTGCTTGTATTTTCAGTAAGTTGGATCTTAAGAGTGGGTATCATCAAATTCGTCTTCGTCCTGGAGATGAATGGAAGACGGCATTCAAAACCCGTGAGGGTTTGTTTGAGTGGCTGGTTATGCCATTTGGCCTCTCCAATGCACCTAGTACCTTCATGAGGGTGATGAACCAAGCACTGCGTTCATTGATTGGTACTTGCGTCGTTGTTTATTTTGACGATATTCTCGTGTACAGTTCCAATTTGGAGGAACATTTATCACACCCGCGGCGGTTCTCTTGATTCTTCGTGAGGAGAAATTTTATGCGGCACCTCACAAGTGTACTTTTCTTGTGAGTAGTATATTGTTCTTGGGGTACAAGATCTCTGCTGATGGTATTGGTGTTGACAATGCAAAGATTGAGGCCATCATGACTTGGCCCACCCCTACAACTTTAACGGCAGTGCGTAGCTTCCATGGTCTTGCGTCTTTCTATAAACGTTTTATACCTCATTTTAGTTCCATCATGGCCCCTATTACTGACAGCATATGGGGTAAATCTTTTCAGTGGACTGAGGCTGCTTCTTTAGCTTTTCAGGAAATTAAGCATAAGCTCACTACTGCTCCATTGCTTCTTCTTACTGATTTCTCTTTGCCATTTGAGTTGTCTTGTGATGCCTCTAAGGTGGGTATTGGGGCTGTTTTGAGTCAGCAAGGTCGTCCCATTGCCTACTTCAGTGAGAAACTTAATGGGGCTCGTGGTCGATACAGTGCTTACGATGTTGAGTTTTATGCTGTTGTCCAGGCAGTTCGCTACTGGCGTCACTATCTGTACCAGAAGGAGTTTGTGTTGTTCACAGACCATGATGCACTGAAGCATATTAATTCCCAGGATTCCGTGTTGACCAGGCATGCTTCTTGGGCGGCTTTTCTCCAGCAATTTAATTTTATGTTGAAACACAAATCTGGCTCGACGAATCGTGTGGCGGATGCATTGAGTCGCCGCCACTCTTTGCTTGTCGAAATGCACACACAGGTCATCGGTTTTGACTCATTTTCGGAATTATATGCTTCTGATCTGGATTTTTTCTCCATTATCGATAATCTGCGGCGAGGTCAGTATGATGATTATTTACTAGTTGATGGGTTTCTTTTCAAGGGCCTTCTTTTATGCATACCGGTGTGTAGTTTACGGCTCCGTCTGATTAGGGAACTTCATTGTTTGGGTCACGTGGGATGTGATCATACTGTGGCTTTGTTACACCGTTCTCTTTTTGGCCATCTCTGCGTCGTGATGTGGCTCGGTTCATTGCCCGTTGTCGTGTCTGTCAGGTCTCTAAAGGCATGGCAACGAATGCGGGCCTCTACCGTCCCCTCCCTATCCCTACTGTACCTTGGGCTGCCATCAGTATGGATTTTGTGGTGGGTCTTCCCCGTACCCAGCGGGGCTTTGACTCTATTCTCGTTGTTGTGGATAGATTCTCGAAGATGGTTCATTTTCTACCTTGCAAGCGTACGACTGATGCTGTCCATGTTGCACAAATATTTTTTCGTGATGTCTATCGCTTGCATGGTCTTCCTACTTCAATTGTTTCAGATTGTGACACGAGATTTTTGAGCTACTTTTGGAGGAGTGTGTGGAAGATGGCGAATACTTCTTTGGACTTCAGTAGTGCCTACCATCCTCAGACTGATGGTCAGACTGAGGTCATGAACCATTCACTTGGTAATTTGTTGCATTGTTTGGTGGGTGAACACATCAAGTCTTGGGATTCTAAGCTGAGTCAGGCTGAGTTTGCTCACAACTCCGCTGTTAATAGAAGCACAGGTTTTTCTCCTTTTCATATCATCTATGGTGTTCTACCTCGTGGTCCTGTCGACCTGCTCACCCTTCCATCTCGTCAGCCCCTTGATCACCAGGCCCAGGACTTCATTTCTGACCTCAAGAAACTCCATAAGGACACGACCGAACGCTTCTCTGCTTTGACGGCCCGATACAAGACCACTGCTGATGCCCGTCGCCGCCACGTCGATTTTGAGGTTGGAGACTATGTGTGGGCTGTCCTTACCAAGGACCGCTATCCTGCCCACGAGTATAATAAGTTGTCTGCCAGTAAGATTGGCCCGGTTGAGATTGTGGAGAAAATCAACCCAAATGCCTACCGTTTGAAGCTCCCTAGCCACATTCGTACTTCCGACGTCTTCAACGTGAAGCATCTCACTCCCTATGTTGGTGATAACTCCTCTGGCGATGAGACTCCGTATGATTCGAGGGCGAATCATTTCTTAGAGGGGGAGAATGATGGCGATGAGACTGCGTTGCAATACTTGGAGAAATATGATCGAGCTTGTGAGAAGAATTATATTTATTAATTATGTGCTTGATTAGTTAATCTTTTAGGCCTAATAATGTTTCCTTGCTGACTTTAGTTATTTTATGGGCTTTTAGCCTGACGAATATTAGTACTTAAGGAAGGGATTTTTCCTTGGTACGGGGTATTGTTTTGATTGAGAAATAAGAATTGGGAATTTTCCTTGGTGGAGACAATAGCACGTAGTATACGTAGTATCAAGGTGTCTATTCCTTCATCGTTGTTTATCAATTGTTGTGTTTTGTATCACGCTTCTACATCAGATGCTAATAAGATGAGATAAAGATTAGGATGTTATGATCCGAACCAGTTGGGCGAGGTGTGATCACACATATTGAAGTATTTAAAGGAGGGTCGAAAATAAGGAAATATCGAACACTTAAAGAGGTTACTTTTACTAAGCATAATTTTTTTCCTAAACGAATAACTAGAATTTTGAGGACGAAACTTTTTGTAGTGTGGAGAATATAATACCCCAACTCTTACATATTTGGTATCCAAAATCTAAAATTTATTTTTTGTGTTTTAGTTATTTAATTATTTCTTATTTATATCAATATTTCAATTGAGATTAAAAATTATTATGTGTATGTGTATGTGTATGTGTATGTTTTTATTCAATTTAAATGAATATGTGTTATTATTATTATTGTTGTTGTTATCGTCATTTTATATGCATATTGATACACTTTAATGGAAAATAAATATTGTTACGAAGAGGATTAACATCTTTCGAGCGGTTGAAACTCAAGATAATTGACTACCTCTCTCTTGCCCCCTCTAGACAATTTAATCAACAAAGGGGATACATATACATGTGCGAGATAAATTAAGAGAAACGTTTTTAATTGTTTCATGAGAGAGTTACGAGTTAAAGGGGATACTGAACTCAGACTGGTGATCATAAATTCATTGCTTTTGATCATTAAATCATTTTATGGTCTCTGATCATTTGTTTCGATAATTATTTTGTTTGATTAGAGTAATTATAACCAACCCTCCTCCTATTTTGTATTTTGATAAATAATTACATATAGATAAAGCTAATGTCTATTTGTTTTTGTTTTAATAAAGTTTTATGTGATCTTTTTATTTCCTGCTATCCATACATCTTTATTTTTTTCTTTTTTCTTTCGTGTCTTTATGGCTTTACATATGAATTATATACCCGTGTTGAGTTAGTTTGAACACAGGACCATCACATATACAAGTCATGAACCATTTGACCAAAAATACCAATTTAGAAAAATTATATTAATAAAAAATAAATATATGTTTATATATTAAAATGTTAATATATAATATGCCAACATATAAACATATTAAATTTGTTTTAATCACAAAATATTAATATATATCACTTTCATAAAAATATTCTTATAACTTATTAAAAAAATAAAATAATAAATTATTAAAAGAATAAGAAAGTATACGTAATTATTTCATGTAAACAAAATATATCAAAAATCGTTAGTTGTTATTTGATTTTTTAAATTTCTTTAAACAAATAATATTAACGTATATTAATTCATTAACATCAATATTTTTATAAAAATAATTACCATACCAATGTTTAGTTGAAAATTAAACAAATGAAAAAATAATTTTACATAATAGTATTTTGTTTAAAATTAATTTATTTTTAAATTATTAATATAATTTTTAAATTTTACGTATACATAATTTTATAAAATATATACATAAATATGTATGTTATAATGTATATACATATATATATATGTATATATATAAATATGTAAAAGCATAATATACAAACATATATATGTACATGCTCATGTATATATTGCATGTATAAGCATGAATTTATTAATAAAAATGTTAATGGGCGTAATATTTTTATTAAATTGTAAAAAAATATGTAAGAATATATGCCCTGAAAGCCAACTCTTAGACCTGTCTAAAAGACATATTCCAAATACATTCTTTATAAATATAAATTAAAGATTAAGACTTTTTTATTATATTCATTTATATTTATTTATTATATGATATCGAAATTTCATGATCTTGGTAACTAGGAGAGTTCGTTACACACAGATTGGTGGTCATAAATTAAGTCTTGATGGTTGAGATTATAAATGTTCTACGTTATAGACTCTACAAGAAGAGATATTGTAGGATTCAGATAGGCTTGCAGTGAGCGATACATCACTTTGGAAATATGTCACTTTGGGAGTATATATCTCGTTACATGGACATTGATGTTGAGATACCACGTAGGCTAGTGGATGTGATGTTTGTGCCAAATGATCACATTGAATCGATCCCATATCAGAACTCGAAACATTTGGTAGCCGTAGTGGCAACAGAAAAATCGAGGTTATGATTTCTATAGGTGCTTTAATTAGTCCTTAAACTGTAAGCATGCATGTGATCCTGCACGAGGGAAGCCGTATATTTGACGGATTCCTTAAACCTCTCTTGAAAAGGCAAAGAGAGGCTATTTAGTTATGGTATAACTATGTTTATGATCAGTGTATTGACAAAATATAATTGGCTGGCCTATAGAGTAATCTATTAGGATTGCTTCTCTGTCTTTCATACACTCATCATATTCAATGAATACTTATATCATAAAAAAGTATCTGAAAAATCAAAGTATATACATATACTGTTGGTTATATCACCCAACAATGACTTACAAGAGTAAAGAAAAAAGAAAAATAAATAGCCAAATTGACTCCTCTATTTCTAGGACCGTGAAGGCAACGAAGAACGGATGTTCTTAAACTTCTTAACTCTGAGAAAGACTTCGGGACACCGCAACTAGATCGGATATAGATGGTTTGAAATCAAGTCGAGGAAGATCTCTCTCTAAAAAACGAATAGGTCCCTACTAGCGCTCACGATTTGATGTATTGTTCATAAAGATGAAACAATTTCTGTCAGGGTAGTAGCACCACTAAACCAGAAGCTCCAACGAACTAAAATTATTTGAGAACTATGACCTCACTAATATGCTATAATCGACAAAAACAAGGATGCAGGGTGTTTCAGGTGTGTTCTTTGCATGCAAATATGGTCCTATATATAAGCATCAAATCCAGTCGGATTAAAGTCTCCAACTATGGAGTTAGTGGGCATTCAAACCCCCAAGAATTAACTCTTGGAGATTACAATGAAACTGGACATCCACTTGTTCATGTACATACGTGCATCCACCTGTCTAGGTGTGTGCGGAAGAAGTAAGTCCCAGAGGTTACCCCCCAATTATGATGTTCATAACTTCAGGATATGAACTTCTGACAGTTACGTGAACCTGGACATCCATTGTTCAGGTGTGTGCGGGTATCCACCTGTCCAGGTGCGTGCAGGAGAAGTAACTCCCGGAGGTTACCCCCATTATGACTTTCATAACTTTAGGAGATTAACTCGTGACAGTTACAAGAACTTGGACATCTACTTGTCCAGGTGCGTGCGGGTATCCACCTGTCCAGGCGTGTGCAGACAGAACTCGTCTCCACAGAACTGAGCTGAGTTAGAGACCAAGGCAAGCCAAGCTTCGAATGTGTGGCCCCATTTAGTCATCTATCGGTGAAAGTCATTTAATTACATCATAAGCTTTGAGCATTAATTTCTTCACTCACCAAAAATTGGTTTGAAAAATTCAACCCACTATAATTATCTATTCGGAATGTAAATTTATTACACTATTAAATTCCTCAAAAAGTAAATATTTAACCACTTAAAAAATCAGTCAATACAGGTTTGACACCTATTTAATAAATCAATTTTCTAACAATCCTTCACATGAGTGGAAATTAATGCATATATGTATGCAGACATGCAACCCAGTCATCGAGAGATATTATTGCATAAGAAAAGATAGCTTGTGGCTTTGAACCCTCCACAGTTAATACAATCAGATATACCGGTGGCTTAGTGGATGCAGTGCCTTGAACTATTCCACCTTCGTGTTTACCTATTGAATAGTATTAACACAATAAAGCCTCAACATATTATGTTCATACGTTTGTGTCTGTTTTGGCATGGACAACCTCTTTATATTCATAAATGTTACTTTGAAGCAGCCCACACTTCTCACTTATATAGGTGATCTCCTCTCTCAAGTATCCTGCCATACTCTACCTCAACTAGGCTTAGGAATCATTAAAAGTCAAATAACTTAACCTCACCACAACTTTGCAGGATTCAACACTTGGTTTTTGCTCTCTAGAGAAGGGCAAGTATTTTTAAGTGTCCCGATTGAACCTTCATAGCTTATTTTTCCCTTTGAACCAAGTTGTTGGGATCTCTAGTAAACATGGTTGGGTTACCACTATGTCGATTCATGCTATGTGGATTTTAAACCCATTTCCTCTAGCAATTTGTTCATCTAATATGAGTTGAGCCCTTTTGTGAGCGGATCCCCCAAATTATCTTTTGACTTTATGTAGTCAATAGATATTATGCCACTTGATATCAAATGTCTTATGGTGTTATGTCCACGAAGAATGTGTCTAGACTTACCGTTACACATATTACTCTGTGCCCTACCAATGGTAGCTTGATAGTCACAGTGTATCATCACTGTTGGCATAGGTTTGTTCCAACATGGAATGTCTTCAAGGAAATTACGAAGCCATTATCCTTCTTCTGTAGCTTTGTCCAAAGCTATGAACAATGATTCCATGGTAAATCAGGACATAACATTTGTTTAGTTAATCTCCACGACACTGCTCCACTCCCAATAGTGAAAACGTATCCACTAGTGGAGAAGGAGTCTTTGGTGTACTCCAAGTATCTTAAAGACCTTATTAGTGTTCTCCAATGCTCTTTATTTGGATTACTCATAAGCCTACTAAGTTTGTTTACTGAGCATGCGAAATCGGCACACGTCCAATTTATAATGTATATTAAGCTCCTTATAATCCTTGTATATTCAAGTTGAGACACTGGACCACCTTTATTCTTACTCAAATGCATGTTGAGTTCCATGGGTGTCTTTGCCGATGGACCATCATAAGCATTGAACTTCTTAAACACTTTCTCAATGTAGTGAGGTTGTGTCAAGACAATTCCCTTATATGTTCGTTCAATTTTGATTTAGAGAATCACATCGGGTAATCCCATATCTTCCATGTCGAAATTATGTTTCAACATATGTTTTATATCAATGATTACTTTATGACTGCTCCCCATGATTAACATGTCATCAACGTACAAGCAAACTATAACAAATGAGGTAGATGTACCTTTCACATATACACATTTGTCACACTCATTGATTTTGAAATCATTTGACAACATCGTGTTATTGAATTTCACATGCCACCGTTTTGGAGCTTGCTTAAGTCCATATAGTAACAGAATGAGTTTGGATAACATTCTTTCTTGACCAGGTACTACAAACTCTTCAGGTTGATCCATATAGATTTCTTCTTCCAACTCGCCATTTAAGAATGCAATTTTTACATCCATCTGGTGAATTTCAAGATTGTGCAGTGTAGCAATCGAGATTGGCACTTGAATGGATGTTATTCTTATCACAGGAGTATGTGTCAAGGAAATCATAACCTTTCTTTTGTTTAAACCATTTGGCTACCAACCGGGCTTGAATTTGTTGATTGTTCCATCTGATTTATATTTTGTTTTAAGGATCCACTTGTATCCTAAGGTCTTACAACCTCATGGGAGATCAACCAGCTCCCAAGTATGACTCTGCATAATAGAATCCATTTCGCTATTTATAGCTTCTTTCCAGTGCGATGCATCTGGACTAGACAGAGCTTCTTTTACCATCTTTGGCTCATCTTCCAAAACGTGGGTTATAAAGTCAGGGCCAAAGGTTTTAACAATTTTAGCTCTCTTGCTGCATCTTGATTCTTGCATTCAGCTACACCGTTAGACTGTCGCGAATATGGAGCTGTTGTTTGATGAATTATACTCAATTCAGAACACAACTGGTCAAACGGAGCTACATATTCTCCACCTCTATCACTCTGAATTGATTTAATTTGGATGCTTAGTTGATTTTCAACTTCATTTTTGTAGAGTTTAAAAGTTTCGATGCCTTCATCTTTACTCCTTAAGAGATAAACATAATAAAATTTTGTGCCGTCATCAATAAAAGTAATGAAGTACTTTTTCCCACCTTTACTTTGCACAAACTTTAGATCACATACATTAGTGTGAACTAATTCTAAAGGTAAAGTGCTCCTCTCAACCAAATGAAACGGTAACTTAGCAATTTTGGCTTCTACCCAAACGTCACATTTTTCTTGTAAGTTTATTTGAGGTATTGCAAGTAAATCTAAATTTACCAACCTTTTTATAGCATTCAGATTAACATGTCCTAATCTAATATGCTATAAATTGGAGCACTCATGCATGTAAACAGAAGTAGAATTTTGATTCATATCTTTCTCGCCATTATGGCGTACAACCATTTCATTCATTTTTAATAGCCCCTTATGAAGATAACCCCTACCAAGGAACTATCCAAACTTTCTAGTACAAATTTTTCAGACTCAAACACTAGCCTAAACCGATGGTTGACTAGGAGAGAACCTGAGACCAGATTCTTGCGGATGTCTATGACATGTAGCACATGCTTTAGTTTCAACTCCTTTCCAAAAGTCAGCTTAGCACCATGCTCCCAACTCCGGCGACTTCGGAGGTAGCAAGGTTCCCCATGTGGAAGTTTCTTGTGGTAGAAGGGATGTAGGAGGAGAACGCCACCTTTTCAAAACAAACGTGGTAGGTGGCACTGGTATCCACAAAACATTCATTCGGGGTATCCATCATGTTGGCTTCAAACACCACTGCTGACATATCCATGTCGGTGAGCTATTTATTCTTTACCACGTTGGCACTCGAACGCTGCTTCCCTTTCTTCTTAGGCTGACGGTAGACTTTGGCCATGTAGTTCGCTTTGTGACAGCTGTAGCAAACACCTTGAATCTTCTGCTGGGTTTTCATAGGCCTTTTATTTTTATCATTTAGCCTCTTCCTCTTGCCTGAGGAGCCTTGTTCTATCAGATTGGCTTTGGCCTCCACCAAGACCTGTTTCGGCTTGGAGTCAATCCTTCGATTGTCTTCTTCAATTCTGAGCTTTACAATAACATCCACTTGTCCAGATGAGTGCGGGTATCCACCTGTCCAAGTGTGTGAGCACAAAACTCGACTCCATTAAACGAGCCGAGTCTGAGACCAAGCCGAGCCGAGCACACACATGTGCAACCCCATTCGGTCACCCGTCGGTGAAAGTCATTTAATTACATCATAAGCTTTGAACATGAATTTTCTCACTCATCGAAAATCGGTTTTGGAAAATTCAACCCACTACAATTTTGTACTCGGAACGTAGATTAGCTATACTATTTAATTGCTCCAAAAATAAATATTTAACCTCTTAATAAATCAGTCAAAATAGGTTTGACTCCTATTCGAAATGTATATTAGTTATACTATTTAATTTCTTCAAAATTAAATATTTAACCGCTTAAGAAATAGTTGATTTTCACTCCTATTTAATAAAACCATTTTCTAAGATATATTTATAATGATATGACAGTGGTACCTACATATTTTATATTTGTTGGCTGTCGAAACCAACAAATAATAAAACACTTGTTCTTAAGGATTTGTGATAGTCATGAACAAGGATTGTATCCACAGAGATTGGTAGTTTTTCATTCTTTTGTTATAAATAAAATCAGGGGGGTTTGAGGTTTGGTGAATAGCAATATTCAATTGAGCAAGAACAATATGTAATGTGAGTGAAATTCAGTTTAAATAAATTCAACCAAGGGTTAACTTCAGAATATGTTCTTAGAATCGATCATGGATGCACATATGGTTCTTTCATTCAATCATTAAATTGGTTATAGTTGCTGGTACGACCAAAACAACCTATCTCTCCTTAGTTGTTTGATAATCAGGGTGCGACCTCTAATTATTTCCCTTATCAATAAACAATTCTAGATACGATCATAAAATTTAATTTACCAATAGCATTAGGTAGAGAGAGACCACCAATTCTAACCAACAGACACACATGTAGGTTTATTTAAGCTAGATCATATATCTCCATAACAGATTGGTTCAAATAATCATGTTATTGTACCACTTATATTAGAATGGTTAAACAATTACAAGTTTAACAATCTAATTGGCAACATATTGTTTCAACAATCAAAAGATTGGCCACTCATCAAAATGAAAGAACAAATAAAAACTAATTAGATCTCACAATTCGGATGAACATAGTCTTCTGTAATTCCCTTGTATGTAAAGATGGAGCTTAGCCTTCCATGGAGAATTGCAGCAAAAATAAAAATCAAAAGAGTGTATCAAATTCTCGGTCCCCCCTTCTCTCCATAACTCCCCTATATATATAACCTCTCCTACCACCCACTAATTCTAATAATAATTATCATCATAAATCAGACGTAACTGCCATCACTTAGTGGGGAATTAAGAGTGGGCAGTTATGTTCATTTCCGTTAGTGGGCGTTTCGAGCTAAGGCGTGCCCACGCCTTATGCAAAAACTTTGGTCGGCACCAGCACATCTTCAAATCCGATGGTAAGGCGTGCCCACGCCTTACGTAAAAACTTTGGCTGGTCCTTTCACATCTTCAAATCCACCATTTTATATCCAAAATGCATCAATACATCCAATTACCCTACAAAACACAATCTTTAATCAAAACTCAAGAACTAAGCATGATTATAAACCAAAATCAAGAAAAACAAGATAAAGAAATATAAATAAAGTATATCCTATCAATATTCAAAAAACACATAATGAAACTTTTCTATATATCTGTCGAGACAAATTATACTTATCCTCAGAAAATAAAAATAAAGTATTGATAGAGAGAGAAGAGAGCGAGAGACCTGTAGCGCCAGCAACAAAATATTGACTGGAGAGAAGAAGCAAAAAAAAAGAAAAAAAAAAAAAAAAAAAAAAAAGAAAGGTCGACAAGCCAGCTAGCATTTGGTGAATTTTCAATGACATCTGTTCTGTAATCCAATAAATGGAAAATGTCATCGATAAACATCAATTAACATAACATACCCAACTCAATCAAATAAATAAGATAAAATATAAATATAATTACCTTTTTTTTTTTTTTTTTCCTTCAATAGCATATCAATTCCATCGTTATTTAATAATAACTTTGAGATCATGTCACAAATTAAATTCTAAAATTTCTATAATTATGATTGCTTAACTTTGTATAAAACGTAAAATTAAATGACAGAAAAATTAGTAAAAAAAAAAAAAAAATCTGAAAGAAAAGAAGAAAAGTAGATAATAATAAGTAGAGTATGGGGGTGGTGTTGGTTCAGAAAGCATGCTACCCACCCGGAACGTCAGATTTAATTCCCATCAAGCTTCACTATTTCTTCTTGTATTCCGCATTTAAACCAACAATCTCCTATCACTCTATTTTCTTGCTTTCTTCATGATGAAATGAAATTGTTAATTATATATGGACAGATAAATAAAAAATAATATTTGCAAAGGAAAAATCAACAGTGGTCTTAATTTAAAATTAATACATTACACAATATATGTAATATATATTGATTAAAATTAAATTCAAAATCAAGTTTGACTTAAAGAATATGCTATAGATTATACCATTCTCTTGTAAGTATCTCAACATACTAAATCTGGCCACTTGGTTGAAGCTTTAGAAATGATAATAAATGTTTTCCTTATTCCATAACGACAATGTTTGATCGAAATTGTGTTGGCCATATATATAGACATTCAAATTTTCCCCAATTTTTGCAATTCGGATAATTAAATAATTTTTGCAGTTAGATTCTTTCTAATGTGATAAATTGTATTTCAATCTTGTATTTTTTATTACACGAAATGCAAAATGAATAGATGTCTTATGGAATGGACTAACAAATGTGGTACAAAATTTTGCCAAATTTGTGAGCCACACATCACAACATGCAAATTGGGCCATGACAAAATTTTGAAGTTGAATGTTGAGTGATAAGAAAGTTAGTTGCAATGACATGATGTGGCATATTTATCACTCTTACAATACATATAAAAGCAAGTGCAATTCTTGAAAAATGAAAATAACTCCTTAATTCCTTTTATAAGGAAAAATAAAAATCCTTACTCTTAAGGAGGAAAAAAAAATGGCTCCAATGAGAATCTCCCTAACTACACTAGCAGAAGAGAAGTTGCTGCATCCCGATTTCATTAGAGAGGAAGATGAGAGAGCCAAGGTGGATTACAACAAATTTAGTGACGAGATTCCGGTGATATCACTTGCCGGAATGGAGGAAAATGGCAAGGAGAGGGCGGAGATATGCCGGAAAATAGTGGCGGCCTGTGAGGATTGGGGAATATTCCAGGTGGTTGATCATGGTATTGGGTTGAAAGTGATCAACAAGATGAATAATTTAGCGCGTGAGTTCTTTGCTTTGCCTGCTCAAGAGAAACTTCGGTTTGACATGTCTGGAGGAAAGAAAGGTGGTTTCACAGTGTCGAGCCATCTTCAGGTACTTTCTTGATTTATTATTATTATTATTATTATTATTATTATTATTATTATTATTATTATTATTATTATTATTATTATTATTATTATTATTATTATTATTATTATTGCCAAAAGAGTGTGGAAGTCTTAAATCACAACAACTTTATTATTGTATGTGTATATATTAGATTTGAAAATATGAAATTGTATTGGTCCTCACATTTTAGGGGCTTGGGATGTACAACAAAACTACACCCCTACGATAACCTAGGTTAGGTTTACATTTCTTTCATGACTCGTTGATTTTTTTTAATTAAAAAAAAAAAAAAGGTTTGACATAATTACTATCAAGGGCTGAAGATATTCGATATTCGAATCGAAATTGTTCATCCAATTTTTATTTGAACACTGTTTGATTAAATGTAAAGCTGGACTAATACTTGACTCAATTAAAACTTATTTAAACTTGACATGATTAGTAATCAAACAAGTTCAAGTATTATATAAAATTATAATAATACTTCGAACAAGTTTGAATAATAGTATATTTGACTCAATTCAACTCGACTGATTTACAATCTTAATTTGTTGAAGGTATATGAGTACCGGTTCCAATATATAATGAGACTAATCATATTACATTACAAGTTAGAGTTTGTTTAGATAGTCATAGTAAAAGCTGTTCAATTTAAGACAGGCTGAGAATGTTGGTATTACTTTACAGGCAAGGCTTCACATGGTATGCATAAGTTGTTAGGTGTGACCGCCTTAATCATATATGCTTCTGTAATGCTCCAAATTTTATTGCACTCTCAACTTATTCAAATGTTTAATTATGGTATAAAATATCTCTAAAGTGCAAATTGTGCCTAATATATGTAAAATAATGGCGAGATATCTAAATAATCAATAAATTTATAAAATTCATAATTTTGAATTTTGTAATTTGATTTGTAGTAAAGTAGAAACATATAATATAACTTATGATCGGACTCTTCTTGTAGTTATCCGTCGATGTATCCATTGATTTATAAATTCAAGACATCGATATTGTCATCGATACAGAATTTTTAACCTTGCATTTCAATAATTATACTATGAAAAATATCAACAAAATCTCTCTCTCTCTCTCTCTCTAAATATTTATTTTCCATGAAGGGAGAAGCGGTACGAGACTGGCGCGAGATAGTGACATATTTTGCATACCCAATAGAAGCCCGAGACTACTCGAGATGGCCCGACAAGCCGGAGGCGTGGCGGGCCGTGACGGAGGCATATAGCCAGCAGTTGATGGAACTGGGTTGCAAATTACTGGAGGTATTGTCCGAAGCAATGAGCCTTGAAAAGGATGCACTCTCCAAAGCTTGTGTGAATATGGATCAGAAGATAGTGGTCAATTTCTACCCAAAATGCCCACAACCGAACCTAACCTTGGGCTTAAAGCGGCACACGGATCCGGGCTTGATCACTTTGCTGCTCCAGGATCAAGTGGGCGGGCTGCAGGCCACTCGGGATGGTGGCAAGACATGGATCACGGTCCAGCCCATCCCGGGGGCTTTTGTTGTCAATCTTGGCGACTATGGTCATGTAAGATGCTTTATTGTAGTTCTTTGGTAGATTATTGCAGGTTAATGAGAAATTCCAATTTTATGCCCATTAACTTCAGCAATATTCAATATATGACTTTTAATTTAAAATTGTTTATATAATTATTGAAGTATATATTGAATTCACATGTGAGTTGTTGCATGTCGAAAAAATAAAAGAAAAAAGACTAGTTTATATGTCTAGTGAGCCATTCTGCTAGAGGTGTAGTTAGTCTTACCTTCTGCTATTAAGTAGACTTCAATTGTGGGACCGTATCCAATCCCTCCGAATTAATTGCATGTCTGTAAAGTTGGGTGTAGCTCTATTTTTGAACTAAAAATTTAGTTCAGACAAGAAGCTTTATGAGTAATGCATATTTCAGAAATAAATGTAAAACATTGTGTATGATGGAACAGTATCTAAGCAACGGAAGGTTCAAGAATGCGGATCATCAAGCAGTGGTGAACTCAGAAAGCAGCAGATTATCGATAGCGACGTTCCAGAATCCAGCACCGGAGGCTAAAGTTTACCCGCTGAAGATCAAGGAAGGCGATAAACCGGTGGTGGAGGAGGCCATCACCTTCTCTGAGATGTACAAGAGGAAGATGAGCAAAGATCTTGAGCAAGCCTGGAAGAAGAAAATGACCCAAGAAAAGAATTTGCATGAACAAGATAAATCCAAAATGGAAGTTAAGGTCTAAGTAATGCAAAGAGATTTTAGCTTGACAGCAAGAAACTGTATCTAAACATATGAATCAGGAAGATTTAAAAGCTTTTTATGTTCAATTCTTCAATTATTGGGTTGGTTTGTGCCAATGAAAAATATAAGTTAAATGGGTTGTGAAAATAAAATCTCAATTTTATCTTCTTCACAAGCATCTAGTTTGATATAATGTTGCATTAATTTGGAAAAGTTGCAGTAGCATATGAAACCAAGGATCAAAACAACGAGATACGGAGCGAGGTAAAATAGTGTTGGTACTACGGCCCACAAACATTCAAAACCAAAGAGGACCTTGCTGAAAAACAATGACTAAGACAAGAATTTTGACGACAGAACATTTTCGTAGTAGGGAGAATATAATACCCCAACTCCTAAATATAGGGTATCCAAAATTTAAAATTAATTTTTTGTTTTAAATATTTAATTATTCATTATATAATTATTTCTTATTTATATTAATATTCCGATTGAGATTAAAAATTGGTATATGTGTGCGCATGTATTTATTCAATTTAATGAATGTGTGTTGTTGTTTTTGTTGTTGTTGTTGTTGTTGTTATTATTATTATTATTATTATTATCATTATTATTATTATTATTCGTCATTTCATATGTATATTGACACACTTGAATGGAAAATGGATAATTTCACTAAAAGGATAAACTTCTTTCGAGCAGGTAAAGACTCCTTGAAACAAAAGAAACAAAAACTCGTGATGATTGACTATCTCTCTCTCGCCCCTGTAGGCAATTTAATTAACAATTTTTTCATTAACATAAATGATATCACTGCTCCACTACCTGACAAGTTCCACTCACTCTAACCATTGAGGGCAATGCTTATGCCACTCCTCCAATAATATAATCCTTGTGCCAAATGGGTACTCTTGTTCTGCATTTTAGGTTCAAATTTGGTATGATTGGATCTTGTTGTGGAGCCTCCAACACTATCGTACCATCCCATTTCACTTCAAAATTGAACTTGCCCTCAAGACCTAATTTCGATATGACTTATGTAACTCAACAAAGTTTTCCCAAGCTGAATTCTCTGGTGGAAGTCCAGGCCACTACATGAACACTTGATTAACATGCTTGCCCTGAAGGAGTACAGTTCACTTGGCTCAAATGGCTTTCTGTACCATTCGATGTTATGCTCTTCTCAGATTATCCCTCAAACCCGAAGTATCTCCTCTTGTTTAGCTCAGATCTCATCAACCACTTGAATTTCTGAATAGCTTGGCATGTAATTCAAAATGGATAGGAGTTGCCTACCACGGAGAGTTTGGTAAGGGATTGGTTTCATACCACTACGATAACTTGTAATTCCATGCCTTAATTTACCACTTTACCCTACCCATCCGCTTGTGGGTTTAGTACCACTGAGATCAAATATGTGTTTCCAAAATTGTCTTAGAAAACTTGAACCTCAATCTGATACAATGGTGCTAAAAAACCTATGAAATTTGATGATAGTTTCCACAAACAACTTTGCTACTTTGGTCGTCATGTAGTGTGTAGGAAAGGCCCCAAAATATGTAGTCTTAGTTAACCGATCAACCATAACCAGAATCTCTATCATTCCTTATGAACTTGGCATTCCAATGAAAATATACATGGTTATGTCCTTCCATATAAATGAAGAAAGGGGTTATATGGTTGTAGTAAGCCCACAGGAGAACGAGTTGAGCGTTTGTTTTGTTGGCATACCAGGCACACTGCTACAAAATTTTTCACATCCTGATTCATCTTTGACCAAAAAAATACAATAGCAAGATTAAACAAAGTCCGCATGACCCCATATGCCTCGCCATTGATTTAATTGAAATTCGTGTAAAAATTAATTCATGATTTCATTATTTGGTTCCACCATAATATAGGAATAGGTACACTGACAACCATGCTAGCCTAAAGAACATATTTGAAGTACCATATTTATGAATTTAAATAAAAATTTAAGTAATATTTCTTCTTTATCGTATATATTATATTATTTGTTATATGATATTGAAATCCTATTATCTCGGTATCTAAGAGACTTGTATACGCACAAGCTGGTGGTCATAAAATAAATCTCGGTGATTAAGATTATAAATGTTCCAAGTCAAATAATCTACAAGAAGAGATATCGTAGGATTCAGATAGACTTACAGTGAACGATACGTCACTCGGAAAGTGGATATCCTATTCCATGGATATCGACACCGAGGCACCAAATAGATAGGCTAGTTGAAGTAATGTCCGTCCCAAACCATCACATTGATTATTTTAAATATGCTCTAGTACACTTGTTTTAATTGCCTTTGCCCTCACTAATTCCCTTTTCAAATATTATCTAATTTATTATTAATTTATCGTTAGCCACAAAATTTTCATCTCTCAAGTAAATTAGTGATGCATTTGAGACAGAATATTACAACACTAGAATTTTTGGTTGTTGAAATTTAAAGATGGAAATTTTCTATCTCTAAATCTAGTGACCAAATTTGTTGTGCTTATTATGAAATTAAAGATCAGGTTAGCGCAAGAATAATGCCCGTCATATGTGATTTGTAATTAGTAACTAATTTGGTACTAATGATGTAATAAGCTTCAATGCCACTTTCCATTATTATTTTGTCATCATTTTGTAGCTACTTAATGATATATGTTATCAACAATCTTTAAATTTCTTGTAATACAATGCTAAGTGTATAAAATGAAATTGTTAATTATATATTGTGAATCAGTTTTTAAAAAATTTAGTATTACAAAAGTTTGTGACAAGAGTTGTGTATCATTGCCTTAGGTAGTCGAATAACTCATGAAATGTTGATATCTTTTATTTTAAATTATATATGATGTAAATCATGATAAAATATTCACAAGAAATGAATTTGTGTGTCAATTTTGCAAATTTAAGTTTCGCAAAAGTTTGTGAAACCTGTTGTGTACCACTTTCTAGGAAATTTCGCGAAAATATGAAGTTTGTAGAATAACTCACAAAGGCTTTGTATCTTTGATTTTAAATTATATTTGATGTAAATTATGATAAAAAATATTCACAAGAATTTGTTTTGTGACTCAGCTTTTGCAAATTTGAATTTTGAATATTTATGTGAATACTTATTTGTACCGCAGCCTCGGGAAAATTCTCCAAAACTGAAGTATGTAGAATAACTCAAAAAATATTGATATCTTTAATTTTAAATTATCTATAAATGACATGATAAAATATTCACAAGAAATTTATTTGCGCTTGAATTTTTGTAAATTTTAGTTTAGCAAAACATTGTGAAAACTGGAGAGTATTGCACCCTATGGAAATTTCGCCAAAATTGTATTATGTTGAATAACCAAAAAAATCTTAATATCTTTGATTTTAAATTATGTATGATGTAAAAATCATGATAAATAATTATAGGAAATGTGCTTGTGAGTCAGTTATTCAAAATTTTAGTTTCGCAAAAGTTTGTGAAAATTGACGTGTATTGTTACCTAGGGAAATTTCGTCAAAAATAAAGTCTTTTGAATAAATCATGATAAAATATTCACTCAAAATGTGTTTTGCGAGTCAGTTTTTTAAATTTTAATTTTGCAAAATTCGGTGAAAACTAATGTGTACCCTACTACCTTGGGAAGTTTCACCGAAAATAAAGTGTGTGGAATAAGTCATAAAACTTCATATTTTTTATTTTATATTATGTGTTATGTAAATAATTATAAATATTCACAATAAATATATTTCTGAGTCATTTTTTCCAAATTTTAGTTTTGCAAAAGTTTGTGAAAACTAATGTGTAAACTGCCTCGAGATATTTTGCCATAAATGAAATTTGTAGAAAAACTCATAAAAGCTTAATATATTTGATTTTAAATATGAGTGATGAAAATTATTGTAAAATATTCATAAGAAATGTGTTTGTGAGTCAGTTTTTGCAAATATTAGTTTTACAAAGTTTGGGACAACAGACGTGCACCATTGCATATGGTTGTTCAATAACTCATGAAATCTTTATATCTTTTACGTTAAATTATGTGTGATGTAAATCATGATAAAATATTCACAAAAAATGGAATCATGTGTACATTTTAGCAAATTATTATTTTAAAAAGTTTGTGAAAACTGATGTGTATAGCCGAGGGAAATTTCACCAAAATTTAAGTCTGCCGAATAACCTAGAAAAGCATGGTATCTTTAATTTTAAAGTAACTGTGATTTAAATTTTGATAAAATATTCACATGACCATGTTTTTGAGTCAGATTTTGCAAATTATAATTAAATTTGTTAAAACTTATGTGTACCGCGGCCTACGGAAATTTTTCCAAAAATGAAGTTTGTAGAATAACAAATAAAAGTTTGATATTTTTAATTTTAAATTATATGTAAAGTAAAACATGATAAAATATTCACATGAAATTTGTTTCTAAGTCAAATTTTGTAAATTTTAGTTTTGTAATACTTTGGGAAAACTGGAGTGTACCGTTGCCTTGGGAAATTTCGCCAAAAATGATGTCTGTTGAATAACTAATAAAACCTTAATATCTTTGATTTAAATTATCCCTAATGTAAATTATGATAAAATATTCACAAGTTATTTATTTTGTGAGTTAGTTTTTGCAAATTTAAGTTTTGCTAAATTTTGTGAAAACTTATGCGCACTGCCGCCTTGGAAAATTTTGCAAAAAATAAAATATGCATTATAACTCATAAAGCTTGATATCTTTGATTTTAAATTATCTCTGACGTAAATCATGAAAAAATATTGATAAGGTATTTTTTTTCGAGTCAGATTTTGCAAATTTTAGTTTTGCAAAAGTTTGTGAAAACTAGTGTCTTCCACTGCCCAGGTAAATTTCACCAAAAAATGAATTATGTTGAATAACGAATAAAATATTGATATCTTTGATTTTAAATTTTGTGTAATGTAAAAATTATGATAATATTTACAGGAAATGTGTTTGTGAGTCCATTTCTGAACATTTTAGGTTTGCAAAAGTTTGTGCAAACTGATGTCTTCCGTTGCCAAGGGAAATTTTGCCAAAAATGAAGTCGGTAGAATAACTCATACAAGTTTGATATCTTTGATTTTAAATTATTTGTGATGTAAATTAATTGCTAAAATATTCACAAGATATGTGTTTTATGAGTCAGACTTTGCAAATTTAAGTTTTGCTAAATTTGATGAAAACTTATGCGTGCCGCTGCCTAGGGAAATTTCGCCATAAAAGAAGTATGTATAATAACTCATAAAAGCTTGATATATTTAATTTTAAATTAATTTTTATAGAAATTATGATAAAATATCACAAGAAATGTGTTTGTGAAGTTGGCGAATTTTGTTTTTTTTAAAGTTTGTGTTAACTGATGTGTATGTTGCGTAAGGATGTTGAATAACTCATAAAATCTTGATATCTTTGGTTTTAAATTATTTGTGATATACATGATTATAAAATGTTCACAAGAAATTGGTTTGTGTGTAAACTTTTTCCAAATTTTAGTTTCGAAAAGTTTGTGAAAACTAATGTGTAATGTGCATACGAAAATTTCGCTAAAAATGAAGTATGCAGAATAACTCATAAAAGCTTGATATCTTTGATTTTAAGTTATCTGTGATGTAAATTATGATAAATTATTCACTTGAATGTGTTTTGTGAGTCAATCTTTGCAAATTTCAATTTTGAATTTTTTTGTGAAAACTAATTTGTATTGCTGCATGGGGAATATTCTCCAAAAATAAAGTATGTGGAATAACCGATAAAAGCATAACATATTTAATTTTCAATTATTTTTAAAGGAAATCATGATAAAATATTCACAAAAAAAAATATTGTGAGTTAGTTTTTGCAAATTTTAGTTTTGCAAAACTTCGCGTAAATTGGAGTGTACCGATGCCTAGGGAAATTTTGCCAAAAATGAAATCTGTTGAATAACTAATAAAACCTAAATATATTTGAATTTAAATTATGTGTGATGTAAAAATCATAATACATATTTAAATAAAATATGTTTGTAAGTCAGTTTTTGAAAACTTTTGTTCTGCAAAAGTTTGTGTAAACTGATGTGTATCGTTGCTAAGGAAAATTTTTCCAAAAATGAAGTCTATAGCGTAACTCATAAAATCTTGGTATCTTTGATTTAAATTATATGTCATATAAATTATGATGACATATTCACAAGAAATGTTTTTGTGAGTCTTTTTTTGCAAATTTAAGATTTGCAAGATTTTATCAAAACTTATGCGTACCGCTGCATAAGGAAATTTTGCCAAAAATAAAGTTTGTATAATAATTCATAAAAACTTGATATCTTTGATTTTAAATTATTTGTGATGTAAATCATGAGAAACTCTTAACAAGGAATGTGTTTGAGAGTAAGTTTTTGTAAATTTTAATTGTGCAAAATATTTTGAAAACTTATGTGTACAGCCTATGAAAATTTCGCCATAACTGAAGTTTGTTGAATAACTCATTAAATCTTGATAACTTTGATTTAAAATTATGTGACATATAAAAATCATGATAAATATTTACAGAAATGTGTTTGTGATTCAGTTTTTGCAAATTTTTGTTTTGCAATAGTTTGTGTAAGCTGATGTCTACCGTTGCCTTAGTAAATGTCACCAAAAATGAAGTACGTGGAATTTCTCATGAAAGTTTGATATATTTGATTTTAAATTATCTATAATGCAAATCATGAGAAAATATTCACAATAAATGAGTTTTGTGACTCAGTTTTTGCAAATTTAAGTTTTGCAGAATTTATTGAAAACGTATGCATATTGTTGCCTAGGGAAATTTGTTTGATAATTCATAGAATCATGATTTATTTGTTTTTGAAATTATGTGTGATAGAAATTATGATAAAATATTCACAAAAATGTGTTTGTAAGTCAGTTTTTGCAAATTTTAGTTTTACAAAAGTTTGAGACAACTAATATGTATTGTTGCCTAACGTTGTAGAATAAATCATAAAATCTTGATATCTTTAATTTTAAATTATGCATGATGTAAATGATGATAAAATATTCACAAGAAATTGATTTGTGTGTTAAGTTTTGGAAATTTTAGTTTTCCAAAAGTTTGTGAAAACTGATGTGTGTCGATGCCTCGGGAAATTTCAATGAAGCTGAAGTCTTTAGAATAACTCATAAAAGCTTGATATCTTTGATTTCAAGTTACATGTAATATAAATATTATAAAATATTCATAAGAATTTTTTTTTTATGTGAGTCAGTGTTTGCAAATTTTAATTTTGATTTTTTTTTTATGAAAACTTATGTGTACCACGTTGACAAGGGAATAGTCTCCAAAAATGAAGTCTGTAGAATAGTTTATGAAAAATTGATATATGTGATATTAAATTATCTGTGAAGTAAATCATGATAAACTATTCACAAGAAATATGCATCAATTTTTGCAAATTTTAGTTTCACAAAACATTGTGAAGACTGGTGCGCACCACTGCTTATGAAAATTTTGCCCAAAATGAAGTTTGTTGAATAACTAATAAAATCTTGCTATCTTTTAAATTAAATTTTCTGTGATGTAGAAATCATGACAAATATTTGCAGGAAATGAATTTGTGGATCAGTTTTTCAAAATTTGAGTTTTACAAAATTTGTGTAAACTGATGTGTACCGTAGACCAGGGAAATTTCGTCAAAAATGAAGTCGGTAGAATAACTCATAAAAGTTTGATATCATTGATTTTAAATTATTTTTGATGTAAATTATGATAAAATATACACAGAAATGTGTTTTTGTGGGCCAGATTTTGCAAATTTAAGTTTTTGTTAATTTTTGTGAAAACTTATGCGTACCGCTGCTTAAGAAAATTTTGCCAAAAATAACGTCTATATAATAACACATAAAAACTTGATATCTTTAATTTCAAATTATTTGTTATGAAATCCTGATATAATATTCGCACGAAATATGTTTGTGGGTCAGTTTTTGCCAATTTTAGTTCTGTAAACTTTTGTGAAAACTTATTAAATAACTCATAAACGATTGATATCTTTAATTTTAAATCATTTGTGAAGTAAATTATAATTACTATGCACAAGAAATATGTTTCTGATTCAGTTTTGTAAATTTTATTTTCGCAAAAGTTTGTGAAAGCTGCCAAGGGAAATTTCACAAAAAATGAAGTACGTAGATAACATAGAAATTCTTTCTATTTTTATTTTTAATTATTTGTTATATAAATCATGATAAAATATTTACAAGAAATGTGTTTGTGAGTCAATTATTGCAAATTTTCATTTTTGAAAATTTTGTGAAAACTTGTGTGTACTGCCCTATGGAAATTTCATAAAAAATGAAGTTTATTGAATAACTCATAAAATTTTCATATCTCTGATTTTGAATTATGTGTGATTTAAATCAATATAACATATTCATAAGAATTTTATTTTTTGGGTAAGTTTTTGCAAATTTTCATTTGCAAAATTTTGTGAAAACTTATGTGTACCGCTCTGCCTTGGGAAATTTCAGAAAAAATAAAGTTTATTGAACAACTCGAAAAATCTTGTCAGCTTTGATTTTAAGTTTCGGGTGATTTAAATAGTGAAAATTTATTCACAATAAATGTGTTTGTGAGTAAGTTTTTCAAATTCTAGTTTTGCAAAAGCTTGTGAATATGCCAAAGAAAATTTTGCCAAAAACAAAGTCTGTAGAATAACTCAAGAAGCTAGATATTTATTTTAAATTATCTATGACATAAATTATGATAAAATATTCACAAGAAATGTTTTTGTGAGTCAGTGTTTGCATATTTTAGTGTTCCAAAAGTTTGTGAAAACAAATGTCTACGTGTGCCTAGGGAAATTTTGGCAAAAATGAAATCTTTAGAATAACTAATAAAATCTTGATATCTTTGTTTTTAAATTATTTGTGATATAAATTATGGTTAATATTCACAGGAAATGTACTTGTGACTCTAATTTTGCAAATATTAGATTTGAAAATGTTTGTGAAAAGTGATGTGTTTCCCCACAAATGATGTATGTTGAATACCTCATAAAGCTTTATATCTTTGATTTTAAATTATGATTGTTGTCAATCATGATAAATTATTCACACAAAATTTTTTTATGAGAAAGATTTTGAAAATTTCAATTTTGCAAAAGTTTGGGAAAGCTAATATGTAGGGAAATATCGCCAAAAATGAAGTGTATAGAATTACTAATAAAAATTTGATATCTTTGATTTTAAATTATATGTGATGTAAATCATGATTAAATTTTCACAAGTATTATGTTTTATGAGTCAGGTTTTGCATATTATAATTTTGCAAAATTTGTGAAAACTTATGTGGGCCGCTGCCTGAGAAATTTCTCTTAAAATAAAGTATGTTGAATAAATCAAAAATATTGATATCCTTGATTTTAAATTATATGTAATATAATCAATAATCAAATATACATGAAATATGTTATGTGATTCAATTTTTTTAAATTATAGTTTTTCTAAATTTTGTGAAAACTGATGTGAACTTTTGCCTAGAAAAATTTCACAAAAAATAAATTTTGTTGAATAAATCATAAAATATTGATATCTTCAATTTTAAATTATTTTTAATGTAAATTATATTCACAAGAAATTTGTTTATGATTCAATTTTTGCAAATTCTAGTTTTCCAAAAGTTTGTCAAAACTGATGTGTACTGCTCTCCCTATGGAACTTTTGCCCAAAACTGAAGGCTGAAGAATAACTCAAAAAACTTGATATCTTTGATTTTAAGTTATCTATAATATCAATCATGATCAAATATTCACAAGAAATTTGTTTGTGAGTAAGTCTTTGCAAATTTTAGATTTGCAAATAATTTTGAAAACTAATGTGTACCGCTGCCCAAGGAAATTTCACCAAAAATAAAGTCTGAAGAATACAACTCAAAACAGCTTGATATCTTTTATTTTAAATAAATTTTGATTTAAAAATGATAAAATATTCCCAAGAAATGTGTTTGTGAGTTAGTTTTTGTAAATTGTAGTTTCGTAAAAGTTTGTGAAAACTAATGTGTACTCTTGTGTACGGAAATTTTGCCATAAATAAAGTCTACTGAATAACTCTTAAAATATGGATATCCTTGATTTTAAATTTTTTATGATATAAATAACAATATAATATTCACAAGAAATGCATTTGTGAGTCAGTTATTGCAAATTTACTTTTGTAAAAGTTTTGAAAACTGATGTGTACAGTAGTTGCCTAGGAATATTTCACCACAACTTAAGTCTGTGTAATAACTCATGAAAGCATGATATCATTGATTTTATATTATGAGTGATGTAAATTATCATAAAACATTCAAAAGAAATATTTGTGCGTCAATTTTTGTAAAGTTTTGCTCTGCAAAATTTTGTCTAAACTAATATGGACCGCTGCGTAGAAAATTTCACAAAAAAAGAAGTTTGTTGAATAACTCATAAAAGCTTTATATCTTTTATTATAAAATATGTGTGATGATAATCATGATAAATATTCAGAAGAATGTGTTTTATGAGTGAGTTGTTTCAAATTTTAGTTTTGCAAAACTTTGTGAAAACTAAAGTGTACCGCTACCTTGGGAAATTTTGTGAAAAATGAAGTATATTGAATAACTCATAAAATGTTGATATCTTTCATTTTAAATTATATGTGATGTAAATCATGATAAAATATTCACAAGATATGTGTTTTGAAAAATTTTAGTTTTGCAAAATTCGGTGGAACGAATGTATACCACTACCTATGGAAAGTTTATTGAAAATGAATTTGGTAGAATAACACATAAAATTTTCATATGCATGATGGACATGATGATCAATATTTAAAATAACTGTGTTTGTGAGCCATTTTTTGTAAATTTTAATTTTGCAAAATTCTGTGAAAACTTATGTTGACTGCTGCTAAGGAAAATTTCACCAAAAATGAATTATGTTGAGTAACTCATAAGAGCTTGATATCTTTGATTTTAAATTACGTGCGAAATAAATCATGATAAATATTCACAAGAAATGTGTTTATGAGTGAATTTTATGTAGACTAACTTGTAAAATTTTTATATCTTTCATTTTAAATTATTTGTGATTTAATAATGATAAAATATTCACAAGAAATGGTTTTTTGGTTCAATTTGTTTCAAATTTCAGTTGTGCAAAAGTTTGTGGAAACTTATGTGTACCACTCTCTAGGGAAATTTGGCGAAAAATGAAGTCTATTGAATAATTCATATAATTTTGATATCTTTCATTTTAAATTATGAGTGATATAAATCATGATAAAATATTCACAAAAAATGTATTTTGAGATATGTTTTTGCAAAGTTTTGTTTTGCAAAAATTTGTGGAACTTTTGTGTACTTCAGCCTAGGGAAATTTTGCCAAAAATATAGGTTGTAGAATAACACATAAAAGCTCGATATCTTTGATTTTGAATTATTTTTCATATAAATCATGATAAATATTCACAATAATTTTTTTTTTTTTTTGGAGTTAATTTTGCAAATTTTAGTTTTGCAAAAGTTTGTGAAAACTGATTTTATACCGCTGCATTGGAAAATATTGCCAAAAATGAAGTCTATAGAATAACTCAAACAATCTTGATATCATTAATACTTAATTATATGTGCTATAAATGTTTATAAAATATTCTTAAAAAATATCTTTTTGAGTCAGTTGTTGCAAATTTTAGTTTTGGAAATTTTTTTGAAAACAAATGTGAACCACACTGCCTAGGGAAATTTTGCTAAAAATGTAGTATGTTGAATAACTCAAAAACTTGTTACACCTTTGATTTTAATTAATGTGTGATGTAAATCAACATAAAATTTTCACAAGAAAAGTGTTTCGTGATTCAAGTTTTTCAAATTTCAGTTTTGCAAAAACTTTTGAAAACTAATGTGTACTGCTGCCTAGTAAAAATTTAGAGAAAATAAAGTTGAATGACTCAAAAAATCTCAATATCTTTGATTTTAAATTATGTGTGATGTAAATCAAAATAAAATGTTCACAAGAAATGTGTTTTGTCAATTTTTGCAAATTTTAGCTTTGCATAATTTGGTGAAAACTAATGTGTACTGCTGCCTTGGGAAATTTGGTCAAAATTAAGTCTAAGGAATAAGTCACAAATGCTTTATATTTTTTATTTTAAATTATATGTGATTTAAATTATGATCAAATATTCACAATAAATGTGTTTGTGATTCAATTTTTGCAAATATTAGTTTACCAAAAGTTTGTGAAATCTAATGTGTACCATTGTCGAGGGAAATTTCGTAAAAAATGAAGTGTGTAGAATAAATAAAAAAAGCTTGATACCTTTGATTTTTAATTATTTGTGATGTATATCAAGGAAGATATTAACAAGAAACCTGTTTATGACTTCGATTTTGCAAATTAAAGTTTTGAAAAAGCTTGTGAAAACTAATGTGTGATCTAAATAATGATATAATAATCACACAAAATATGTTTGTGAGTCAGTTTTTGCAAATTTTAGTTTTGCCAAAGTTTGTGAAAGATGATATGCACCGCTGCCTAGGAAAATTTTGCAAAAAATGAAGTGTGTTGAATAACTCATAAAAATTTATTATCTTTCATTTTAAATTATGTGTGATGTAAATTATGGTAATATATTCACAAGAACTGTGTGTTTTATGAGTCAGGTTTTGCATATTTTAATTTTGCAAAATTTGTAATACCTTATGTGTTCGTTGCCTATGGAAATTTTGCCAAAAATAAAGTTTATAGAATAACTTATAAAAGCTTGTTATTTTTTATTTTAAATTATATGTGAGGTAAATTATGGTAAAATATTCATAAGAAATCTTTATGTGAGTCAGTTTTTGCAAATTTTAGTTTCGCAAAAAATTGTGATAACTGATGTGTACCACTGCCCTGGGAAATTTCACAAAAAATGAAGTTTGTTGAATAACTATTAAATCTTAATATCATTGATTTTAAATTATGTGTGATGTAATTTATGATAATCTATTTACAAAAAATGTGTTTGGGATTCAGTTTTTGCAAATTCTAATTTTGCAAAATTTTGTGCAAACTGATCTATACCACTCCGCCTAGGGAATTTTTGCCAAAAATGAAGTTTGTAGAATAACTAAAAAAAACATGATGTCTCTAATTTTAAATAATATATTCTTTAAATCCTAATTAAATATTCACAAGAAATGTATTTTTGAAATAGTTATTGCAAATTTTAAGTTTGCAAAATATTATGGAAACTCATGTGTACCACTACCTAGGTAAATTTAGTAAAAAATGAAGTCTATAAAATAACTCATAAAGGCTTGATATTTTTTATTTTAAATTATATGTAATGTAAATTATGATAAAATATTGAGAAGATATTTGTTTTGTGACTTAGTTTTGAAAATTTAAGTCTTTCAAAATTTATTGAAACCTTATGTATACTGCTACCTAGGGAAATTTGGCCAAAAATAAAGTTTGTATAATAAAACCTTGATATCCTTGATTTAAATTATGTATAATGGAAATTATTGAAATATTCACAAGAAATGTGTTTGTGGGTTAGTTTTTGAAAATTTTAGTTTTACAAAAATTTGTGACAACTGATGTGCGTCACTACCTAAGGTTATCGAATAACTCATAAAATCTTGATATATTTGATTTTAAATTATGGTTTGTGTAAATCATAATAAATGATTTTATGTGTCAATTTTTTAGAACTTTAGTTTTGCAAAGGTTTGCGAAAACTTATGTGTACCGCGGCCTACGGAAATTTCACCAAAAATGAAGTCTACTAAATAACTCATAAGATCTTTATATCTTTGACTTTAAATTATGAGTGATGTATACCATGATAAACTATTCAAAAGAAATGTGTTCGTGATTAAGTTTGTGCAAATTGTAGTTCTGCAAGAGTTTGTGAACACTAATAATTTTGCCAAAAATGAAGTGTGAGAATAATTCATAAAAACTTGATGTCTTTGATTTCAAATTAACTATGATGTAAATCATGACAAAATATTCACAGGAAATGTTTTTGTGAGTCTATTTTTGCATATTGTTGTTTTGTAAACGTTTGTGAAAATTGATGTGTACCATTGCCTCATGAAATTTCTCCATAAATGAATTCTGTTGAATAAATCTTAAAATCTTTATATCTTTAATTTAAATTATGTGTGATATAAATCATGAAAATTTATTCACAAGAAATGTTGTGGGTCAGTTTGTGCAAATTTTAGTTTTCCAAAAGTTTGTGAAAACTAATGCGTACCGTTGCCTATGGAAGTTTCGCCAAAAATTAAGTCTGTATAATAACACATAAAAGCTTGACATATTTGATTTTAATTATATTCTATGTAAATCATGCTAAATATTCAAAAGAAAAATAATTTTTAATCTGATTTTGTAAACTTTAGTTTTGAAAAAGTTTGTGAAATCTCATATATTGTGCCACAAATGAAGTGTGTAGAATAACTCATAAATGTTTGATATCTTTGATTTTGAATTATGTGCGATATAAATCATGAGAAAATATTCACACAATGTGTTTGTAAGTCAACTTTTGCAAATTTCAATTTTGCAAAAGTTTATGAAAGATGATGTATGCCGCTGCTTATAAAAGTTTGCGAATTAAGTATGTAGAATAACTTATAAAAGTTTCATATCTTTTATTTTAAATTATTTTTATGTAAATTATGATAAAATATTCACATTAATTGTGTTTTATCCGTCAATTTTTGCATATTTTAATTTTGTAAAATTTGTGAAAACATATGTATATTGCTGCCTAGAGAAATTTTACCAAAATGAAGTTTATAGAATAACTCATAAAGCTTGATATCTTTGATTTTATATTATCTATGATGTAATATATGATAAAATATTCACGAGAATGTGTTTTCTTAGTCAATTGTAGAAAATTTTAATTTTTCAAAATTTCGTTAAAACTTATGTGTCCGAGGGAAAATTATCCGAAAATAAAGCTGGTAGAATAACTCATTAAAGTTTGATATCATTTATTTTAAATTATTTGTGAAGTAAATCATGATAGAATATTCACAAGAAATTTGTTTGTTCGTCAGGTTGCAAATTTTAGTTTTGCAAAACTTTGTGAAAACTAATGTGTACTGTTGCCTAGGGAAATTTCGCCAAAATTAAAGTCTGTTGAATAACTAATAAAACCTTGATATCTTTAATTTTAAATTATGTGTGACCTAAAAACCAAGATAAATATTACAGAAAATGTTTTAGTGAGTTAGTTTTTGAAAATTTCAGTTTTGTAAAAGTTTACGTAAAGTAATGTGTACCATTGCCTAGGGATATTACGCAAAAAATGAAGTCGGTAGAATAACTTATAAAAGTTTGATATCTTTGATTTTAAATTAGGTATGATGTAAATTATGATAAAAATTATGTGTGATGCAAATTATGATAAAAAATATTCATATGAAATTTCTTTTTTAGTTAGTTTCCACGAATATTTCTTTTGTAAAAGTTTGTGAAAACTGATGCGTACCAATGGCTAGTGAAATGTTGCCAAAAATAAAGTCTGTTGAAAACCCATAAAAGTTTGATAGCATTGAGTTCAAATTATCTGTGATGTAAATCATGATAAAGTACTCACATGAAATGTGTTTGTCAGTTAGCTTTTGCAAATTTTAGTCTTGCGAATTTCAGTTTGGTAAATTTTTCTGGTAACTTATCTGTATCGCTACTAGAGAAATTTTGCCCAAAATTGAAGCATGTAGAATAATTCATAAAAGCCTAATATATTTTTATTTTTAACTATGTGTAATGTAAATCATAATGAAAATCACATGAAATGTCCTTGTGAGTAAGTTTGTGCAAATTTAGGTCTTGCTAAATTTTCTAAAAACTCATGTGTACCACTGCCTAGGTAAATTTTGCAAAAAAAAAGAAGTATGTAAAATAACTTCAAAAAGAATGATATCTTTTATTTTAAATTATATGTGTCATATATAATGATGAAGTATTAAAAATAAATGTGTTTGTGAGTCATTTTTTTGCAAATCATAGTTTTGCAAAATTTTGTGAAAATTGATGTGTTGCGCTACCTAGGGAAATTTCACAAAAATTGAAATATGTTGAATAACTCATAAAAGTTTGATATCTTTTATTTTAAATTATTTGTGTCATATATAATGATGAAGTATTAAAAATAAATGTGTTTGTGAGTCATTTTTTTGCAAATCATAGTTTTGCAAAATTTTGTGAAAATTGATGTGTTGCGCTACCTAGGGAAATTTCACAAAAATTGAAATATGTTGAATAACTCATAAAAGTTTGATATCTTTTATTTTAAATTATTTGTGTCATATATAATGATGAAGTATTAAAAATAAATGTGTTTGTGAGTCATTTTTTTGCAAATCATAGTTTTGCAAAATTTTATGAAAATTGATGTGTTGCGCTACCTAGGGAAATTTCACCAAAATTGAAATATGTTGAATAACTCATAAAAGTTTCATATCTTTTACTTTAAATTATTTTTGTTCTAAATCATGTTAAATATTCACAAGGATATGTTTGAGAATTAGTTTTTGCAAATTTTAGTTTTGTTTGTACTACTAATGCATACCATTGCATAGGAAAATTTTGCCAAAAATGAGGTTTGTTATATAACCAATAATAGCTTGATATTAGTGATTTTTAAATTATCTATGATGTATATCATGATAAAATATTCGCAAGAAAATTTGTTTGTGAGCTAGCGTTTGCAAATTTTAGTTTTGCAAAAAAATTTGAAAGCTGATGTCTATAGCTACCTAGGAAAATTCGCAAAAATTGAAGCTTGTAGAATAATTCATAAAAGTCTAAAATATTTGATTTTGAACTATGTGTGATGTAAATCATGAGAAAATATTCATAAAAAATGTGTTTGGGAGTCAATATTCGCAAATTTTAGTTTTGCAGAATATTGTGAAAACTGAGGTGTACCGCTTTTATCTTGTAGTTGGTTGAATAACTGATAAAAGCATAATATCTTGTATTTAAATTTATCTATAACGTAAATCATGATAAAATTCTTAGAAAAATTGTGTTTGTGAGTCAGTTTTTGCAAATTTTAATTTTGCAAAATTTTGTGAAATCTAATATAGGATGATGCATAGGAAAATTTTGCGAAAATGAAGTCTAGAGAATAACGTATAAAAGTTTGATATCATTTATTTTAAATTATATTTCTTGAAAATCATGATAAAATACTCACAATCAATATGTTTGTTAGTCAGTTTTGCAAATTATAGTTTTGCAAAATTTTGTCAAAACTAATGTGTACTGTTGTTTAAGGAAATTTTGCCAAAAATGAAGTTTGTAAAATAACTCATAAAAGTTTGATATCTTTTCTTTTAAATTATCTATGATGTGAATCATGATTTAAAACAAATTCAAGTACTGTGTTTGTGAGTCACTTTTTGCAAATTTTAGGTCTGCAAAATTTTGTGAACACTAATGTGTAGTGTTGTTGAGGGAAATTTTTCAAAAAAAAAATTTCCGTAAATAACTCATAAAAGCTTAATATCATTAATTATAAAATATCTGTGATGTAAATCATAATATAATATTCACAATAAATATATTTATGAGTCTTTTGTTTTACAAATTTTAGGTTTGCAATATTTTGTGAAAACCGATTAGTACCGCTGCCTTGGAAAATTTCGCTAATAATAAAGTCTGTAGAATAACTCGTGAAAGCTTAATATCTTTGATTATAAATTTTTTTTGATGTAAATCATAATAAAATATTCTGAAGAAATATATTTGTGACTCCGTTTCTGCAAATATTAGTTTTGATAAGGTTTGTGAAAAGTGATGTGTACCGTCGCTACCTTGGAAAATTTCGCAAAAAATGAAGTGCACATAATAACTCAAAAAAACTTGATATCTTTTATTTTAAATTATTTGTGATGTAAATCATGATAAAATAATGAAAAGAAATTTTGTGAAAACTGATGTGTACAGCTGGTTAGGGAAATTTTACCAAAAAATGAAGTCTTAATAACTCATAAAAGATAGTTATCTTATATTTTAAATTATATATGATGTAAATCATGATAATATATTCACAAGAAATGTATTGGTGAGTCAATTTATGCTAGTATTAGTTTTGCAAAATTTAGTGAAAACTGATGTATACCGTTGCCTAGGAAATTTCGTTGATAATGAAGTCTGTAGAATAACTCATAAAAGCTTGATATCTTTGATTTGAAATTATATGTGATGTATCTCATGATAAAATATCCACAAGAAATGTCTTTTTGAGTCACTTTTTGCAAATCTTAGTTTTGCAAAAGTTTGTGATAAATAATGTGTACCATTGCCTAGGGAAATTTTGCTAAAAATGAAGTCCATAAACAACACATAAAAGCTTGGTTTTTTAAAATTATAGTTTTATAAAATTTTGTGAAAATTAATGTGTATTGATATTTTAAGAAAATTTTGCAAAATTTGAGGTGTGCAGAACAACTCATAAAACCTTGATATCTTATATTATGACTTATCTGTGATGTAAATCATGATAAAATATTTACAAGAAATGTGTTTGTGAGACACCTTTTGCTAATTTTAGTTAGGCAAAAGTTTGTGAAAATTGATGTGTACAACAGGCTTGGCAAAAGTCCATAAATAACTCATAAGAGCTTGATATCATTAATTTTAAATACTATGTGATTTAAATCATGATTAAATATTAATAAAAAATGTGTTAGTGAGTCAATGTTTTAAATTTCAGTTTTCAAAAGCTTGTGAAAACTTATGTGTACCGCTGCCTAGGAAAATTTTGCAAAAAACGAAGTCTATCGAATAACTCATAAAACTTTGATATCTTTGATTTCAAATTATTTTTGTTGTAAATCATGATAAAATATTCAAAATAATTATGTTTGTGAGCCAGTTTTGCAAATTTCAGTTTTACCAAACTTTGTGAAAATTGATGTGTACCGCTACACGGGGAAATTTCATCAAAATTGAGTTAGTAGAATAACTCATAAAAGCTTGATATCATTTATTTTAAATTATTTTGAAGTAAATCGTGATAAAAACAATGACAAAAAGGTGTTTGACAAACACTTTTAAAAATTTAGCTCAGCAAAATTTTGTGAAAACTGATGTCTCGCAGCCTAGGGAAATTTCGCCAAACAAGAAATCTATAGAGAAACTCATAAAATCTTAAATATCTTTGATCTTAAAATATATGTGATATAAATCATGATAACATATTCACAAAAAATATGTTTGTGTGTTAGTTGCTGCAAATTTTTAGTTTGGTAATATTTTCTAAAAATCGATATGTACAACAGCAAAGGGAAATTTTGTTAAAAATGAAGTATGCAAGAATAACTCATAAAAGTTTGATATCTTTGATTTTAAATTATATACTTTTGAAATCATGATAAAATATTCAAAAGAAATGTGTTTGTTCAATTTTTGCAAATTTAAGTTTATCAAAATTTTATGAAAACTGATGTTTGCCTTGCCTAGGGAAATTTTGCCAAAAAATGAAGACCGTAAATAACACATAAAGCTTGATATCTTTAATTTTAAATTATATCTGATGTAAATCATGATTAAATATTCACAATAAATGTTTTTCTAAGTTAGGTTTTGTAAATTTTAGTTTTGCAAAAGTTTGTAAAAATTGATATGCAATGTTGCTTGGAAAATTCATCATAATGAAGCTTGCAAAATAACTCATAAAAATTTGATATCTTTGTTTTTAAATTATCTTTGATACAAATGATGATAAAATATTCAAAAGAATTGTGTTTGTGAGTCACTTTTGCAAGTTTTCATTTTGCAAAAATTTGTGAAAATTGATGTGTACCACTGCATAAAAAAAAAATATATATTTGCCACAAATGAAGTTTTAGAATAACTTATAAAAGCTTTAATATCTTTTATTTTAAATTAAGTATGATGTAAATAATGATAAATTTTTCAAAGAAATGTGTTTGAAAAAACCGATGTGTACCGCTACCTTGAGAAAATTTCACCAAAAATGAACTCTATAAATTAACTCATAAAAGGTTGATATCCTTTATTTCCAATTGTTTGTGATGTATATTATGATAAAATATTTACAAGGAATGTGTTTGTGAGTGACGTTTTGCATATATTAGTTTTGTAATATTTTGTGAAAATCGATGTGTACACTGCATAGGAAAGATTTGCCAAAAATGCAGTTTATAAAATAACTCATAGTGACTTGATATATTTGATTTTAAATTATATGTCATGTAAATCATAATATAATATTCAGAAGAAATATATTTGTGAGTCAAATTTTTGTAATTTATGTTTTGCAAAATTTACTGAAAACTCGTGTGTATCACTGCCTTGGGAAATATTCCCAATAATGAGTCTGTAGAATAACTCATAAAAGCTTCACAACTATGATTTTAATTTTATGTGATGTAAATTATGATAAAATATTCACATGTGTTTGTGAGTTAGTTTTTTAAAATTTTAGATTTGCAAAATAATGTGAAAACTAATGTACCACTGCCTCAGAAATTTCACCAAAAATGAAGTTTATAGATTAACTCATAAAAGCAAGATGGATTTTATTTTAAATGAAGTTGAGTAAGTTTCTCCAAATTTTAGTTTTGCAAAATTTTGTGAAAACTAATGCGTACTGCTCCCTAGAGAACTTTTTCCAAAAATGAAGTCTGTTGAAATTATTCATAAAAGCTTAATATCTTTGATCTTAAATTATGTGTAATGTAAATCATTATAAAAAAAATCGACAAAAATGTGTTTGCAAGTAAGTTTTTGCAGATTTTAGTTTTACAATATTTTGTGAAAATCGATGTGTACTAGGTAGAGAAATTTCGCTAAAAATGAAGTCTTAGAATAACTCATAAAAACTTGATATCTTTAATTTTAAATTATATCTGATTGAAATCATAATAAAATAATCAGAAGAAATTTGTTTATGAGTCAAATTTTTGTAATTTTAGTTTTTCGCCAACAATTAAGTCTGTAGAATAAATCTTAAAAGCTTGATATCTTTGGTTTTAAATGATATGAGATGTAAATCATGATTAATATTCGCAAGAAATGAAGTATATGGAACAACTCATAAAAACATATATATCTTTCATTTTAAATTATATCTTCTAGATATCATGATAAAATATTCACAAGAAATTTGTTTGTGAGTCAAATTTGGTAATTTTAGTTTTTACCAAATTCAGTGAAAACTCATGTCTACCGTTGCCTAGGGAAATTTCGCCAATAGTGAAGTCCGTAGAAGAACTCATAAAACCTTGATATCTTTGGTTTTAAATTATATGCAATGTAAATCATGATAAAATCTTCACAAGAAATGAGTTTGTGAAAAATTGTTTAAAAATTTTGTTTTGCAAAATTTTCTAAGAACTAAAATGTACTGCTGCCTCAGGAAATTTTGCCAAAAATAAAGTCTGTAAATAACTCATAAAAGTTAGATTTCTTTAATTTTAAAGTATCTATGAAGTAAATCTTGATTACATATTCACAATAAATATGTTTGTGATACACCGTTTTGAAAAATTTAGTTTGTAAAAGTTTGTGAAAGATGATGTGTACTACTATGCACGAAATTTCAAAGAAAATGAATTTTGTATAGAGTAACTCATAAAATCTTGATATCTTTTATTTTAAATTATGCTTCATGTAAATCATGATAAAACATTTACAAGAAAGGTGTTTGTCAGTCAGGTTTTTAAAATGTTAGTTTTGCAAAATTTCGTGAAAATTAATGTGTATGGCTACACAGGGAAATTTCTCCAAAAATGAAGCACGTAGAGTAATTTATAAAAGACTAATATATTTTATTTTAAATTAATTGTGATGTAAATCATGATAAAATATTCACAAAAATATGTTCGTAAGTCAATTTTTTAAAATTTTAGTGATGTTAGTGTTTGTGAAAACTAATGTGTACTGCTACCTTGGGAAATTTTGCCAAAACTGAAGTCTATACAATAACTCAAAAAAGGTTGATATCTTTCACTTTCAATTATTTGTGATGTATCTAATGAGAAAATATTTACAAGAATGTGTTTGCGAGTCATTTTTTAAAATTTTAGTTTTGTCAAAGTTTGTGAAAACTGATGCGTACCTCTATTTAGAGAAAATTTGCCAAAAGTGAAGTCCATAGAATAACTCATAAAAGCTCAGTATCTTTTATTTTAATTTATATGTGATATGAATCATTATAAAATAATGGCAAGAAATGTGTTTGGCATTTACTTTTTGCAAGTATTTGTTTAGCAAAATTCTCTAAAAATTGTTGTATATTGTTGCCTGGGGAAATCTTGCCAAAAATAAAGTCTACTAATAACTAAAAAAACTTGATATCATTAATTTTTAATTAATATGAGATGTAAATCATAATTAAATATTCACAATAAATGTGTTGTTTATGAGTCAGTTTTTCAAAATTTTAGTATTGCAAAAGTTTGTGAAAACTGATGCGTACTTCTTCATAGGGAAATTTAGTAGAAAATGAAATCTGTAGAACAACTCATAAATTCTTGATATCTTTTATTTTATATTATGCGTGATATAAATAATTATAAAATATTCACAAGAAATGTGTTTTTGAGTCTGTTTTTGCAAATTTTAGTTTTGCAAAAGTTGTAGAAAATTGATGCGCACCGCTACACTACAAAATTTTGCGATACTGAAGTTTGTAGAATAACTCATAGAAATTTGATATATTTGATTTTAAATTATATGTGATATAACTCATGATTAGATATTCACTAGAAATCTATTTGTGAATCACTTTTTGCAAATTTTAGTTTTGCAAAATTTTGTGAAAATTATTGTGTTCCGCTACTGCCTAGGGAAATTTAGTAGAAAATGAAGTTTGCTCAATAACTCATACAAGTTCGATAACATTATTTTATATTACACATTATGTACATCATGATAAAATATTCACAATAAATGTATTTGTGAGTCAATTTTTGTAAATTTAGTTTTGCAAAAGTTTGTGAAAACTGATGTGTAGTGTGACCTAAGCAAATTTTTACATAATGAAGTCAGTAGAATAAATCATAAAAGCTTGATATCTTTTATTTTCAATTATTTTTTATGTATATTATGATAAAATATTTACAAGAAATCTGTTTGTGAGTCATTTTTGCAAATTTTAGTTTTGCCAAAGTTTGTGAAAACCGATGTGTACTGCTACTTACGAAAATTTTACCAAAAGTGAATTTCGTAGAATAACTCATAAAATCTCAATATCTTTTATATTAATTTCTTCATGATATAAATTATGATAAAATAAGGACAAGAAATGTGTTTGTGGGTCACTTTTTGCAAATTTTTGTTTTGCAAAAGTTTGTAAAAATTGTTGTATACAGTTATGTATGGAAATCTTGCCAAAAATAAAGTCTACTAATAACTAATAAAAATTGATATCATTAATTTTAAATTATATGTTATGTAAATCATGAAGAAAAATATTCACAATAAATGTGTTTATGGGTCAGGTTTTAAAATTGTGGTAATTGCAAAAGTTTGTGAAAATTGATGTGTATTGCTGCATAGGGAAATTTGTAGAAAATAAAGTTCATAGAATAACTCATAAAATATTGATATCTTTTATTCTGTATTATGTGTGATGTAAATCATGATAAACTATTCACAAGAAATATGTTTTTGAGTCAGTTTTTGGTAATTTTAGTTTTGCAAAAGTTGTTGAAAACTGATGCGCACAGCTACACAACGAATCTTCATGATAATGAAGTATGTAGAATACCTTATAAAAGTTTGATATCTTTGATTTTAAATTATATATGATATAAATCATGATCAAATATTCACAAGAAATGTATTTCTGAGTCACTTTTTCAAATTTTAGTTTTGCAAAAGTTTGTGAAAATTGACACGTACACGTAAGGAAATTTTCCCAAAAATGAACTCAGTAGAATAACTTATAAAAAATTTACATCTTTGATTTTAAATTATGTGTGATGTAAATTATGATAAAATATTCAAAAGAAATGTATTTCTGATTGTTGCAAATTTTAGCTATGCTAATGTTTGTTAAAAGTAATGTGTGCTGCAATATTTGGAAATTACCCAAACATGAAGTTTGTAGAATTACTCAAAAAAAAAAAGTTAGATATCTTTTATTTTCAATATTTTGTTATGTAATAATGACAAGAAATGTTTTTGTGAATCACGTTTTGCTAATTTTAGATTTGCAAAATTTTGTGAAAACTGATGAGTACCACGACAAGGGAAAATTTGAAAAGAAATCTGTAAAATAACTCATAAAAGCTTAGTATCTTTAATCTTACTTTATGTGTGATGTAAATCATGAAAAATTATTCACAAGAAATGTGTTTGTGTGTCAGGTTTTGCAAATTTTAATATTGCAATTGTTTTTGGAAACCAATGTGTAACGTTGTCTTTGGAAATTTCGCCAATAATGAAGTCTGTAGAATAACTTATAAAAGCTTAATATCTTTGACTTTAAAGTATATGTGATGTAAATCATGATAAAAATATTCACTAGAAATGTTTTCTGAGCCACTTTTTTTAATTTTGTTTTTTGCAAAATTTTGTGAAAATTGTTGTATACGGCTGCTGATTAGGGAAATTTAGCAGAAAATGAAGTATGTTGAATAGCTCATGAAATCTTGATATCATTATTTTATATTATGCATTATGCATATCATGATTAAATATTCATAGAAATGCATTTGTGAGTCAATTTTTGCAAATTTTAGTTTTGTAAAAGTTTATGAAAACGGGTGTGCACCGCTACCTAAGCAAATTTTGGCATAATGAATTCAGTAGAATAAATTATAAAAGTTTGATATCTTTGATTTTAAATTATCTGTGATATAAATCATGATCAAATATTCACAATAAATGTGTTTGTCTATCAATTTTTACAAATTTCAATTTTGCAAAAGTTTGTGAAATCGATGTGTACTGTTGCGTAAGAAAATTTTGCCAAACATGAAGTCATAGAATTAATCATAAAATGTTCAGAAAATGTGTTTGTTAGTCATTTTTGGCAAAGTTTGGGAAAACTAATGCGTACCGCTTCCTGGAGAAATTTAGCCAAAAATGAAATACGTAGAATAACTCATAAAAGCTTAATATTTTTCATCTGAAATTAAGTGCAAAGTACGTCATGATAAAATATTCACAAAAAATGTGTTTGTGAGTGAGTTTTAACAAATTTTAGTTTTTCTAATATTTTGTGTAAACCAATGTGAACCGCTGCCTAGGGAAATTTTTCTAAAAATTAAGTATGTATAATAACTTGTAACAAATTCATATATTTGATTTTAAATTATATGTGATGCATATTATGATAAAATATTTACAAGAAATGTGTTTGTGTGTCATTTTTGCAAATTTTAGTTTTGTCAAACTTTGTGAAAACTCATGTGTACTGCTACTTGAGAAAGTTTTGCCATAAGTGAAGTCCGCAGAATAACTCATAAAAGTTTAATATATTTTATTTTATTTCTTTGTGATATAAATCATGATAAAATAATGACAAGAAATGTGTTTGTGGGTCACTTTTTGCAAATTTTTGTTTTGCAAAATTTTGTAAAAATTGATATATACTATTTCCTGAAATCATGCCAAAAATAAAGTCTGTTAATAACTCCTAAAAACTTGATATCATTAATTTTAAATTTTATGTGATGTAAATCATGATTAAATATTCACAATAAATGTTTTTCTGAATCAGTTTTTGCAAATTTTAGTTTTGCGAAATTTTGTAAAAGCTGAATTGTATAGCAAGCTGCCTGGGAAATTTCACTTAAAATGAAGTCTATAGAATAACTCATAAAAGCTTAATATCTTTGATTTTAAATTATTTGTGATACAAATCATGATTATATATTCACACAAAATGAGTTTGTGAGTCAATTTTTGCAAATTTTAATGTTAAAGGTAATTCATAAAAGTATATTAATATTTTCATCAAAATCTATTAACATTAGCAACATAAAAAATGTGTATAACAAAATATATTAATTATTAAAATTTAATGATATTTTTAGATAACTAAGAAATCCGTAAAAGTATATAAAAAATGTTTTCATTTCAAATAACCATATCAACGTTTATAATGGAAACAAGTAGTTATTTATAGAGTAGTCTACTAAAAACTAGATCTAGAATTGCCAATAACTACATGACACGTCGGATAAGTTAGAATAGTGTGACTTGGTTGTTAGGAGCATGCTCCAAGTGATTCTTTCACGTGGATGGTTGCAACTTGAAGCAACTATGACTGTATGTTTTTCATGGAGAAAACCTTTATACCAACACTCTCCCTCCCTCAAGTTGGAGTCGTGAGAACACATACCTAGCTAATTGACCAGATATTGCCAAAACAGTGAGCCACCAAGGGATTTGATAAACAAATCAGTGAGCTGAGTCTTGCCTGGAAGATATCAGGGATCAACCAAACCAGCCTTATATTGATTTCGAACAATGTGGTAATCAATGTCTAAGTGTTTGGTCTATTAATGAAAAATAGGATTTTTTTTAATGTGTAGTGCAACCTTATTGTCACAATGAAGAGCAATGGAAAGTGTAATAGTCAAATGAAATCATTAGCCAAGTAAGAAACCCACTGTAGCTCACATACAGTAGAGCTAAGAGCCCTATATTGTACCTTAGTTGATGATTTGCTTCTTCTTTTTCCAAGAGATAAGGGAAAGAACCAAGAAACACACAATAACCAGTGAGAGAGTTCTCGTATCCAAGCAAGCCCCCCAATCTGCATCACAAAAAGCCTCTAATTGAGTGTGACTATTAGCTGAATAAAACAAACCAAGGGAAGGTGTTCCTTTGAGATATTTGAGAACATGTATAACGCTATCCCAATATGACTGACACAGGTATTAACAAACTGACTTAGCTGTGGAACTACAAAAGAAATGTTAGCCCTGGTCAGATTCAAATACAGCAGACCAACCACTAGATGTCTTTCAGGACTAGGAAAAGGAAACTTTGGTTGGGAAGACAAGTTATGATTCTGCAAAAATGGAGTAGCCACAGGTCGACAATATGCAAATCAGAATCAGATAAAAGATAAAGGACGTACTTTCTTTGATTGATATGAGTGCCATGAGAACCTTGGACAATCTCCAAACCAAGAAAGTATTTAGCGTATCCAAGGTCCTTAATTATAAATAACGAATCCAAGTAAGTTTTCAAGGACTAAATATCAGCTTCATGTACATCAGTAATAAGGACATCATCTATATATAGGACAACAACCAAGAAAGAATGATCACCACCTATGCCAAATAAGCAATGATCATGTGTTGATTGAGTGAATCCATAAGCGTATAGTTTATCACAAAATTATGAATTTCATTCTCTAGAGGCTTGTTTAAGCCCATATAAACTTCGTTTAAGGAGGCACACCTCACCCTTTTTAGCCTTGGTGTATCCTTCTAAAGGTTTCATATAGACCTCATCTTGCATTAAAACAAAAAATAAATAAATAAATAAATAAATTAATAAATAAATAAAATCCATGGAGGAAAGCATTATTTATGTTAATGTGATGAAGAGCCCAACCATTTATCGTCGCAAGAGCAATCAGAAATTTCACAGTAACTAGCTTACCTACCAGGGAAAAACTTTTAGTGTTGTCCAAAACATGAACTTGAAGGTACCCCCCTTTGCAACAAGCCTTGCTTTTAACCTCTCTAAATTCCCATTTGCTTTCCTTTTGACCTTATAAACCTATTTACATCCTATTGCTTTTTTTCCAGTAGGCAAAGATGTTAAAACCCAAGTGTGATTTTCTTCAAGAACCCTCAATTCATCATCCATGGCTGCCACCCACTCTAGGGATTGAGCAGCTTGAAAATATGTGCAAGGCTATTGAGTAATATCCACATTAGCTAGAAAAGCACAATATGCAGAGTTGAAAGAAGATTTGGAATGAAAGGATAATAGTTAATGGGAAAAGGTGTACCTGATGAGGAAATGAGAGAAGTTGGTGGAGCATCTGGGGGAAAGTCTGTCGCATAATCATTGAGCCAGGGAGGGGCTCTCTTTGTTCTATAACCACTTCTAAGTGTTTTAGTTTCTAAGAAGAAAAATAATGATGTGTAGATGTGGAAGTATGAATATATGTAGGTCTATGAGAAGAAGGATCTAGTTCATGGAAAAATGGAATGGGATGTGGTGATGATTATGTGCGGGAAGATATGTTTCTGTAAGGAAATATATGTTCCCAAAAATCTACATCCCCAGAAACAAAAATTTTCCCACTAGATAAGTCAAGAACCCTGTAACCTTTAATCCCAAGTATGTATCCAAGAAATACACACTTAACTGCCCTAGGAAAATTTGTCTCGATGAGGAAGATACTGGTACAATAACACAAACGACCAAAGACTATGAGTCTTGAATAACCTAGTAATGAGTTGTGAATAATAAATTATGGAGTTTTCCAGATAAGGATGGAGGTAGGTAAGAGATTAACAATGATGTGAACAACTATGAATAAAGAATATTGCTAGTATTTGTGTGGGATTTTGGAATGAAACATCAATGCCCTTGTAAGCTTAAGAATGTGCCTGTGCTTCCTCTCCATAAATCCATTTTGCTAAGGAGAGTAAGCACAGGTTCTTTTGTGTATCATCCCATTTTGAGAGAAAATGTGATACCCGAAGCTTCTCAATACTCACTAGCTAATATAGTTCATGCATTTGCATTCATTTTATAATTTTATGTGCTATTGAAATTGCATTTTAATTTATTTTCAGCGTGTTTGATTATTTTTTTGTATAGTTAATGATTTTTTTAGGGTTTACATCATAGGATGGAACCCCTTGGGCCAAATGTCGAGGAAGAGTTTAGGTGTCAAATAGTAATAAAACAGAATTACATGTGGTAGGTTTATAATAATAATAATAATAATAATAATAACAACAACAACAACAACAAGGTTAAGAAACGTAAAGGCGGTGGTATCACTATTATAAGTAAGATGGTGTTTATCATTTCTTGGAAACAAAATAACTCAGTTAGGAGAGTAAATCGACGGTGTCAAGGTTCGGAAAAGAAATCAGGTAAGAATCTCCATAAACTTCATTTTCTTTAATTCTTTAATGACGTTTTTTTTTTAATTAATGATGTGGTGACCATGATAATTAGTAAAGGAAGATAATAAAATCCCTTTATTTAAGTTACCTTAATGGTTTCAGTTAATAAACTACTAGGTCTAATTAGTTTGGGCAAGGAAAAAAAAAAAAAAAAAAGAAGAAAGAAAACCCCTATTTAAGTATTGTTGAACGAATTAGAAAAGAATCATGTCATTAATTATGAAAGTTTAATTAACTAATCTTGGCTTAAGTAAATTTAGTATAGGATATGACTTACTCGTATAACCATACATGCATACATTAGTAGTGATATAAAGGAATAGTAATTTAAAGCTTTTATGTGTGTGTAATATGGTCGTCCAGCAATACCAAAATTTGGAGTAGTACTTTATGACCTTAGTTATGTACTAATAAGAGAAAGTAATCTAAGTTAATTAGATAACCTATATTTGTTTATTGAAAATGGTCCACTGCATGTTTATAAACGAATGTAATAGTTTTGAGACTTAAATAATGATCAGACAACAAGTTATTATAAAAGTTTATGTTTTTACCTAAAATATTTAGCGACAATTATGCAAAATTTCATGCTTTTGAGTTGGTTTAACGAAATTTCCTATTGTTAGACTAATATTTAACGTATAATTTTAGATTGATTGTGTTTTCAAGCAAGAGATAAGAGGTTTCTAACAATTGTGTCGAACAAAGGTAAGTAGAAATTTATTTGCATCTACAATACATAGACATAGTACTTGTTTGTATTATTTGGCTATGAGATATTAGTGACTTGTGCTTCTTGATATTGATGGATATGAATTATGTGGTGTGAATGGTTGATTTGGTATTGTATAAATATAATATTCACGAGCATTGGCATGTGCATGCATAAGTTGTATAAAGTCTGCTTTAAAATGTTATTGTTTTTATTTTCATTTTTTCGTTCAATTGCACTTCCTAAAATTTTTTTATAAGCTATGATATTGTAGATATGGAATGTGTTTAGTCAAAATTTACTGATTATAATTTTTAAATAAAACTTTATTTTTAAAAAATATGTCTACAATATTGTTGTGTAGTAACTGATTTCAGAATGATTACTGAATAAAAATGTGAAATTTAATTTTGTTAATAATACGAAAAAATATTTCAAATTAACATTCTTGCTGAAGCAAAAATCGTCAATTTTTTCATTATTAAAAAATGGATTAATTTGAAAAATGAAGACTGACAGTAAATTTAGTACATTTAAAACAATAAAAAGTTATTGAAGATATTTGATTTGAATTTTTTAAATAAATTCATCCGAAATTATAAATTCAGATATTATATATAATTATTATGTTTTACTAATATTTTTAGTAAATAATAATTTTTTTAATAATAAAAATTTATATAAATAATATCTCTGCATCACACAGCGTTCCACTCTAGTAATCATAAAAGGAAAATGTTGACAATCTGTGTGGGATGAAAAACGAATAGAACTTTTTCTTTTGACAATAATACAACATATTTGGAGCATAAAGATATTTCACATCGCTATAACACAAATAAACAACACAAAATAGTACTTTGAGTATTATACATATATAGAGCACTTCATCCAAGTGTCTCGAAATTCAGTTTTCAACATATATATATATATATATATATATATATATATATATCACTTTACCCAAGTTCCTCGAAATTCAATTTTCAACAATCAACTTTGCAACAAGGACCCAAATAAGTATTTGAAGTTGTAACAATTAGAACTAGCAAGTCGTCTACCGCACAATATATTCTTTGAAAGTAATCCTAAAATGATCTAAACCAAGCAGATTTAAAGGAGGACTGAAAATGAACCATGACAAGAAGCAGCCCCACCACCAGCAACAGACCCCACGGCCAGCTTCCCTCGTCTGCCGCTGTGTCATATACCGCTGGCCTCGGCATTCCGAAGGTATAGCGCCACCACCTGCGGTGGAGCATCATCAGATTGACCACCAGAAAACCCACCAGTGGCAGAAGCAGAAGACCGAATCTGAACCCCATCTTGCTCCTTTCCATCCTCTCCTTGAACTCTGAATATGTTGCAAAATACATCAGCATAATAAACAGCCCAAAGAACAGCACCAACGGCAATGGCGGCGCAGATATTGAGTCAATGGTCTGATCTTTCCAGCTCACCCCCCTTCTTTCTCTCATAAACCAACCCATTTTCTATAATTAAGATCAATTTGTTTTCTGGGTATTTTCAGAGTTGATGAATATGAATATAAGTAACAGTTTTAGACATGTATTAAATGTTTGACGATGGAGTTTCATAACTGGATCTAAGCATACTTTCAAAGGGATCGATGCGAAAAGAGCAGTTTACATATTAAAAGGCAAAAGAATATATTCTTCAACCAATCTACGGTAGTGGGCATGCAACGTAAGATTATGCTATAAGAAAAGTCCATATTTTATAGACATGGGAATTATACGCAGGAGAAATACTGTACATTAAACTTAAAGTTTTAAAGGCAATCACTTGACTATTTTAATGTTTGGATTTAAATATGTAAAATGACTTGTTCGACTCAATCCTTGAGATGACGATCAGTTTAACTTAAGAGTGAGTCTCTAATGCATCAGGTGACGGTACATTGATCTACAGTATTACTCGTTACTTAAAAAATATTACTATTTTTTTAAGTTAACAAATTAGTAATAATAATATTTTTTTAAGTAGACAAGTAATATTTTTTAATCAAATAAAGTAATATTATAAATTGAGTTGCATAGTGCACTCGATTCACACAAAATTTAGTGTTAGCTCAAAGCCTGATAGAACTAGTGTTAGATTTAGAGTTTTATCAACCGATTTAAATTAAAGTAATGAGTTTGAAACCGTTTACAGTAGCACGAAACACTAGTTGGGAATTTATTCTACCAAAATATAATTTTTTTAGTAGCAATTTTATTTGTTTTTTCCTCATGAAAATATGTTTGGAGTTTATCCACTCACAAGTTATATATTTTTAATATGCCTGTTTTCTTATTGAGAATAAAACTAATTATGATCCTTTTGTCTCTCATTATAAGAGTGGAAATATTAAGAAAAATTATAGAAATCGTCTTGTATCTTATAGATAATTCCAATATTAGCCTTTTACTTTTTTAATTAAACAATTTCGTTCTTTATCAATTTAATTTTTTTAATTTGTATATTTTTTAGCCGAAATTTAAAATTTATGTTGGATATTTGCATGTGCACCACACATTAACGTGTTAAATTGGGTTTTCAGTATTGTAACATAGTAAGTGACATAAATGTGTCCTTTTCAATAAACAATATGACATCAAACACATTAAAATTAACCATATAAACCACATATTAACAAAAAATATATAAATCCCTAATGTGACGTGACCATATAGTGTATAAGTATATTTATGCGTCAAAGGTTTTGAATTTCAACTAAAAAAGATAATATTCAACCAATTAAATGATAAATGACTATTTTGAGATCACCCACAAATTAAATGACTAATTTTGCAATTTCCCACAAAATATTATATTGCTTTCATCTCTACTCGCATTTTCAGGTCACCTTCCTAACATATCTGTTGCCAAACATATATTCTCAAACACATAAAATAATAAGAAAAACTTGAGTCTCCTGAATCAAAAAGCATAAAAGAATAAAAATAAAAAATAAAATAAAATTGGGTCGTCAAATAAATGCTAGAGAAATTGAAAAACTAAGTAATATTTGGTAAACATAATATTAAATTTGTATTCATGGTGATAATACATTTCGTTTTAGTTATATTACATGTTAATTATTTAAACATAATATTAAATTTTAGAAGATAATTTAACATTTTAAAATAAAGAAACAAAATCATGATACGTAGAAAACGTTGACTCCGATAGTACTTCTAAACAATAAAATATTTATTATCGAGAAATAATGGAATGATGGGAGTGTTTTAGGTCATCAGTTATAAAGTGGAATATTGATGTCTTGTTTTGCAAGTTTCAATTATTGTGAAAGCATATAGTAATGGATTTGTGTGAATAACAAATTTTAAAATGTCCTTCCAAAGGTTGGAGACCTTGTGAGACAATCGGTTCTTTACATTTAATTATATAATTAAAAGCGGCATTTGTTTTTAATTTGATAAGGTATGTTAGTTACTATAAATATCAAATGGTAAATTTTAGGGAGGGTTTCAATAATTTGTTAATGATTAAATTTGTTATTAAAAATAAATTTAATGACTGGTGATGAAAAATTTAAAAAGAAAAAGAATGAATGGAAGCTGGATTACCTTCTAAGCCCAAATTCAGCCCAAATAAGAAAATAAGTCCTACGACATTTATGCCCAATACGGCCCAATCTGCTTCGGTAGGAAGACTCAAACAGGCCTGACCGGCCCAATTTGCAAGATGTTAGGCTCAGAGATGAATATACAAAAAATAAAAAGTTAAATAATAATAAGAATAATAGGTAGGTTTTAACTACTTAGACCATTTAGAAGTCTAAAAAAGAATATTTCTATAATATTTTTTATAATTTATTTATTTTTAATCTATATTTAAATACTTTATGTTTGTTAAATACATAATACGTAATATATTAAAAATAATTTTTTTATATGTAATATTTTAATTTTTTATCTATAAAATTAATTATATATAAAAAATACATATAATATCAAGCAACAATAATGCAAAATTATTGAACTTCACAATAATAGTACAATAAAAATACACGTTTACAAAATTAAATTTTCGAATTAGAATATTATGCCCAAAAATGCTCAATTAATGCATTTCGAAGTGTGAAATGAGCTTCCGCATCTCTAATTTGTCTAAATCGAGCTAGAAAATTTTGAAAATGTGTGTTTTCATTTTCAACAAGTTTGACTTCCGGAGTTGGCACTTCTCTTGCTTCTCCGATTGGAGCATCAAGTTCTCGTTCATCCTCAATTATCATATTATGCATTATTATGCACGCTATCATAATATCTTTCAAATCAATTTTACTCCAAAAACGTGCTGGATTTGCCACTATTGCAAATCGACTTTGGAGGACTCCAAATGCACGTTCCACATCCTTTCTACACGCTTCTTGTTTCTTTGCAAAATATTTCTTTTTTGGACCTTTTGGTGCATGAATTGTTTGCACAAGAGTTGTCCATTTGGGATATATACTATCAGTCAAATAATACCCCATGTTGTACTCCTTTTCTTGAATAACATAACGTGTAGGAGGAGCAATACCGTTAGCAAGGTTAGAGAAAAGGTGGGACGTCTCCAACACATTAATATTATTGTTGGATCCTGGCATCCCGAAATAAGCATGCCAGATCCACAAATCATAATCAGCCACAGCTTCAAGAATAATTGTTGGAGATCCACTTCGACCAGCATATCGTCCTGCCAATGCCGTCGGACAATTTTTCCACTTCCAATGCATACAATCCAAACTTCCCAACATTCCTGGAAAGCCACATTGCTGACCAATATGAAGTAACCTTGCAACATCATTAGCGGTAGGAGATCTTAGATATTCTCCCCCAAATATCTCCACAATATCACTACAAAAATTTTTGACACATTCAATTGCAGTAGACTCTCCAATTTTGATATACTCGTCAGTTGCATCCGCTGAAATTGCATATGCTAACACTCGGAATGCTGCAGTTGCTTTTTGGAGTGTAGACAAACCAAGCTGCTCAGCTGCATTTCTTCGCACAGCTGCATTTCTTCGCAGCACAAAGTATCCATCATGATTTTTTACTGCATGAACAATACAGAGAAATAGATTTCGTGACATTCGATAACGTCGACGAAACTGATCTTCATTAAACATTAGAGTTTAAGAAAAGTAGTCTTTGAAAAGATTTTGAGCTGCTGCTTCACGATCACGATATATTGTCCTGCGACCCAGAACTGAGCCTCCATGAATGGATTCAGCCCTTCGACGCCGATATGCAGCTAACATACGATTGTTACTATATATTTGTTGAACAATCGCAAGTTGCTCCACGTCAAAACAATCACTATAAATCAATTGTTGATGTTCATCATCAGATGAACTTCAAGGAATAGAAGAAATAGCAGAAGGACCAGCAGAGTGAAAATTAATTTTTTTAGAGACAATCAGAACAGAACAGAAAAAAGTATTATTAACGAAGAAAATGACTAGACGAATTGAGGATAAGAAAGATTGATGCGAAGAAAATGGGTGGAGTATGTGGTCATTATATAATGATCTGTATATTATTCAAAAAAACACAATCTTTGTGTTCAGAACAATAGCCATTGATATCCTACTACAACATTTAATCTTAACCCTCCACTTAAGTCGTAAAAGCCACAAACAAGCACAATCCTCGTGTTTTCAACTACGACCATTAGATTATTGTCATCTTTAAATCTCAACCATTCACCACTTGTCTGAATTGAAATCATAGTTGCAGAAAGCACAATCTTTGTTGTTTCAATATTAGTCGTTGATAACCCACAACAACTTTTAATTTGAGTCGTTCATTCAAAGTCTTAAAACACAGAGAGTTGCAACAAGCACAATCCATGTGTATTCAACTTCGACCATTATATTATTTTGATCTTTAAATCTCAACCATTGGATTATTATCTACTTTTCTACGAATTTCTATAAATAGGCGTCATACCACATAACATTTCTTACAAACTTCTCCAACTCCTTTTCTCACAAACTTCTCCAGCTCATTTTCTCACAAACTTCTCCAGCTCCTTATCTACAACATCTTTTGTTTTATTCTCTCAAATGTCTAAGCCACGCACCCCCAACTACACTTCAGCTAAAGATCGACACCTTGCTGATGTCTATCTTAAAATCTCACAAGATCCAATTGTGAGAATAAACCAATCAAAAGATCTATTTTGAAGTCGTGTTACAAAAAAATACAACTCTGATAAACCAAGCACCGGGATGCAAGATTTTAACAAACGATCACTGCAATGTCGCATGCAGACCATTCTCAAACATATGAGAAAATTCAACGAGTGTGTGCAACAAATTAAGCTGTTGAATCCTAGTGGTGCAAGCGAAAAAACAATTATAAGTTGTTATTTATACTTTATGTTTTCATTTGTCAAATAGAATATTTTGATTTCAATATTGTTTCTTTATTATGTAGTTGGAGCGTGCAAATGAGACTATGAGGTCGGTGAAAGGACATGAGACTGGGTTCAAATTCGACCATGTGTGGTCGATTTTAAAACCGTTTGTGCAAGCTGAAGAGCTAACTGCAGAAAATTTTTCAGAGTCCCCTCTTTCCCCTAATCCTTCTTCATCTTCGTTTTCTATTGATTTAAATGACGAAGACATTAGCAGTGCTGGTGGTTCTTCGTCAAAAAGACCCGAGGGGGTAAAAAAATTAAAACTTAAAAAGAAACAAAAAGAAGATGATGATGATTTTGTACAAATGATAAAACAAGAAAATGTCTCACTTAGAGAATTATTAGCAAGCGCAGCCTCAAGAAAAGATCGTGAGAATGAGCTAAAAGCTCGTGAACTTGAGTTGAAAGATCGTGAGATAACGATAAACAATGAATGGGAAAGGATCAAAGAGGAGAACGCAACTTTAAGGATGAATTTAGACAATGGTGTTGATCCTGCACTACGTGAATACTTGAGGTTGGGGCAGCAAAAAATTCTGCAGAGGAGGACACAAGCCGAGCCAGCAAATCCACTTCCGAAAACATTTAATGTGTTTGGAAATTTTTTTCGGACATTGGAGGGTCTGGAGGTAGTCTTTCTGATTATTGAAATTAGGTTATTAATTTAGTATTATGTGTATTTTCTATTTAGTAAGTAATTGTGTTTTTACTTATGTTATGTAATTTTATATTTTGTATGTAACTTTATAATTTTTAGTTGTAATTGTAGGTTTTGTCTATTTGTATTTTTATCTATTTTTTTTAATTTTTATGGTAGAATAATAATTGTATGTGTAGTATTTAATATTTTATTATATGATTATTATTTATAATTAAAATTATATCTTTTTATTATTTTTTATCAGATTTAATTAAAATAATCTTAAAATTAATTAAACCAAATTAATTGTAAAAGAAAAAAATTATTGTATTATTTTTATTTCTAATTGAAATTACATCTTTTTATTTTTTTATCATATTTAATTAAAATACTCTTACAATTAATTAAATTAAATTAATTAAATTAAAAATAGTTGGTTGTTGCACAATACCGCAGGCTCCAGCACACTGCTGGAGCCTGCTTTCCTTACATTCATGCCTCTCCAGCGCATTGCCGGAAAAGGTCTTAGGGGAGAGAATATAATAATATAGGTTTTAACAAAAAATAAAAAAATTAAATAATAATAATAATAATAATTAAATTTTATTTGATGTGAATGTTGTTACTCTTCCTTCAGGAAATGTCCTTATTTTGCAAGTCAACAACGGTAGCGTCTCTAACTTGGTGATACTATTTAGGGCGTGTTTGGACACGCTTTTGCACAATTCGTTGTGGGTTGTGCACAATTCTAGGCGTGTTTGGACATGGTTGTGGATTGGGGATCAACTCAATCCACAATCATATCAACCCTACCCCGCCAACCTCCTCTCTCAACTGTTTCCCCACTTTCCTTGCTGTTCCCTCCCCCCCCCCCCACACACTCTCTCTCTCTCTCTCTCTCTTTCTCTTTTTCACGCCCTTTTAGGAGCCTCTACCCACCATTAAGTACTGGGTTGCTGCTCCTTTCTCTACTCTCTCTCTTTCACGTGCTCTTCTCTCTCTCTCTCTCTCTTGTTATTATCAGTCAACTAAGTAGGGTCTAAGGCCCCCTGCGAAAAATTTGAGGAAAGCAGGGCATAGCTAGCGCATAGGAGCCGCTCTCTTCTCTACTCCCCCCTCTCTCTCTCTCTCTCACGTGGTTGTGTTTGTTGTCTTTCCAATATCTGAGATCAATATTACTGCTACTACTATTCCAATTAATCCATTTCTCTATCACTGCACCATCCAACTTTTCACGGAACTTCCTTCTGGCTTCTCGAGCATCTTGATATTCCCAATTTATAACAATCATTGATTTTATTTTTTATACTAATTTGTATCACGCTAAATAAATATTTATGTGATTATATAATTTACTTATTATTATTTATATAAAATAGATATTTTTATTATATACTACAAATATTTACAGTAATATATATATATATTTTGCATATAATATTTATATAGTTTATATATATATACATATATATATATATTATTTATATAATTTACTGTATATTCTATAGGTATTTTATAAAACATTATAGTATTTATATGTAATATATATATATATATATATATATAAATAAATTAATATATTCACATAATTTATATTATTCAGATTTATTACAATAGGAATATATATATATATATAGTTCATCAATCATCCATCACTAATCATAAATTCATAAATTTTAATTATATCTTTAATCATTAACCAATCATCTAATCATTACACATATCACTTTCCACAATATAATAATACTAAAACACACCACTAAAACCTACTTATTTGACATCTACGGTAATAATCTAACATATCACAACCCAAAACAAACATTATTTTTTACTATACATTTAGTTGTACACAGCAGGTTGTGCTACGGAGGCCTCCAGCCTAATCCAAACATCCCCTTAGAGTTTTGTGTACATAAATTAGCAATGCTATCCACAATCAGCGTCCTTAAGATTTTTCAAATATCAAAATTATCGCCTATGAAATAGTGACACTATAATGTTTTTTACTTTAAATTGACGAGATTTTGATCCTAAAGTCGGCGACACACAATAAAATGTGTGTCCTTAAATTTGAGATTAATATCTTTTTTAGGTTGCATACTTATAATTTTCATGGCTGTACAACTGCTTTATAATATCATAGACATACAAATAATAATTAATCTAAAGAATATCAAAGTCATCTATTTCAATAGATTCGAACCTAATCAAATGAAGTAATATTTTACCATAACTGGAAATTCATTCTAGCAACCACAAAAGCATTATCTACAAACTAATTAAATTGTCTTCCATAAAGGATAAGCTACCAAAATGATGACAAAGCAACTGTTTGTGGTTTCTTCAATTAAAGCTAATGCCTCTAATTTCTTCAATCAACTTCACGACCTCTTTACAATAAAAAAAATAAAAAATAATTAAGCTCTTTTTTTTTAGTAACTAAAAGATAGTATAACTAAATTAAAAGATCAAACTGAGTTTATCAAAAATAGTATAATAAATGCACAATTCAGTCCAATTATCTGAATGCTTCACCATTTTCGAATATTCTCGTATCCTACCCATATAACAAAAATCCGTCCCATGGGATAACCATCAAGCATGAGTTAAATCTCCACAAGAAGGACATGTAACATGACCCTTGGTATTCAAAATTGATAAATTAGCATAAGCAGGAAAATTATTAATGATCCAAAATAGAGATGCTCGTAGCTTGAAGTTTTCTCTTTTTGAAGCATCAAATGAATCCACGTCAACCCATATTTGTTTCAACTCCTCAATTAATGGTTGTAAGAACACATCAATATCCTTTCCTAAACCCTTCTCCTCTAGAATAACCATTTGCAACATTAATGAGGATTGTTTCATATGAACTTAGGGCTCTAAATTATATAGAATCAATGAAACCAATCAAGTGTTATATGTAATGCTCATTGTTCAAAAGGGGTTAAATCCATCAAAAACTAGTGCTTGCCTTACACTGAGCAAATTATGGACATCTATTATCAAACTCTTTCCAAACTTTTGTTGGCTGCCTAAGCTTTTCATCTTTCGCACGACCTTCCATATGCCAACTCATTGACAATGCAATTTGAGAAGACAAGAAAAGTCAGTTTTAAACTCATTGACAATGCAATTTGAGAAGACAAGAAAAGTCAGTTTTAGTCTTGGTATTAAAGAAAAATATCATTGACCTTAGCTGTCTTTTTCTTCTTTGACTTATTTACATCTTCATTTATTGTAGTGCCACGATCTTTTTTGTTCACTAGCCACCTTGAAGACAAGCATACATTGCAAGTTTCATTATTTACTTTATCCTCCCCCCCCCCCCCCCCCCTCCTTGGTAAAACATACAATTATTATGACAACAATCAATATTCTGATAGTAAGATGGCGACAACAAAACACCCAGTGGAAAAACATCTATCACCAACTCTAAAAGCTTGTTGAAAGACTTTGTTGACTAACCAAAAAGACATTTATGATTGTTGGCCGGCAAGAATCGAGGCAGTACTCGTGGGAAGAGATAAAGAAAGAATCCATGCTAAGCGGGACAACTCACTCTTTCTAAATGCTGACTTACAGCAATTTCTAACCTAATGTAATATGGAATAATTGTAATATTAAAGAGACTTTCTAGAATTTTACATAACTAGGATAAAGTTCTTGAACGCTTTCATTCTAGATTTTTGTTTCTAATTCTAGCATTATTTTTGGTAAAATCTCTACTAGTAGGTAGTGCCTCATCATCTAAATATTCACTTTCATTTGTTGAATTCTCATATACACCTCTGGGTACATCTTTCGGATAATGTTCAGATGGAAGTCCAAATGCTTTTACTCTTCCTAACTCTTCCCCGGGCAGCTCACATGCATCTTGTAGAAGTTCACTCATTTGATAGTCTTCATCAAGATTTTGGTTGGCATTTCAGTAAATTGGCTTATTAGTGTTGCAGTGAATGTGATATGAAAGACAAATTATTTCACCATGAAACACCAATGATAAACTTCTTGAAAATCAGGTCTTATCAAATGCTCATGAAGAATATGGACATTATATAAAAATATATTAAAACACCTTCGACATGGCTAATATATCGTTCCATTAATTCATAATATTTCATTGTCAATTATGATAGAATTAGACAATCCAACAGTAAAATATTTGCTGGATCTAGGCTCTAGTATCCAACTTTTATCTATTGCTGCAAAATATGTTTCAAGTATGCTTTAATTTCTACTCAAACTAAATACAAAAGTAAATAGATAATCATTATTTAAACATCAAATATGCACATTAATTGTAATTTTTTCACCCAAAATAAAAATTATATATAGATAGATATAATTTCTTTTAATTTAAATGCTAAGCAAATTTCAAAGGCTGAAGAAATAGAAGTATTATTTTATCTCTTATAAAAATGTTTTCTAAGAAGTTTTAAAATGAATTTCATAAATATTTAAAATAGATTTTAATAATATTTTGTGTTAAATAAAAATATATAATATCTTTATTTTGTAAAAAATACTTTAAATAGCCAAATATATCAAATTAACTAAAGAAAATTTATTTTATATTTAAATATTGAGATTTTATTTATATATAAGCAATATGTATATTAAATAGAAGATAGTGAAAAAGATAATTAATTGAATATATTTTTTATAAAAATGAAATTTTTAAACAATTAGCTATAATGCAATATATATATATATATATATATAATAGTTGATTGGTAGGGTTGCCTGCGCCAATTTTATATAAAATAAAATATTTATGAACTATTGTAGGAAAATTATTGTCTTCCGATATGGTTCTCTTATATATATATATATATATATATATATATATATATATATATATATATATATATATATATATGTATGTATGTATGTATGTATGTATGTATGTATATTGATATATTTAAAAAACATTGTATAATTTAATCCTTTTGTAGTGTAACTTTTTGCTAATAAGGATTTTTTGAGTTAATATTGTGTTTTCTGGAATACTTAATATATATTATGCATATTTAATAAATATTTTAATATTTTGGCACTCCTTATTACTCTTTCCTAATCAATTATGAATATTTATCAAGTATATTAATATTTTCACACTACTTATATACTCTTCTTTTTTTTTTGGTCGAAAACGCGAAAATTAAATAAAATAAAAAAAGTTTGTAGTACACCAATACTCGGGTATACCCGAAGAGAATAAAAATTAGGCCCTAATCCCCAGCACGGGGACGGGAACAAGCAACCTAGAACAACTGTAAACATGTGAGAGAACCCAAAAACACAAAGGCCAAGTGACATTCTAGAAAAACTAATATGCAAAAGCAACATCAGCATCCAAGAAAAATCACCAGGCCCCAACCGTGTCTTAAATAAAACTGGTATCAGCACTCCAACGTAGCACCCAACACCAGCGATCATTCAAATCAAACCAGCAGCAAAGCCGGCAGTTGCTGTCAGGAACCAACAAAATTCCCCAACGTAGGGAACAAATCAGTAAGGGAACTTCTTCCAATCAAACTATAAAAGCAACAGCAAAACAACAATTTCCAGCAAATTCCAGCAGCTAACTCAGCAGTATAAACAGCAGGAAACCGAGTATCAATTTTTGGCAGCAACACCAAACTCAGCAGCAGGAACATCAATCCCCAACAAGCATCTCTTGTCGACAGCAGGTACCAGCAAAACCAGCACCTAACGCAGCAGCATCATTGCTACTAACATAGCAGCAATACATCAGCAGAAACAGGCAGGAACTGACGCATCACCAGGACATCAGCAGGACCTCCAGAAATAACAGCACTTTTCAGCAGTCTGGATCCGATACCGCAGAACCAGCACCGAACACAGCAGGAAGGCAACTGCATGACCAGAGGATCCAGCTAACAGCAAGTACCAGCAGCAACACCTCACTCAGCAGCAAGCCAGCATAACACAAATTCAACATCTAACTCAACAGGTACAACAACAACAACTCAGCAGAGAACGGCAGGCATGACACCTATACAGCAATATGCCTGCAACAAGTCCTAAAGCCAAACAGCAAATAGCAAAGTTGCAGCAGCAGCAGGTATCAGCAAACATCCCCAGGCAGCAGGCAATAAAAATTCTCCTCAGCGTTTCGTATCTTTAAAAGTAGTGAGAGCAGCAATCACAGCCAAAATTCAACAGCAACGCTCAGGTCCAAATGAAGGGCCATAGTTTAAACTCAGGTGGTGATAGTAACAGTAAAGCCAATGGCAGAGTAATAAAAATCTGGGACTGCCAGATTCATCCACACGCTTAGAGTAGCGAGAATCCAATAGAAACCTGTCCCGCATAAGAACACATGAATCCAAAATAATCTCGATCTTAGAATTATTCGAACCCTAATTTGAATACAGCGCCGTCCCCTCCAGGAAAGGAAAAAATGGAAATTAAGGAAACCCCGTCATTTCCTAAAATAGCCCCGTCGGTGGTCAACTGTTCACAGAAATGTATCTAGACGGAATTCTGGCCACCAGTCTTTGTCGATTCCATGCTTGTCGGAATCCTGATATTCAGTCCCCGCATACAGTCCAGGGCAACCTACTACCCCTTCCATTTGATCAAGCAGAACACAACAGCAGGCCACAAATGTAACAAAACAGCGCAGTCCAGCAAAATCGCAGAATGAAAAGCAGCGCCATCCAATCCCCAGAATCGCGAACTAGTCCCCAGAATCTCGAACTGTTGTATCCACGATTGTTTTTTCTTTGTTTTCCAAAGGTCAAGGGATTGCTTGTGTATTCCACCAAATCACAACAGCAGACCGCACTAGTGACAAACAGCCTGTGTAACTATCAAACACAACAGCATCACCCAGAAATCCGAGAACGCAATCTTGTTGCATCCACATTTTTTTTAATAGATAAATCCCAGGATGGAAATGATAATCCCAACAGTAGTGATAGAATCAATATGCTATTTTTTCAAAAATCTTCATGAATTGAAGAGTAGATTAAAAAAGATGAAGTTCCATAAAAGAGAAAATGTGATAGGCGAATTCTAGAAAGAAGTCAGAGCTTCTCTTTAGAGAGAGAAAGTCTCTACAGCCGCTCCTCATCTACTTATATACTCTTTTGCTAATCTCCAGGGTACGTGATAATTTGGCATCTCCCATTTGAGTAATTAGCTAAGTGTATGGTGGCACCCACAAATTTAAATCAACTAAGCATGGGTATAAGTGTCTCTGTCCCCTCCCCCTCCCCCTCCCCCTCCATCAAGCACTTGAGTTGTGACTGGAATGGGCTGATTGGATTGGTTGATTCATTTCATAATGCGAAACCTGACAATATTATTGACCGTATCTTCTACCAAATTTGTATAATATCATTTTATGATGTACTTTTTGTAAGACAGGGCCTAACTTTTTTCTTTTTTACTATTCTGTTCTCTTTTTTTCTTTTTCTTTTTCTTTTTAATTTTTTTAAGGATATGTTTTCAATAGAACATTTGTGAGACGGTCTTGCAAAAAATCTAATTTATATTCTTTTATTGCAAACCATATTTGTTCCATTATTCAATTTTATAAATTGTAATACTAATAAGTGGTATATATTGAATCCATCTACGTTAGATATGTTCACAAACTAATTCCAGAGGAGATTAGCAAAACTAAAATAATAGTTTGGGCCCTAATCAATCGATAAACCCACATAAAAGTTTAAAGAATATTTGGATTGTTGGGCCTATTGGGCCGCGCCCAGAAGTACGGAGAGCTTTGAACAATATGTTACTGCATCAGGTCGTCCCGGAAAGAAGTAGGATTACAGAAGACCACAAACCCTTGCTCGGCTTCTTTCTTCGGTCAGGAAATCATCTAAAATTTCAAATTTCTTCCCAAGTAATCTGCAATTCAATTGCTACTTGATCCCAACAGTTTCAAAATGCCTCAAGAAGATTCTAAGTCAGTGAAGAAAGAAGAAGTTGAAGACGAAGAGTTCTTAGCGTCTGCTCTGGCGAACCGCAAGAGGAAATCGCCCAACAGCAGCAATGCAACCACAAAACTGCAGGCAAAAGTCAAGAAAGAACAGAAAAAAGTAAAAAAAGAGGAGGCTGATGATTTTGAAGAGCCCGCCTCAACTATGGCCGTCAAGAAGACTGATACTAAGGTATCTACTTATTTTATTTTATTTTTTCGGTTTTCTGCTCTTGATTTTTGCTTTATCAAATAGTTTATTTATTTATTTATTTATTTTTTCTGAGGGGGCAGAACAAGAAGAAGAAAGAAGAAGAGACACAGAAGATCAAGAAAGTAAGTAAAACTGCTGAAATTAAGGTCGTCAAGAAAAGAGAAAAGAAAGTATTTGATCTGCCTGGTCAAAAGAGAGAGCCTCCTGAGGAAGTAAGTTGTGTTCTTTTTTTTTTTTTTTTTTTGAAATATTTTTATGCATGGAAAAATTGGTGTGTTTATTGGGCTTCTGCTTGTAATGAATTTGTTTTGGATTTGATTTTCAGAGAGACGCCTTGCGAATTTTCTATGAAAGCCTGTACAAGCAAGTGCCGGCTAGTGAGATGGCAGCAATATGGTAGGCCTCCTCTGTTCTGTAAGCTTATATGATTATACTTTTTTCCTAATGTTTTAATTTTTTTAGATAGTTCTAATTCAATGTGGACTGTTAGCTACTCGATTAATGTGTCTTGGCAAAGTATGGAAGTTGTTCTTGGTTTTGTGGATGTTTACAAAGTCACAATACATGATTATGTAATTAACAGAGATATTGGAAAATATGTATCTCTGTCTTGAATTCTTGAACCAAATTGATGAACTTTAGATAGTTTTAGCAATAGTACTTGTTGATCGTATTTGTGCATTATTATGTTAATCTTACTAGGTTTTAGGCGTGCACCTAGTCGAAAAGGTTTTGTGTGTAGGCATGTAGCATGTCATAAGATTCAAAGTATATTCTCCTTTTCTAAGCTAGAGAAAGATACTCGTAATGGTCCAAAGTGATAATTCCATGCTAAGTGTTGAAGGAATTGGGTTTTTCTTGGGTGCAACAACTGATAATTCCAGGCTAAGTGTTGAAGGAATTGGGTTTTCCTTGGGTGTTACAACTGTCTTATGGGGTGTCGTTGTCCAAGCATTGCTGGTCTTCATGGCTCAAAAGAAACAGAAGAATATGAAAGACAGTGAGGAACATCAAGAGGAAGTGTGAAAATTTTAAGCATAGAGTGGTGGGTATCTCTCCATAAAGAATTGAAAACCTTCTCTAGCAGTGTATTACAAACGACAGATTCTACATTAAGTTAACCATCAACGTCTGAGTTGTGAGTTGAATTCTATCAGGCAACAGATTAGATCTGTACTGAATGATCTTTTTCCTGTTTTGTATCATGCTTTTATTCATATAATTTATTCTTCAAAATGCTGATTTGTGTGCCCTTTTCAGTTTTTAATTTTAAGTTTTGCAAATTGTTGTTGCATTGAGTAGAAATTGGTAATCACCATATCCTGCTTTTCGTGATGACTGTTGTTTTACATCCTGCTTTTCTTGATGACTGTTGTTTTACTGCATCCCTGTGTTTTTCAAAACTTTGTATAAACTAGTCTGTCTATGTTAGTTGTTTCTCTGCCTTGCCATCCATTTCCTCATAAGTTTGTGTTGTTTACTAATGTAAGTATAGGATGATGGAGTCGGGTTTGCTTCCAAGGGAGGATGCAAAGAAAGTCTTTGAGAGGAAACAGAAGAAGGCGCAACAGCAAAAGCTGAGTTCCCCAATGAAAACCGTTGTCACGGTTAAGAAGAAAGGTGAAAAGATCACTATTGAAAAGAAAACATTAAAGAGCCCTGTTTCGACCACCCAGAAGCCGAAGACACCTGATAGCAAAGCAGCATCAAAGCTGCAATCCAACAAACGCAAGATCAAAGATGAACCTTCTGGAGATGATACAGATGACAGTGATGACTTCGTGTTGGCTGCTAGAAAGTCCAAGAAACAGAAAGCTTAGCATCTCGATTAAGTTCCTCCATTCTCTTAGGACTGATCTTCTGAATTTTATTCATCTAACTTAAAAAAGTGACTCCTCATTGTTTCAGTTGCCCTATTTTGTTTCCAGGTTTTGGTTGGTTTGATTTATGACCTGTTCAAAATAGATTCCTATTAAGAACTACAAGAAAATAGTTTCCTAACTTGTGTCTGATGATTCCTCACTAAAACTCAGACTTGCATGGGCTAGACCTCCAAGCTGTTCTATATGCTCGTAGAAAATCACAAACCACAAATCTCTTGATCCTTAAGAAAAAGAGAGGCCTCTTTTTCTCAATTTCATAGGTTTGTGCAATACAATATAAGTCCACAATTTGGAAAATACAATATGGACTTAGCAGTTTTAGGAAGTTGCAATTCAGCACCTTCAAATGCCTTGCACAATTCATTTAATGAGTCCAATTAAGTGAGCAACTGTTGGTGGTGATTTATTCCATCCTATTCTAGAATATTTATATTTTACTCAACATCGTAGAGTTACAAGTGTGGGCCGAAGTACTAAAAGTTGAAAATTGCGCTGATTATATATAAATCTCTCAAGTTTAAGTGAAAAAGTCATTCAAGAAGCCAACTTTGACAAATCGATCAGTTAAGTCCGCCATTAGATTTTGAACAAAGTCTGCAATTGCAGGGAAAATTTTGTTCTGCCTTCATGGGTAATTATCACACACTTGGAGTATTGATATACAATTAAAAAGAACTACCAAAAAAAAAAAATTCTATATACCAAATGTAACGTGACAAAATTGGCGGAGTAAAAGACAAAATTTGGAACTAAAACTGTTTTTTACCGACAATAATAGATGTAAGATGAAGCAGACCCTTGTCTATACATTAACATGAAATGAGTTGAAAGCAATGCTCGTAATTTATGCATAACTATATGGTGAGCGCATATAATTGTAATATATCTGTATCATCCTTTTAGTGTTTTGGCACAAAATCCTGCCGAATATTTATTTTGTTCGTGATTAAAAAAAATTAAAAAAAAAATAAAAAAGAAGAAGAAGAAGAAGGAAGGATGATGACTCCTCCTCTTTTTATTTATTATCTATTTATTCATTTTAAATATATAATATTTAACATAAAATCTTTAAGAACTAAAAAAGTGCTAACCGCTTAAGGGTGTTTGGGCTGGATTGATTGTTCCCATTTTTAATTGTGGACTGTGTCACAATTTAATTTGTCCATAATATTTATTAAGTATATAAAATAATACTTTGGGACGGAGGAGGAATATATTTATTCATACAAAGTTATATCTTTTTTATGATTTTTTAATAAAATAATAAAATATTTTAGATATTATTAAATATTTATGTACTGTAAATATATTTTATTTTAATTTTTAAAGATATTACAAATCATAAATTGCGTGAGGACAATTCTAATTTAAAATAACATGATAAAAAAAAAATTTGAATAGTGTACAACACGAAATTAAAATTCAATTTATCCAAAACATAAAAATTTCGAAATAGTTAACATGCTCAACTAAATGAAGAATACGTGCAGGGTCATATCGTGCTTCTAGCCGAAGAAGTGCTCGCTTTGAAGCCCAAAAAAATGTATATTTTTTAGACTCACAATGATTTGATATTTATAACTATACAAAATTAAATATAAAATTTGTTGTAGAACAAAAAAGTTATCAAATTAATCTCTCCCTACCTATAAACATTGATCATTACCTTTAAATGAATATTTAATTTGATCAATAATTTTAAAAAGAATTATAATTGAGTGACGATTATTGAGAAAATATCTTATAATATCTTCTTTTGAACATCTTATAAACTCAATTGATTGGTAATAGAATTACAATTTGAAAATCTATCATTAATCTCGTATATTTGCTTATATATTTTTTTTGTTTTCATTGTCAAGTAAGTATAACCTGGACCTCTGTGTATGTCTCTCTCTAGCTTTTTTATTTAATTCTGGACAGATCCATTGATTAATAGGACCTAACGGTCCGTTGTACGTGTTTTTACCCCTTTCCAATTGTGGTTATGAACTTGTTTTGTCACGCAAAGAATATATTATGGTGAAGAGTGTTTTCTTGACCATTTTTGACTCATTAATTTATTTTAATGTTACTCTATTTTGTACATTGATGGCTCTTAAAAATTCTATATTTTGACATTTTATATTTGGTTGCTATGCAATAATCAGTATACGAGATCTACTTTTTCTAAGTATTTTCTTTGACCGCTAAAGAAGAATTGTTATTGTTATGGTTGTCGTTGTTTTTTGTTAAATCTGTTGGTGGCTTGAACATTTTGTTTCTAATCACCAAAAGGTAAAGTTTTCATCTCGACTTTTGGTGGATTTGTTTGTTACTTGGTGTTTTGGTTTGTTGATTTTGGGCTCATTGTTCTAGTTCTTATAACTTGATCCTTTTTGTCTGATCTTTTCAATTTGAGGCTAGTATTGGCAGAAGCGTGTTTTGTGTATAACAATGCCTCTTGTATTCATGTATACGTCTACTTTTAGGGCGAATCATGGTTGTGATTTGGCTAGAGTTTGAGTCCTGATATAGGTTGTTATATCCTTGAAAGCTTGGTTATGATGTTGGTTTGTTGATTTTAAGGCACATTGTTTTGCTTCTATATATCTTGGGTTTTTTCTCAGTGCATCTAAGTTTGAGTCTACTTCTTATGCTTTTGTATATAAGATCTAATTTCGTATATACCTTCTACATAAATGTCTTCCGTATAGATGTATATTTCTGTTTTCGATAAAAACTTACTTGTGATTTGACTTGTTTGAATCTTTAAATAGATTTCTTCATATTTTGAAAATTTTGGTTATGATGCTGCTCTGTTATGCTTGTGAAATGTTGGATTATGTTATTTCGCATAAACTATGTTATTTAGTTGGAAGATCGTGCTCGTGTTTCTAATTATGCTTGTGGAATGTTTGGGTATATTGATCTTCATAAACTATGTTATGTAGTGGGAAACCATGCTGAATTCGACTAGAGAGAATGACGCACAATTTATTATGTTTTGCCATCAATGACAACTTAATTTCTATGTGTTTCTCCAACTACATCCTTCAATTCATTTGTGACAAGTTGAATGTTGTCACAATTGATCTTACTTACCACACTATGTAGAACTGTCATACAAAAACTGAAAATTTGAAAGCATGATGGAGATTGTAGTAAGATTTGAGATACAACATGACTTGGGATTAAGGGTGGTGTCTTTACTATGATCGGACATTGGGATATCATAAAACAAGTTTACAAAGTAAATTCTTAGTATTTATCATTCACAATTAAATTACACAGTATTATGTAAACCTCTTACCAAATTAATCTTACATTTATTTTAGGCATTGCTAGATCATCGTCCGGACCTATAAAGACTTGGACTTGCCGGTTTTGGCGAGGGCACTTCAATATTCAAATTAGTTATAAGCCGAAACAATAATTCTAGAGTGAGAGAAGGGGCAATGAAACAATATCTTGCCTTTTGGTGTTTGTAAGGACTGCTTGTTATACTTGTGTAATAGAGGTGTAATTTTGTTCATTCATAAAATCATTAAATATTTTGTATTTATTGAAAGATTCTATGAAATTAGGGATTTGTTCCTTATGTCAGATACCTTTCATTAAATTTTCACAGTGGACGCATCTGCATATATGTATTAATAGTGTTATCTAGTCCACATGTTGTTGCTTTATTATTACATAACTATAATTATAATGTGAGAAAATGATTGTGGTATTTATGAAGATGTGAAAAGAAAATATTATAGAAAATTATAATCCATGAATATATATATTGGCATAAACCCTAGGCGACCCTTCATCTCTACTTGGTCGGCACGTGGCATAAAGCCCTCAACCCCCTCCAAAACCACTATTACTAGTCTCGTTATAAAAAAACCAGTCTGTGTACTTCAGAGCAAGAAAGGAAGTGAAAGAGAGATAGTAGCAAAAGAACTATGAAGAAAGAGCTCTCTGTTAAGAGAGGCCGAAATTTTCGTCGATCAAATTCTACTCGATCTTCCAAGTATGATCCGGACGCGTGAATCTGCGTTAAATCTCATATGGGGCACCAAGAAGAGGAGATCTGGTGGATTCAATGCCGCCGTCGCGCAGCCGCAGCCCAAAGCAGCAGCGGCGGAGGAAAGTCCAGGCATGCCGTTAAGACAAGTTCAAGAAAAAGGGTATATATTTTCTTATTTCAAAGTTGATTCACTTCTTTCTTTCTTCTGTTCACAAATTATGAATTCCATGTTTTCATGGGCAGTCAAGGGACAAGTATATTACCACTGATTGAAGAATTAACCCAGCGCAGAGATTTGCTGCGACAGGTGAGTTTTTTCTTATATATATATATATATATATATATATTTTTTTTTTTTTTTTTTTTTTTTTTTTTGCATAAACTATTCTTTAAGATTACTAAATTAAATTAATTTTGTTCATCCAAACTTGTTTTAACTATTTAGTGTTATGAACTAAACAGGAGATTGTGAACGTGACCAAATATTACAATAAGTTGACTGCCTACAATTCTGAATTGAAAGCACTAAGACAAGAGGTACTGAATTACATTATTATTTACTTATTTATTATATATATTTATTTATGGTAAAAATCCTATTTTATTGATATATTTTCCATTTTATTGATATAATTATGTTAAAAGGATGAACGTTATTATAACAAAAAAATAAATGCTAGCTTACGTCTCACGCCAAATAGATCATTGTCTAGCTATAAATAGAATAGTTAAATTAAATATTTAAATTGAAATTCTAATTTATAATATTGAAATTAAAAGATAATATAATGTACATAATATAAGTGCATAAATGTTTTTAAAGATTCAAATATTGAAGTAAGGTGTATCCATTTGAAGTAAGGTGTATCCATATGGAACTACTCAATTTTTACATTAATTTCTATGTTTTTTAGTCATCCAAGTTATAGGAGTTTTACTTTAACTCCAATTTCAGTATCATAGTTAAATTTTAAATTTAAATGTTTGCTATTAATCTTTTTGAAGTTAAAGTTTAATTTTAATTTCAAGTCTGTTAAAAAAATTTAAAAAACTATCTTTAAAAAAGTTATTTCATAATATCTATATCTATACTTATTGAAAAAAGAAGAACCTCTACAATTATGTTAAAAAAAACACATGTTACTTTGAGAAATTTTCTGCATTTTTACCTAAAAAATATACTAAAATATTTTATATGTAACTTTTTTTAACTAAATTTTTAAAATTCAAATAAGATTGTTGTTAAAAATTCATTTCTGACAAGTGATATATCAAATGAATCTTTTTTTTGAACGATCTATATTTTAATCAACATTGTATATATCAAAATAAATATTATATTCAAAACATGAAATATATATTTTTATATGTTTGATTTATGTATTTTTATTTTGATATATGTGTTAGGTTTGAATATAAAATAGATGAAATTAAATTGTTAGTCTTATTATTCTTTTGAGAGTTGGTTAATTATATGAATAGGGATATTGACATAAATAATTAATCTACAAATTGCATGGTGTTTGCTCTTTTATTTTACGCTAAAAACGACTTGTAAGTACACGAGGTTAATTGTAGTGAAATTGAGGGAGAACATGTATTGTGTACACAAGGACTGACTAAGTAATCCAACTACGTACTCGATTGTATTATTTTACTTTATTTGAAGATTCAAATTGAAAATTGGTTGTTTGATTAAAAGAACAAAATAAATTACAGAAATAAATAACACAAAATTCAAACTAAAGAAATTGTGAGACTTCGGAGAATTAATGGATCGTAGGGATTATACTCTCACATGAATTCCTTTCATATATTAAATTATATTTAATTTTTAAATTTGTAGGAAAATCACTATTTTTTTAGACGCTATCTCGAGTAAATCTAAAGGTAGATTAGATCTCAATGATCACCTCTCTATATCACAATATCGTCTAACTCCTAATAATTCTTGATATTCATTCTCCTCACGATAACCTACAAATTTCTCGATCTAGCCATTTCATGTTATGCATTCCTAATCTGTTAACTTATTAACCCCTCTCGAATGATAACTAATTAACTACACAAATGTAATTATTGGCCAAACAATCCTAAACGACAATCAAAACGAGGAAGCATAACAAAATAAAAGAAAAAAATAATATCATTAATTAAAATCACAAAAATCCGTAATCGTATACACCCTAAAATCTCTAACTAATTAGCTACTCATCATCAATTTATAATTCATAAAAAATAAATTGATAAAATATAGCTAATATGAGTTTAAAATAAAAATTATAAAAATACAATTAATACCTAAGGAATTCTTGATTTCTCCTTCTCTCTTACGTCTCTATTGCTTGTTCCTTCGTTCTTGCCTTTGTTTCTAGCCCAAAAACCAATGTATTATGGCTTCTAAAATATTTACATTTGAATTTATTAAAATACTATGATCTGAGATGGATCCGTATGATCCAAATTGTTTTAGACCTAAAATAAATTTATTAAAATATATCAGTATCCAAATATATAATATTAATATACTAAATACAATAAAAAGATATAAGATAAAAGTAAATCCGTTTGAAGATAGACGGCAGAAATTAACAAAAATAATAATAATAATAATAACATGGCGTTTATAAGTCATATTTATAATGCAATTTGGTTATAACTTTTTTAGAAATGCCTAATGTAAGTTCTTATAATGAGTGGAGTTAATTAATATATGCCTAAATTAAATAGTATATTTAATTGATTGCTTATTTTACTCATGAAAAACAAATACTTTGCTTAATAATAGGAAATTTGTCGTGTCTGTGGAAAATAATTTAGGTGTTTAATGAAATGTACATATTTTTCCTTCATCATTATAACAAAATTACCTTGGTTGGGTCATTTGTCTAACTTTCCAATTAATTAAAAAAAAAAAAAAAAAAAAAAAAGAGGTATACATAATTATGGATATGATTACCGCAAATAAAAATTTTGAAGAACATAAAATAAGTTAATATTCAGAAATATTTCATAACATCACAATTAAGCAAAAAATATATTATTATACATATATACAAAGTATGAAGTGCGGTGGCTCAAACGGATATTTACACTTCAACAATTCTTTTTACAAAATTTTCATCCATGATAAAAGATTAAATAATAAATATTTAATTATGAGATGCGCATGTGCCTATTAAATAGCATACAGTTAATTCACCAAAATGAGCCTTCACTCAAATATATATATATATTGACTTTAATAATTAACTGATTGGATCATTTAAAATGATATAATTTGAATATTTTGGTAATTTCCAAAATTGTTACATACCTTAATTATATTTCCTACACATTATTGAACATAAATGTGCAGTGTGAACAGAATTATCAAAAATAATAATTGATGTAAAATTATTGGCATAAACCCTAGGCTCTACTTTGTCGGCACGTGGCATAAGGAGCTTCCCCCTCTCCGTGGATTTCTTTGCCCTTATAAGGAAACTTTCTCCTCCCCCGAGGGACTCTTCTGCCCGCTCTCTCTCGTATCTTTCTCTCCCTCCAAAACCACCATTACTATTCTCGCTACAAACAAACATTCGGTGTATTCCTGCGCAAGAAAGGAAGTGAAACAGAGATTGTTGCAAAAACCATGATGACGAAGAAAGAGAAGAAATCAACATGCCGAATCAAACAGAGCTCTCTGCTTACAGAGGACGAAATTTTCGTCGCTCAAATTCTACTCGATCTTCCAACTGTGATCCGGACGCGTAAATCTGCGTTAAGTCTCATATGGGGCACCAAGAAGAGGAGATCTGATGGATTCAATGCCGACGTCGCGCAGCCGCAGCCTAAGCCTAAAGCAGCGGCGGCGGAGGAGGCTTCCACCACCGCCACCGTCAGTCCTGTCACTCCTCTGGCCTTTTCGTCCAGTGAATCTGATGGAAAGTCGAGGCATGCTGTTAGGACAAGTTCACGAAAAAGGGTACATATTTTCTTATTTCAAACTTGTTTCTTTCTTCTGTTCGCAAATTTTGAGATTTCCATGTTTTGTTGGGCAGTCGAGGGATAAGTATATTACGATGATTGAAGAATTAACCCAGCGCAGAGATTTGCTGCGACAGGTCAGGAGTTTTTTTGCCTAAATTATTCTTTAAGATTACAAAATTAAAGTAATTTTGTTCATCCAAACTTTGTGTAAAACTATTTAGTGTTGTTATGAACTAAACAGGAGATTGGAAACGTGACCAAATATTACAATAAGTTGACTGCCCACAATTCTGAATTGAAAGCACTGAGACAAGAGGTACTGAATTACATTAGTTTATTTATAGTAAAAATCCTACTTTATTGATATATTTTCTATTTTGTGACAGATGTTAGAATTGGAATTAACCCAACATCACGACATTAGTGTGGAAAAAGCTCAGCCCCTCGTTGCGGATCACATGGCAGATGAACTGCAGCTTTCACTTGGGCCAATTGCAGCCCAAGCCCACTCATCATATAATGGGCCTGGATTAGCCCGTAATGTGGTTCCAGACCTGAATGTCCCTGCCGAAGAGATGGACCTTCCTCAGCCGTTGGATATGAGGAGAGACCATACTGATAAACGGGCTGGATTTGCTGAGGCTAGGAGGAGAAGAATGGATTTAATCAAGAATAAGTCTATAAGGAGGGGCGGTGTTAAGTTGGTGAGAAGCAGATAGTGGTAATAATAATAATACGTTGAGATTCAAGTAATTAGGAATTCGGAATTGTAAATTTTGTAGAGAGCAGTTATTTCAATTTTTTGGAAACCAATTTCATTTTTTGAATTCTTAAAGTTGTCCGAATACTAAAATTAACTATATATAATAGCCCAATAGAGTTTTTCCTATATACATATATATATATATATATGATATTGTTTTTATAATATTATTGTTCATACTCTATAAAATTACAATAATATACCTTTTTAAAAATAAAAATAATAATCATACAGGTTAGCTGATTGATCTGATCTAATTTTTTTATTCAGGTTATTTAGGTTCAATCCATTTTTAAATGTGAATTCATTAAAAATAATCCTAACCAACTGTATTGGTGTTAGATTTACCAATTAATTAAATAATAACTTAAACATTTAATCAAAACAAATATTGTAATGTGTAAGGACGTACGTAGAAACAAAGGACCTGATAAACGTGAAACGCAACTGAGTCCATAGACATTTATCAAGATTATAGATATTTACATATAATAACATAAATATGGTTTTGTTTTGCGCCAAAATATCAATCTACATAAATTATATTAAAATGAGGTTTTTTTTTTTTGACAGTAAATTCCTAATAAAATTGTTTTTTAAGTTGCGAATAATATTTATAATAATCATATAAATGATTAACAATTATCTATAATTTGTAACTATATTATCTATTATCCACATATTTATTTATATTATTAATAGAATCACCAATGTGTTAAATGGTATAAATTTGAAGCACAACAATTTTATTATTCAATCAAAAATTAAGAAAGTACATTTCATCATGTCATTCTCTGTATAAAAGTAAATCAACTTTTTTAGAAATGCCTAATTAATGTTCTTATAATGAGTGGATTTAAAAGATATACTTTGCTTAACAATAGAAATTTTGTCGTCTAGTCTATGAAAAATAATTTAGATCCTTAATGAAATGGCCTTATTTTTCTTTGTCATTACAACATAACTCGTCTTTTTTTTATGCGTTTTAAATTTATAAGAAAATAACTAATAAATTATTATAAAAAATGCTAATATAGTTTTTCAAAAATAAAATACATAAATATATCAAATATATTTTTAATAAAAATTATTTAAAATAAAAATATCTCACAATATAAAAATAAATTAAATATAAAAATATACCATAATTAATCTATGAAAAAATATTTTATATTTAAAAATTAATATTTTATTTTTATATATGCAATATAGATATAAAATTGAAGATCATGAAAAGGTGATTAATTTGATATATTTTTCCATAAAAAATGGAGTTGAGATAAAAAAGTTATAAGCCTTTGAAAATTGCAGTGAAAAAGTAAATAAATACAAAAAAAATTGATTGAATATCATACTTTCTAAAAATATAAAGATGATTTAGACGAGAAAATGACGTATCTGTCAATTTTTTCAACTGTCATGATTTATATAATTATAGATTACCTTGGTTTGTTAATTTATCTACATTTCCAATCAATTATAAAAAAAAATTAAAAAAATAGAGGTCTACATAGCTATGGATAATTACCTTAAATAAATATTTTGAAGAACATAGACAAAATATATTATTTAACATATCTAGACAGTATTATCCGAAAAAAGATTATATAAAAAATAAAACAACTGAATTTCTAAAAATAATTTAAAAAACTACCATAATATTGTTTATTCCATACACATCTGCTCCCACACTGTACATCTTGATGGTGTCACTGATCTCAACAAATTGTGCCATATGCATGTTGGGGTCTTCTAGTGCACCACGCCCAAGCACCAATGATATCAATAACGGTTTAAGTTCAAAATTGGTGGCACCTATGGCTTGCAGTCTTGCTCTTCCATAATTTCCAGCAAGTAAAGGCTCTAAATCCTTTCGAATAAGTGGAGGACCGATTGGTGGGATTGAAGGTTGTCGTTGTTGTCTTATCAATGCTCTCAACTCCTCTATCCCTTTACGCGTAACTTCTATTTCATCTATTATATTCTTCACCATTATGTCTACTCAAGTTCTCGATGTGCTTCTATGTCGGGCAGTCGCTAAGATCTCCAAATCAATTGGTATTAGATTTCTTGTACCTTTGGATCGAGTGTCCATAAACTAACTGCAAACACACGGGATGAATAAGATAGAGAAACTAGAACTAGGAACTAAACTAAATATAATATACACTTTAAATTAAAGTCTAATAACTCAAACGAATATTAGTTGTAATTTACGACAGTCCCTGGGAACGGTTCCATAAACTTGTTCGCTCTTTTATTTTCCTTAAAAACAACTCGCAAGTGCACAAGGCAATTTATAGTAAAACTATGATATGAACATATATCGCATCCACAGAGAATGTCTAAAGTATATTCAAGTAAGTACTCGTCTATCGTATTATACTTTATCTAAAGATTCGAATATTTGTGATTGATTGTATAAACGAAAATAAAACAAAGGGTAGAAACAAATATCACAAAACACGATCAAACACAACTAAGAAACTTGAGGGATAAAATAGATTCTAGGGACATACATTCCTATGGTTCATATGTGTTCTTTTAATATATCAAACCACCTTTAATTTCTATATTCGTGAGAGAATCACTAATGTAATTGGATCCTCTCTTTTCCAGTTAGAACCAAACATAGATTAGACTTCATTGATCATCTATCGATATCATAGTATTATCTAACTCCCAATAGGTCATAGGATTTATTCTCATCATAATACTTTCCAATCTCTCGATCTAGCAAGTTTATGTTATGCATTCATAATCCGTTAATCAGCCCTCTCGGGTAATAATGAATTAACTACACATATGCATTTATTCGCCACATAGTTTCATACGACAATCAAATCAAAGAAGTATAAATGAATATAGAAAAGAAAATAATATGATCAAAGAAAAACATATGAATCCATAATTGTGCAAGCGCTAAAATCACTAAGTGTTTAGCTAGTTATAATCAATATGTAATCCACATGAAACATATATATATATATATATATATATATATATATTTATATTTATATATATAATAGTAAACTGAATGTTTCTATATTTGTTATTATCATTTTTCTCGCCCATTTTTCTTTCCACAAATGGAAAGACGAACTTTTAGGAAATATTTTTATATTGCTAACCAACAAGCATTCATTTTAATTTTTAATATTTTTATTTGTTAATATTGATAGTGTTACAAATTTTATCAAAATTAATTAAAAAATTTCATATATCTTCATAATTACTTGATTTTAACAAATCAATTATGAATTTGTGGCATATTCGATACTATATATAATAATAAAAAAATGCTCACATTGATATACCAAATTTTATTCAATTTTTCTTTATATCAAGAGAAAATACTATATATTTGGTAATTTGATAATTGTATTTTATAATAAAATTAATTAATGTTCACATATGATTATATATATATATTTATATCCTTATTATGATCATGGTACATGTATAATTTATTGAACATAATTATATATATTTTAAAAATATTAATTTTATGTATTTATGAAATTTAATAATATTATACTATAATAATATGTTCGTGCATCACACGGGAGAAGATACTAGTTGATAATCATAGCTAACATCTATGAATAAAAGAAAATAGAACTATTGATTGAAACCAAACTATCTTCGTTTCTCTCTCTCTCTGATGATAGGTTGCTTGATTCTATGTTGTATCCTCGTTTCTAGCTCTAAAATATAATGATCTTCCTCGTTCCCACGTTACCCCTTTTATAGAGGTCGATTAGGGTTTTAGTTCTCCCAAAAATTTCCTTTGAAACAAAAGGATAAGTACAACTCGTGATCCTAAATCTCATTTGGAACAAGCACAAATCGTGATCCCCAAAAATCTCTTTTGAAATAAGAGGATAAATTCAAATCACGATCCCCAAAAATCTACTTTGCAACAAAATGATAAGTACAAATCGTCAAATGTCGATTTTCCTGTTAAAACTTCAACAAACTCATGACGTAACAAAATATAGCAAAAATCATTATAAATTCAACACTTAATTACATGTAATTTACTAAAAACTATACATAATAACTTTGAATTACACGTAAATATTTATGATTTAAGTTCCATTTATACTAAAAAAAAATGCATAGGAGAAATTTAGGAATAGCTTGATTTATATTCTTATGATGAGCATGATTAGTAGATACATTGGCTACATTGGCTCCGTTACTAAATAAAGTCATAAAATATATGCTTAAATAGAAGTTGTGCGATATTATGTAAAACATATAAATGAGGCTTACCTCCAATATATATAATATATATATATATATTATATATATACACTATTAATTAACTAGATCGATCATTTAAAGTGATATAATTTGAATATTTGGAATTTTCCAAAGTATTACTTATCTTTTTTTTTTTTTTTTTTTTTTGGACCGGGGAAGTGTTACTTATCTTATGTATACCAATTACTGAACATATATGCGTAATGTGATTAGAAAGAGAAAATAATAATTGATGTTCATATATTGGCATAAACCCCAGGCACTATTTGGTCGGCACGTGGCACAAGGGGGCTCCCCCCTCTCCGTGGATTCCTTTAGAGCATCCACAATGCCATCCAACCATTCTCTCTCCTCCATATATTTTTTTTTAAACACTTAATTTATTTACACACTCCTCCATTCATTTATTCATGTATATATATTCAATACACTTTTTTTATGGATTTCATATTTTATTTTATTTATATTTTATTTTATATTATTAATAATTAAAATATATGAATAATAATATTATTTATCAATACTATTACAATAAATATAGTAATTCTTTATACACTAAAAAAAAAAACACGACAATCAAAATAAAATATTGAGTGGGAAGATTGAATTGAGAATATGAAAAATTTGGAGGAAATTGAGAATTTGGGGACGATTCATCTTCATCAACATTTTGAGATTTCTGAGATGAATTACTGAAATGGAATTTGTTATTTTTATCCATTTCGGATAAAAATTAGCAATTGAAAAGAGAGTTTGAAAGTAAAAGACAATTGAGAAAGATACTAAAGAGTGTGAATTTGAGGTATGGATGAGAAATAATGAAATGAGAAAAAAAAAAGAAAAAAAAGAGGTATTTATAGAAATTAAGGATATATCCTTATATTCAACGGATAGACAACGGTTATATTCTGAAAAAAAATATATAATTTAAAAATATTTTAAAAATAACAAATGGCTATGTAATTTTAAAAAAAAATTGCATAGAGCCTAACGGTTCCTTTAAAAATATATAAAATATAAAAATAAAAAGTTATGACAAAAGCAGCAAGGTGGTCCGCAATTGAAGCATCCAAATTTTAAAACACTTTTATTTTCTTTCTATTAATTTTTTTTTCCCAATAATTTTAAACATTGAACAATAAATTTAATTTTTAAATATGCATTTGGATTGACCGGATGCTCTTACCCTTATAAGGAAACTCCTCCTCCCCAAGGGACTCTTCTGCCCACTCTCTCTCTCTCTCTCTCTCTCTCTCTCTCTCTCTCTCTCTCTCTCTCTCATCTTTCTCTCCCTCCAAATCTCTCTCTCTATTTTCGTCCCTCAAATTCTACTCGATCTTCCAACTATGATCCGGACGCGTGAATCTGCGTTAAGTCTCATATGTTCTTTCGTGTCAATCAATCTAATATTTTATTAGTGTGATTTTATATATAATATTAATAAAGTATAATATTATATATAAGTTTGTCTTAACTATTTAGTGTTGTTATCAACTGAACAGGAGATTGGAAACGTGACCAAATATTACAATAAGTTGACTGTCCACAATTCTGAATTGAAAGCACCAACTTCTTACCAAAAGAAAAGAAAGTGAAAATATTAATTGTGGAGTGTAAATGAAATTAACCCAACTTCATGACATTACTGTCGAAAAGTCTCAGCCCCTCTTCGCGGATCACATGGCAGAGGAACTGCATCCTTCACTTGGGCCAATTGCAGCCCAAGCCCACTCATCATATAATGGGCTTGATTTGCCCGTATGGTTCCAGATCTGAGTGTCCCTTCCAAATGGACCTGTCTCAGCAGTTGGATATGAGGAGAGAACATACTGATAAACGGGCCGGAGTTGCTGAGGCTAGGAGGAGAAGAATGGATTTAATCAGAATCAAGTCCATGAGGAGGGGCGGGGTTAAATTGGTGACAAGAAATATTTATAATATTCATGTATTAGGAAAGAAATATTTAGATCAATTTATTAGAAAAAAAATATTTAGAATATCTATCTATTATGAAAGAAATATTTAGAATACCTATTGTTTTTTTTTTATTAATATCTTATATTTAATTTTTTGAGTCTTGTGCTTCAAGATTTTGTAATTGTGTATATATTTGTTTTTGTTGGATAATAAAATTAAATTCTCATAACTCTTACATGATATCAAGTTTTAAGAGACTTACTTCTCTCCTTATAACGATCGAAAAGGCAAACCCATCTCCCGCCCCATGCAATGCCTTTCTCAATGGCAACCGCCACCCTATCGTTATCGCATCTCCTATCGCCCTCAAAATCGCCGTTTAGGCGCCACTCAAACTTACCACCGACAACTATACTGCATGGCGATTCCAGTTTAGACCTTGTTAATCGGGCATGACCTTCTGGGTTTTATTGATGGCTCTACATCGTGCCCAGCTGCCACCATCGTCTCCGGTGATACTATCACTACCAATTTGGATTATTCTTTCTGGATCCATCAAGATAAACTAATCTTGAGTGTATTATTTACACTCTTTCGCCAAATTTGATTCCTTTCATTGCTTCCTCCAACACTTCGGCGAATGCATGGAAAATTTTGTAGGACACGTATGCCCGCCCAACCCGCGGCCTTATCAACATCCTAAAGATCCGCCTTTAAAACCAAAAAGGCACCCAATCCATCACAAAATTTCTGCATGATGTCAAATTGATTGTTGACAAACTTTCCCTCATGGGTATAACCACTAACTCTGATGACCTTACTATTCGCATATTGAATTGCTTTGATGATAATTACCGCAAATTATCAAACACGATCCAAACTCGAGAAAATCCAATCTCGTTGGGTGAGCTCCATGAAAAACTCATCAATTGTGAAGCTCATATTCAATTGCAAGCATATGCCAAGCATGTGTCTATGCCAACCACTGCACTTTGGGCTAACACCTTCCGCCGACCATCCCATGGCTTAGCCTGTGCACCTACTAATTTCCGTTCGCAATACCATGCCGAACTGCCACACCCTACTTCTACTTTATCTCAGTCATGCCCCAACGATAATGCTAACCCTGCCGGCCACAAACCCTATCTTGGCAAGTGTCAATTATGTCATGAAACAACCTACACCGCCAACTGCTGGCCGTCGTTTCAATCCATTCCATGGTAGCCCCCACAAGCTTCTACATGCGTTTGGCATATGCTTCTCCAACCACACATATGGCCAACTACTCTCCCTATTTGGACGAATGAATATTGGATCCTGGGGCATCCCATCATGTGACCCATGATCTTGCCTACTTGTCGCTTAATTCCCCTTATGATGGAGTTGTTTGACTAGTTGGACTAGTCATTGGTAACAGTTATGGTTTACATATTTCTCACACTTGGTCATCTTCGGTTATCTCTAGTTAATTCGTTACTTCTCAATAATGTTTTATATATGCCTACCATGAAGAAGAACTTGATTTATGTCTCCCAATTGTGATTGCATAATGATGTTGGTATTATTTTATCTATAGTTGATTTTTAGGTGAAGGATCGTTGGAGGGGGCACAACTATTTTGCGGCCAACATAAAAATGGTGTCTACATCAGGCCGTCTTATGTGGGTGCTTCGACTCTTTCTGTTTCTAAGTCAAATATTTTGTTGTGACATTCTGGATTAGGTCATCCATCAAGTAAAGTTTTCAGTCATTAGTGGTTTCTCATCGTACTCAGTTGTCCCCCACACATATTTCGAATTTTTCTTGCACTACTTGTAAAATCAATAAAAGTCACAAGTGCAACTTCTTCAATTATTTCCACTCGTCCACTTGATGCTATTTAGTATGATGTTTGGACTTCTCCTATTATTTCCACCGTCGGATATAAGTATTATGTCATATTCGTTGATCACTTTACAAAATATATTTGGTTTTACCCTTTACCCAACAAATCTGAGGTTTGTGAAGAATTAATTCACTTCAAATCCCTCGTTGAAAAATATTTTAATCAAGTAATTATCACTCTCTACATTGATAATGGTGGAGAATATATTGGGCTTTGCTCTTTCCTCTCCTCCTATGGCATCACCCATCTCACCACTCCCCCTCACACTTTAAAGAATAACGGTTATTCTAAATGTTGTCATCATCAAATTATTGAGACTTGACTTACGCGCCTCCACCAAGACTCTATGCCATCCTCGTGTTGGCCATTTACCTTTGCTATGACAATTTATCTTATAAATCGAATGCCAAAAAAAATCTCTACATCCCTCATCTTTCAAAAAAGTATTTGAAAACCCTTTAATTTGTCAAAATTATGAGTCTTAGGGTGTCAATGCTACCCCTGGTTACAACCCTACAACAAACACAAACTTTCTTGTCCTTGTGTCTTCCTTGATTTCTCTTTATCTCAAAGTGCTTATGTCTTCTACATTTCCTCCACTTTTAAACTCTTTCACTCTCATCAAAATGCCTTGAGTGTGTCTTTCTGTTTACCTCAGAACCACCTGACTCTTCTCACATGGAACATATGCCTTCTTCTCTTCTTAAGATGCCACCCACACCTCCTCTAGAGCCTTTTGGAGTCCTACAACAGCCACTAGACCCCCCTGTCCCTTCCCTTCACTGTCATCTATTGCACTCTCAGCACCTCCGCCTCCAATCAACACTCACCCCATGCAGACTCGTGGTAAAAATAATATTCGGAAACCTAACAACAAATATTGTTTAGTATCCTCCACGTGTTTTGCAGATGTTGAACCTACATATATATGTGACTCAAGCACTTTCTAATGCCCATTAGCAGTCTGTTATATCTGATGAATTTGATGTTTTACTTTGGAATAACACTTAGGATCATATTCCTACCACTGCTGGCTATAATATGGTGGGTTGCAAGTGGGCATTTTGAATTAAGCAACATCAGATGGTTCTATGGAGAAATATAAGGCCCGATTAGTGGCTAAAGGGTTTCATCAATGTCCTGGAGTAGATTTCTTCGATACATTTAGTCATGTGGTTAAACCAACAATCATTCGGCTTGTTATGAGTTAGTCGTCTCATGTGGTTGGCCTCTTTGTCAACTTGATGTCAATAATGCCTTTCTCTAGGGGCATCTTGTTCATGAGGTTTTTATGTCTCAAACACCTCATTTCGTTGATCCGAATTACCGATCTCATATATGTCGACTAAATAAACCAATCTATGGGCACAAGTAAGCATCCCGCGCTTGGTACATAACCCTTCGTGGTTTTCTGATTGATTTTAGCTTTCAGGTTACCAAGTCCGCTAACTCCCAGGATGACATCACTGCATATTACCTCGTTTATGTTAATGATCTGGTTGTCTCTGGCAATGACTCTACTTTTGTCTCACGTGTGATTTCAACCTTGGGGCCCGCTTCTCTATCAAGGATCTTGGTTATTTTTCCTACTTTTTGGGTGTTGAAGTATTCATGCATGGTGACTCTTGTTTTCTATCGCAGAGAAAGTACATCATTGATTTTTTAGCTCATCACCGAAAGCTCGATTCCAAGCCAGTCTCCACTCCCCTTACTGTTGATTCTTCTCTCTCAGCTCATGACTCTCCACCATTGGTCAATGGTCTGCCCTACCATCAAGTCATGGGGGCCTTGGAGTATTTTCTCCCGACTCATCCAGATATTGCTTTTGTGGTCAATGACCTCTCCCAGTTCATGAACTCCTTCATTGGAGTGCGGCCAAACAGTACATATGACCGTGGGCTTACCCTTCGTCACTGTCCTTCTCTTTGCTTGCATTGTTTCTCTATTAGGAAAGAAATATTTAGATATATCTAATAGGAGAGAAATATTTAGAATATCCATTTATTAGGAAAGAAATATTTAGGATATCTATCTATTAGAAAAGAAATATTTAGAATATCTATTTATTCTTTTGTGAATATATTGTATTTAATACTTTGAGTCTTGTCCTCAAAGACTTTGTAATTGTATATATATTTGCCTTTGGTGCATAATAAAATTCAATTCTCATAACTCTTCAATTAGGATTTATGAAGTGTGAATCTTTTAGATCTTGGTTTAGACAAGTAATTATTATTTCAATTCAATTTTTTGGTAGTTGTTGGAAACCAATTTGATTTATTCAATTCATAAAGTTTCTTGAATATAATATCTTAATTTTATTTTATATTTGAATTTAAGGGTATGTTTCTGTTCCAAGTAGTAATCAAGCTTGATTCGATTGGTAAACTATATATGAAACTAACTTACTTTAGATTGATTTCTTTTAATTTTATAGGTCAATTGAAGTTGGATCACCTTCATAAAAGTATACTACAATTATAATTATTCAATCTATGATAACATGACATGTTAATCTTGTACTCCGATTCATCTCAAATCATTAGTTATGTTATGCACATGTGAGATAACCCAAAATTTTATTGCATTAATAAAATTTCTTGTATGAAAGTACTAATGATCATGATCTTATTAACTTATAATATGAAAGTTTTTCTAATTTTTTATGTGAGAATATTTAAAATTTCATGATATGACATAAATTAAGTAAGATAATTTTATATTCAAACTTCCCATGATTTTGTATTCATTATTTGAGTTACTAAAAGATTAATTTTACAATTATAAAATTTTACGAGAATTCTCATGACTTCATAATGAAATATTCTAATTGAAATTGTTATGATTTTATGTGCGGAATTGAAGTATTTAGAGTATGATTAAGTGATTTAATAGAAATTTACATTATTGTATATTTAATTATAAGATTTTGATTTTCAAGATTTATGTATAATTAATTGAATTAAATTAGTAGAATGATAATTGATATTATTATGAAATGCCATGATTTATTATATTCTATGACTTCGTGATTTTATAAGATCATTCCATAATTTTAATGTGCAATTTATGAAACTATTGCAATTAGATTATTTTTATGATTTTATAATTTTTATGTGGCATAAAATTGAGCAAAAACATGATTAAATATGTATTAACACCGGATCATGATTTAAATCTATTAGGCTATAATTGGGTTTAATAAAATCAGAATTAATTTTTAAAGTTCAAATTCTGAGGCCTGGAGCCCAATAAGATACTAATACCAGATATATATATTGAATAAAGGATTAATTAAGGGTTAATACTCATTTACTTACATCCCAAAGTAAATAAAATTAGGGTAGGTTAATCTAGGTTGATTGGATGGCGTCTTCGTCTCCATAAAATTGTTTCTTTTTAAGCTTTTGTTTTATAGATTTTTGCCCAGCCTAGCAGGTGTCCGTATATTGTAAAATTATGCATCAATGGATGTCAGTTTTCAGATATTCAAAAGGTTGAATGTTCTTCACTTAAAGCTTGTCAAAATTCCTATGGTGCCTGGTTAGATTATTCATAAACTTGTTACTATTTTATTTCACTTATAAACGACTCACAAGTATACGAGGTTAATTATAGTAAAACTATGGTCAGAACATGTATCGTATCCACATGATCTGTTTAATGTAAATTCAACTAAGTCGCCCTCTATATTATTCTACTTTATTTGAAGATTTGAATTGTAATGATTGATGATTAAAATCGAAATAAAATAGAAGATAGAAATTAAAACACAAATCGGATTCAAACAATGAAAAGACTTCAAAGGTTAAATAGATAGGACATGCACTCCTATGATTTATATGACTTCTTTTTAATCTATCAAACCATATTTAATTATTATATTCATAGGAGAATCACCAATATAATTTGATCCTCACTCGAGTTAGATTCAAAAGTAGATTTCTCAATATCACAATGTTGTCTAACTCTCAATCGTTCCTCAGATTTATTCTCCTCACAATATTTACTAATCTCTCAATCTAGTAAGTTCATATTATGTATTAAGTGGGTATTTTAAATTTTCACCCATATAATATTTCTCATATTAGGGGACAACTGTTTAATGGTGAAGTTTATACTGATTACTTTCTATTCCTCAAATAAAGGTAAAGAAACACAAGAGCCTACATATGCCTATGCTTGTCTGCAAAGTCGTAGATAGTCTAAGATTTTGACAAATAAATCAAATGCAACCTCCAAATAGAGATTTTCTTACAAAAATTTAAGAAAATCATTTCCAATAGTAAGAATTAGTATCAGTTCTACTGACATGAATCAATCAATACAAATTTTTTATATATTTAATAAGCAACAAAAGAAGCAATATGCTTACTAGGAACGGGAGACGCAAAAATGCAATAGGTGATGGCCTTCCAATCGCTAATGGGAGATGCGACCCTTAGCTTTTGAAGGAATCTCTAAAGGGAAACAAATAAGGATGATGAGCTACCAATGGTGACAACAACAATTATGAACTTTTTATTTCTGGATTATTTCAGCATCAAAATTTTGCAAGAAAAACAATAGAAATTGGTTGTGAAATTCGTATGAGTGGGTCCTAAATCATCAAGAACATCGGGGAGACTAAAAGAGTGAACTTTTTCTTTCGGATCAACGCGCTTGATAAGAACTAAAAAATGCTCACAAGACTACAATACAAATATAATCAACAAAGAAAAAACGTGCCTGATCGACAAAGCTTTTTGTAATTTTTGACGACGGAGGATGCCGGTGAAAAAGTTGTGCCTGCTGGAATTTGGGAGGAAAGCTAAGTTGTTTCTCCTTTTCCGTTGCCTTCAAATTTGAGAGGAAATCTACTACCTATGGTTTTATCTGGGAAGCTGTAATTTTACAAATAATTGAGGGATTGTTTTGTCATTTTACAACTTTTGCATCATTAGGATAACTTATCACACCCCAATTGAAGGGATACAAAATCAAACCATTTGCCTGATTTTCAAACTAGTACCAGGGCTTTGAATTTGTAGTCATACAAAATAAATGGGGGATTGACTTAGATAACATATCCTTATCCAAGCTAATCCCCCAAAGTAAACACACCCTTATATGATTGTCTGTCTACAATATTTATGAAGAATTATCAGTCTTGTTATGCTTTTGAAAGTTGATTATTTATGTGAAATAGAGATATTGGTATAGATAACTTATCTATGAATTGCACGCGCTTCAAAAGAATGGGTAATTTAATATAGTGAATTTTTTTAGAACAAATAATGAATGAACTTGAATTGAATTGAATTGATTTGGTAATATAATTGTTAATTGTTGAAAGCATGACCCTATGACTCGTTTCCTCTTTCGAATTTCTCCACATCTTTGTCTATCTATCTTTTGATTAATTGATTTGTATGTTATTTCATTTAATATTTCTTAGTAGCTAGATAAACACACTCTATTTATTCGAACATCTAGATAAAGTAAAGGATGAATTTGTAATACTTGATAATATTCACCGAACCTTGTGGATACGATATTGCTTACTACTATTTTATAAACTACCATGTACACTTGCAGGATAGCGTGTAGATTTAGGCAAACAATGATCGTTGCATACTGTATAAAAGTTGAATTTGTAGCATGTTTTGAAGCCAAAATTCAAGAAAATTAGTTGTGAATGTGCTGGATATATAAAATTGAAGTATCTTGTTGTTAGAAGAAGTTGAGACAGAAAAATGTCAATTGAACATACTAGCACCGATTTCACATTGCAGAACCGTTGACTAAAAAATTGTCTTCAAAGATATTGAAAAGATTCAATAAACTTGTGATGTGTATTTAACACTTTGGCTCAATATGAATTGTTTTTTATATTTAACAATATATTTTTGTTATTGATGTATACATAAATGTTGACATAGAGTTTGACAGGATACATGAGTCATATTAAGTAGAAAATTAATATTTTGATATATGGAAGGAGATTGGCCGTGTAAATGATAGAACCATGATGACTCATATTAGTCTATACTTAATATTGACACTATGATCTAACCAATGAACTTATGACTTATCTGTATGCTGTGCAAATTATATTATAATTTAAAATATGAAAAAATAATTATACCACATTCAGCTTTATTTTATCAATATATATTATGTGACCACATTAATGCACACATAATATGTATCGATACAATCAAACAAGAAATATAGCACACCGGCATGTGGAACAGATCTAAGCACTAGGCCACTCCATATTTCTGCATCTCTTCTGGGCATTTTTCTCAACTGAAAACATAATTACATTATAAGGATCATATTAAAGTGAAAAGGAGGCTTGGGAAAGACAGAAGATTCATAAGCGCGGAAAATAATGCAACAATAAACTAAAACAACAGCTTCCAGTGAGGGTTAATATTACTAAAAGAAGAAGAAAATTGGATGATTGATAAACTGATCTGATCTGATCTGTCTTAGTTTACTTTGTTTCTGTCAAAAGCCAAAAGTTTTCAATCATTTAGAGCTCCAAATTCATGCACAACCGAATAGCCTTAAGTTGGTTATCGGAATTTTGTTTGTCACCGAAAGTGCTTCGCAGCCATTTTTCTAATGCTCAAAATATAAAAGGATGCATCATACTCCTTTATTATCCCATTTATGGATATTAGAATATTTGCAAATACATAAAATAGGAAAAGCAAGTATGAAGTTGAAGTGAACGCGTTAACAAATCTTCCAATTCATATATTATATATATTCCTTAAATTGATGCACACCAGAGGAGATATATACACCAAACGTGTTTTTTTTTTTTTTTTTGAGACGAAGGAAAATAATAAACAACCGCCATAAAATTATACTTTAATTATACAGTCAAAAGTCTCTAAACAAAAAATAGTGTTTAATATTAAAGTAAAAATTGTATATGAACAAGAGCCCTTAAGAAATGAGACATTTTCACAATGTCTTATTTGAATTATATTAAATGCAACTTTAGCAATTAAATTGAAAACCGTATTAATATACCTGTTAACTTTTGCATGTTCTATATATATCCAACCTATAATTTTATTTTATGCTATATGATAATAACCTCGAACTTTCGATTTCATAAAATTTAGGGTTCCTGAATTAGACACAGCCATTTTAATGATAGGGCCTCCCTGCGGCAGAAAAAGACTCCACTAGTTGTACAAATTGTGTAGCAAAAAGTATAACATTATTTGTAACTACCAATCTTGTAATTCCAGGAAACTTGTAATTTCAGTAAAGTAGCTTAACTTTGCTTAAAAAGGAACATCTCAACCACCACACTCAGAACGAAATTCACCGTGAAGCAATTGCTAAGTCTCTGTCTCACTAATTTGCTAAATCCACAACAAGAAAATAACAGAATAAACTGTCAAAATTATGGACGCATTTCTATACATATTGCCTGCAAAATGGGCCGGGTCGGGGCAGCTCGCTTTACAATCTTGAAACTAATTTCCTTGGAAGTTCATGTTTGTTGAGTCAAATTTATGAGTCTCTATAGCTGAAGAAATGAGAGTGACAGAAAAATTGTTGCAGCACAAAAAATGATATCAGATCGCAAGTCAAGATTCGATGATCCCCCTTTCATAAATGCCGGCAGCCATGATGGAAGGGTGCTCTCAAGAGGTGAATCGGATGGCTCCGCCGTGGTGCCAGCTGCATCCGGTGGTGCCAGCCCATTCGGCGTTGTTGTTGTTGGTGGTGATGACGTAGACTTCTGGCTGGAGAAAATATATGATTTACAATGCAATACGTTAGAAAATGTTTAAGTATTTGAATCTTTAAGTAGTCCAAAATTTATTTTTTGTTGAATTCAACTAATACTTTAAATGTTCAAGCTGTAATCATATATTATAGAGAGAGAAAGAAGAAAGGGGGCAAAAGAAAGATTATGAAACAACAGAAAGCAGATGCACTAAAAGATTCTGCTCGTTTGCCAGCACTGCCACTAATATTCTCGCAATTGATTAATTTCCCAAATAAAAAATCAATTTTTAGTGATTAAAAAAATACTATAATCAGACATTAAAGAATATATATGCATGTAAAAAGAAGACGACATCGGATAAAATGCATCATAGGTACCTTGTCCGCGAAGGGCAGAATGTAATCGTATAATCTGCTCCACTGCACGTAAAAGTGCTCGTAGCATCATCGTACGCGTAGCTATACGATCTCGGGCAGGCATTCTTGAATATCGCCGAGTACATCGACGGCCTGCACGTGTTGGGTGAGGCGTACGCGCCGCTGCAACAGTACTCCGGGCTGCCAAACGCCTCACATGCACTCTTGCATGCTTGCCCGTCCCCTGCCCGCAGCTCATTCGGACACATCCGGTTCAGATCGGTTACGCAGCCGGTGGCACCACAGGCCCCTGAACCACCAACTGTTTCCACGATCATCGGCAGATTGTAGCCGTCGACGAGGCTGACGTCATAGAAATCTGGTGCGCCAGAACCGATGGTGAATTCGGCTAAGGTGGCCGGAGGGGCAGCCCCTGCTCCATTGCATTCGATTTGGTTGGAGCCGCAATCGCCTGTGGCGCAGGTGCCTTGGCCGGTGGAGGGGTCGAATGAGCAACCGGTTCGGCCCCAGAACCGGCCAGACCAACCCGGTTGGACTTGGAAGGACCTGGTGGCGTGGGATGTAAGTTGGAAACCGGTGGTGTCCAATCCGGGGCTACCGGCATTGGATAGTATTCCGGGCCATATGGTGGAGCCGCACCTGTTTACTAGCGTGATTGTAGCCCCCAAACTAACTGAAAAAAAAATATACATATCCCATAATTATGATCTGAAACAAAATCCGATGTATTATATAGTACATGCAAGAAATGAGACATAAGTAAAATGTGAGAGACAAACTTTGTTGTATACCTTCGATCATGAGAAGGAAAAAGAGGGGGATGTAAAGAGAATGGTATGAAGATGAGGACATTTGTGATGAGTAAGAATGAATGTTTATTGTGAGAAAGAAGATGTTATAATGAAGATTCAAGGAGAATTAATGAAGCTGAAATACTGAGTAGGGTTAATGGTGATTTATAGAGGAGAAGAATGTGAGGGTTTGAGTTGGGTCAATGTGAAACCCATAAAATTTATCTTCCTGATAAGAGAGAGAGAGAGAGAGAGAGAGAGAGAGAGATAGGAGATCGAATGGGGAAGAAAAACTTGTAAGCCAAGATCCAACTATATATATACACAATGACACTGCTAAAGCTGAATGCAGTAGATTTATTAATTAAGGGTGAATATGGAAAAAGTTAAAACAGGTTGGCCCCCCTCATACGTGTGTGGGGTGTGGCGGGCCAAGTTTAGGATTCTATATTCATACTGCTTTACATATTAGAGATGTTGAACGAGCTGTCGGTTTCGGGGCTAAACCTAATGGGTTTTAAATTAATTGGGCCTCGATTTAATTGGATCATTGTAGGGCTAAATCTAATTAGTTTTGAGTTAATTGAACCTCGATTTAATCGGGTCATTGTAAACCGGCTTGTATTATGGTGAACCTAACCCTAAACCTATCGGATTCGGGCTAATCGGGCCACTATCGGACTATGAGCCGAAATAATCAAATTATATATTTAAATTTCAAATTTTAATTAAATGCATATTATACTCTATTTAAAATACAATTTTAGATAACATTAAAAATTTATATATTTTATAACTTTTATATCACTATAAAAATTTAAATATTCAAACATTTAAGTGATATACACTATTTAATGCTCTCAATTATAGTTTTAAGAGCATTCACGTCATAAAATTTGAAATCATGTTACATTTAAGTTCTAAATTTAAATGACAGTATTTATAATCTTCTAGTAATTAAACATAAATTTTAATATCTTCTACTAAAAATCAAATATGGTATATGAAAAATAATTCAAAATGGTGTATATTATTAATTCGATATTAAGAAATAGACAAATAAGAAGAAAAGTTCGGGCTATCGGGCTAGCCCTATAGAGCTTCGGGCTTCGGGCTAACCGGGCACGGGCTAACCGGGCTGATTTTTAAACGAGCTAATAAAACTAAACCCTAACCCTATAATTTTTTGGACTAAAGGGGTCGACCTGTCGGGCCATAGCCCTTTTAATATTCCTAATTAGATAAATACCTTGAAATTTCTGATTTAAAGTAAATCAACTACGCGTAGAATTCATAAATTTCGATCATTTATTATTAGAATATCTAATGAATTCATAAATTTCGATCATTTATTCATAAATCAACTAAGCGTAGAATATCTAATGAATTCCGATTTGCTTATGTTAAGTAAACTCCAACTATATTGATATATTTGGAAGACTTATATATTAATATATAATAACCATCTTTATCACATGTGGTATTTAGGGAATACAAATATTTTATGAAATATATATTTTCTTCTATATAATATTGGTGTGTGAGTTAAACGATATTCAATTTCATATTTTTTTTTCCACTTTTTTCTTAGATTGTTCTCAATATTTCTGGTAGAGATTAAGACATATAATATTTGTGGTACTCTAGTAGTTAATTGGAGTGAGAATGACCGATTATCAACAAAGAATTGCATCGTAAAAGCTCGAGAAAGGCCGATAATTCAAAAAAGTACTGCATCGTGAAAGCTGGTAGACATGCCGTTGAACCTCGGGTGATACTTTTAATCCACTGTGTAAAAGATATTAATCTTCCTATTATTTGGCTTACATAAAATATTTGATTTGATTTCTAACAGTAGTATCAAAGTCATTAGGATTTGTACTCACCTATGTAAGTTTAATATTTTGGTTATTATTGCAAACGGCATGTTATATTTGAATTTTCTGAAATGACTTGCTATATTTGAATTTCATGAAATAATTTGTTGTATAGATACACATGTAATGGTATGGTGAATTTGATGTGTATTAATAATCGAAAAATATTTTGGAAAATTCAAATTTGCTAGATATTCATATTTTATTTGTTCATTAATATGTTTAGTTGCATATTTTATTTCAATTTTGTGATGATCAATATTTATTGATGCGCATGTTTATATTTGTTTAAATTATGTGTTAATTTATTATTTTTGAGATATGGGTGTATTATGATGAGGTACGAATACAAAATTATAATTTTATTTTCAATTTTTTCTAGAACTCATGTATTAGAGAGATCTTTTCCATGAACATGTAATTCAGGTTGTTTCATAATTTTCATCCATCATAAGCTATTATTTGTCTCGATATGGTGCACCAAGTGTCAAACATTTTCTATGCATGTCTATTCTTGTTGAATGCTTATAATAATGTATGTCTGATGAGCGTTAAATTTATTTTATTTCATATTGATAATTTTATTTTGATCATTGATTCAACGAAAAATGATTGTTAGCACTAGCAAATTTTAGGTCATGAAAGATATGATTCGAGAGTTTTAAAATACTGGAAACAAGCTCACCAATGAACAACAAGTTTTGGTTGTCCTAAGTCAATAATTCAATATACTTGGGGACATGTTAAGTTTGTCCACATTCAAAATCGGAAAATCCATACTTTAGATAGTGTTGCCAGTCATCTAAGGGTTGAGGCTGACCGTTGAGAGGCGGAGAAAGCATAGACTACAAATTTAAAACATGTTAATGTTTTCACATAAAGAATTACATAAAATAGTGTGAAAATAATTAGTTAGGATTTAATTCATATTTTAAATTAATAAATATGATGATAACATTTTTTTATGGAGACACATCAAAATTGATAAAAAGTTAATTCAAAAGATTAATCTAATAAGATGTAATAATATTGCTTGTTTAATTAAAATATATATATATATGATAAATTGTGATATTTTGAAATTTTAAGGTAAAAAGTTTATAGGAATGGACATTTTCTTACATCTATCAACAAAATATATAAATAACTCATAAATTAATAAGTATATTATACGTAAATAGCTTTATTTTAAATTATATCAAATTTTAAGAAAATATAATTTTTTTTTCTCATATTGATCACAATTGTAGTTTAGCTAAATTGTAAAGTATGTAACTGATTAAAAAAAATTAGTTGTATGCACTATATTTATAATGTCAAAAAATCGTAGGTCTACAAAAATAATCCATTGGTATAGTGGTAAAAGAAGCACGTTAAAGGAGTTTTTTTTATATTCACTGGTAGTAAATAAATATATATATATATATATATATATATATATATATATTTGTGTGTGTGTATGTAAATATTACAATGTGTTGGAGCGGTCTAGTGGCAAAAGAAACCTTCCAAGGAGGTGAAGATTTGTGTGTGTGTTTTTTTTTTTTTTTTTAGTGTTTAATGGATCTGATATTAAACAAGTTGGGTTGGAGAATGTTATTCAAATAGTAACCGACAATGCATCAAATAACATAAGAGCTGCAAAGTTGTTGAGGGAAAAAAGACCAACTATGTTTCAGACCTCATGTGTTGCACACAATATCAATCTTATGTTTGAGAGCATCGCAAAACTATTCCCGGTTCAAGAAAATCTTTAATCAAGCCAAAGCTTTTGCACTTTATAAGATCCTAGCAATAATGAGGTCATATACAAAAAAGAGAGACACAGTGAGGCTAGGAGTTACTAGATTTGCTCTGGCATTCCTCACTTTGGAAAATATTGTTGAGGAAAAGGTTCAAATAAGTGCAATATTTACTAGCTTAAAGTGGAATGAATGCAAATGGTCCAATACTACAAAAGGAAAAACATGTTACTAAATGTGTTTAGTATCGACTTTTAGAATGATGTGACATTGTACTTCAAAGTTTTTGCACCTTTAATTCATGTGCTTCATATTGTTGAGGCAAATAAAAAACCATCAATAGGGTTTTACATGGCGAGCTTTTATAGGCAAATAAAAATGGTAAAGTTGCTCTAAGCAATTATCCTAAAACCTGTGACCTATGTTTGAGATTGTTGATGTGAATATGAAAGAAAGACTTGACACCCCGTTTAATTTGATGGCTTATTTATCGAACTTATATTACCACTATAATATTTCAAATCTCATATTAGACAATGTCATCTCAAATAGGGTCATTAATTGCTATAAATTTATTTTCCACAATGGCTTTAACTTGATGAGAAAAGTTATTAGTGTTGAGTTAAGAATAGGGAAGGAGTTTTGGGTGAAAATCTTGCAATGTGTAGTAAATGATGACAAATATGATCCAGTAAAACAATCTCCATATTGAATTTTTAATTCTCTGTTTTAGTCATTAATCATTCTTTATTTCATTTTTCTCATTATTTGCATTGTGCAGCAAAGTGGACACCACACCTAACTTGCAAAGAATTATTGTCAGGATCTTATCATTGACCATCAACTCTTTGGGATGTGAATGAAACTAAAGTGCATTGGAAGGGCTTAGTAACATACTAAAAGTAATATATAGTATTCATGTTCCTTTTTCAAGTTTTTTTTTTTTTTTTTTTTTTTTTTTTTTGTAGTTTAATATTCTATTGTATTTCTCAATTTTATTTGTTATTTGTACATACATATCAAGAAGAGAAATACACTAGATGTTTCTCAATTAAACAAGAAACACATTATGTTATTGAAAAATGATGCAAATAAAGCCAAAGATTGGATAGTTGATGAGATTGATATTAATGATGAAAATCTAGATGGGGTTAGTGATATTTTTATGGTAGATCAAAGAGAAAGACCTCGAAGAAGTAAAAGAGTGGGAGAACTTAAATTAGATGGTTTTGTATCTAAAGATAAGAAAGCAAATAAGAATGAATTTGACTTTGAATTTGAGTCGAATGATAAGTGTATATTAGAAAATTATAGAGAAGAAGAACGAGTTAGTAACATACAGAATGTTAGTATGACTCATTTGGAAATATTTATTTGTTTTGTCATCTTTATATTTAGAACTAAAACTTACGAGTTTTGCATTTTGCTATTGTTGTTAACTTGTAATTCATATTGATTACTGAGGAAGCATCTTTTGACCTTTTGAATTACATTATGACATCATAAAAATTATATTGTGATGTTATGGACTTTGAAAGTTTGAAATTTAAATTATTATTGCAAACTTTTATTTATTACAAATTTTATAGTATTTGCAAATAATTAAATTAATTGATTTTGATGTAGGCGCTTTAGGCACCACTCTACACCCGATTGGCACCTATAAAATTTATAATGCAAGCATACCTTCTTCAGCATCAACCCATAGACTCCACCTTAAAGCTTCTATTAACTCGTTCGTCTATTCGTTTTGCCATATTTCGTAGATAATGGTCTCATATTAGTCACTGACTACTTACTAAATGGCAAAGTGGTGCTCACTTAGATAAGACTTTATTAACTTGTTAGTTTGACGTATAAGTCCTCACACGTATCTTGGCCATCTATACAACCTTTTAAGTTTGTCAAATATATTAAACTTTAATTTCATTTTCTTTTCAATTTCTATGATTTAATAATAAACACACAAACACACACATATATATAATATACAAGTGTGCTTCTGCACACATATATGTACATATACATATATATATATATATATATCTTTTTTATTCTTTTCTTAGCTAAGTTTATTTTGAATTCTAATTAAAAACTAATTTTATTCTTAAATTAAGTTTAATTAACATTAAATAATATTTATTAAATCTAATTGTCATTAGAAATCTAATTACTTTTAGCTTAGTAGTAATTCAACTAATTCAAGTATAACTGACAATTCTATAATTTTTAATTCATTTTTTTAATTTCTTTATATATATATTATTTCAAATTTTCTTCTATTTATACCATGACGTATAAAATTTCATTTTTATGACAACCAGTAATTCTCCCATGCATTGACGGTTATTTGATTTATATAGTTGTAATGTCAACAATTTTAAATGTTGGTTAGTAGGTTTTTGTTAGAGATAACATTCATATGTTTATTTTTCATTAAATGAAAATTGTGAACATTTAAAAACTTGTATTTGTTTCATAAGATACACTTATATATTAGAAGTTTATCATTAATAATTGTAAAAGCATTTCAAATGTCATGTATGTATATTTAAGTTGATTTGTATCTATATAAGAAATAATAAGATTTTTATAAAGAATGTATATAAATATAAAAATGTATGTGTGTGTAGATATTTAGATTTATAAGATATGGAGATTATAATTATCATTTATTTAACTTATTCAAATCACGTGTTATTGCATACGTATAAACATTTTACTCATAATATATTAGTCCAAAAATAATAAAAATTATTTGTTGTTGAAATCAAAAGTAATAAGACATAAAACATCAACCATAAATATCGTAAATGCTCCTTAAAAAATATTAAAACAAAAGTAGAATTATCCAACAAAATATATGTTAAAATGTCCTAATTAGGCATAGTGATATTGAAACATATTGACTTTATATTTAAGAGCTCAAACAAACTCCAAAATGTCTTCAACTTCAAGCCCATTATTTGAAAACAATAATATATATGAATATATAAAATAAAAAATTAGCACAAAGAATTTCCTCAAATTGTCACTATTATTAAACATAACATTGGCATTCTTAACACTTGTTGTAATTTTTTAAAGATATAACTTCTAAAATTTTACAAGAACTAGCTATGATATATAACAAATAAACAATAAGAATTCATATCAAGATGAAATATATTATTTCACAAAAATTAATAAACAATCAAATTTTAAATTTACCAATCACAATGTATCGAAATAAGAACTTTACTAATTGTAGAATAAAAACGATTTATTGGTTTCATATTTGTGCTCAATTATAATAGGGCTTATGAATCTTCTTGTCATTCCAGAAACAAATTTTCAATGCACAACATTTTTCGAATGCATCTTATCTTTTTTTAGGTTAAATCGATATCTATAATGTCATAATATAATAAACAGAAATATGTTGTAAACATTATGTTCCTTAAATAGACACCACAAGAAACATATCAATAAATTAAAAAATATATGTTACTTTTTAATTCATCGTTGAGGGACTCAATTCCATGATATATTCTTCTCTCATAGAAAAAATCAATGAAAAATAGAAAAACTTTAAGTGACTACCACCTTCAAATGGAAGACAATAATAAAGTCTTCGTCTTTTTGAGAAAATTGTTCACGACGAAAATCTTCCCCCATCTCTATAATAAAAATGTTCATTCTCTTCAAAAACAATCTCAATAAGTCAATTATAATCGTACACATTTCTAATAGTCCACAACTAACTGCTATCCCCTCCAGTGATATACGTGAATACTTACTCTTCACAAAATTTAAAAAAAATAATTATGTTTTAGTGAATATATTATAAATATATATGTGTGTGTATGTGTATATATATAGTAGATGTATGTAGAAAGTCATAGTTTTGATACATATATATTTACCAGTTGATCCTAGTTATGGTCATCGTGTGGAGCACTCAATATATATTATTACACAAATTAATAATTTTTTTATTAAGATAAAACTCTTATTTTAGGATAGTGGAAAAAAAAAATATATATATATATGTTAATACGAAATTATTTTTTTTTTTACATATATTTACTAATAAAATAATAATTATTTCAAAAACCAAACCCAAACATGTCAAAGCCTATTTCCACTTCTTTAAGCATGAACACGATAATACTATAAGTATATTTTATTTTATTTTAAAATATACTATAAATTATACGCAAAACTTGAGGTAAACAGAAGTTGGATAAGGGTTGTCATGATTTGAGCAACTATTCTTTGGGCTAAATAAAATTGACAATATGCCTTCTACACGTTGTCAGGATGGCCGAGTGGTCTAAGGCGCCAGACTCAAGTTCTGGTCTTCGTAAGAGGGCGTGGGTTCAAATCCCACTTCTGACATAATTTTTTTCCTTTTACAATATATACATGAACTCTCTCTCTCTCTCTCTCTCTCTCTCTCTCTCTCTCTCTCTAATAAATATAATAGAGTATTTTTTTAATATTGTGCATGAGAAATTCAAAGAAGTATCTAAATAAAGAATTGAAGGCCCTGCACGCTTTGTTATTCAATAATCTTACCTTTTTTCTCCATTATCTTTATATTACTACCCAATTTCTTTTTTCTTTATTTTCAATTTTTTTCTTAAATATTCATAAACATGTATGACAAATTTCAGTGTTTTTTTTTTTCCCTTAACCCACTTTGGATAAGGGGCCAACCCTTTTCGACATACTTCCATAACAAAGAAGGAAAACATTTGTTTTTCCAGCCGACTTTTATCAACGTGCCCTTACTAAAGAATATTAACTACTTTTGAGTTTATCCAACCCATTAAATTGAATAACATTTAATATTAGATTATATTAATTAAACAATAACTTTATATCGTGTAATTTTGATAGCCACAAACCTTATATTATACACTTTTCATTTTAAAATAAAATCATGTTTTCATTACTATTTTTGCTATAGAATATTACTCTAGAATAAAGTATTATATAATACAATAATTATATTGTAATATCACCCTAAAATAATATCATGAAAATTTTGGTGAGCCAGGATAAAAATAGCAATACAAAACAAATGTTAAAGATAATAAATTGTTCTTGCAACAGTACTTTTGAAAATTGTGTAATGCCCTTACAACTTTGATCTCAAAAGTGAAAGCCGTAAGAAAATCAATCAATTGGTAAACGACATGTATCGTGTAATGCATAACGTGTTTGGACAAACTGAAGTAAGTGGAATTGACGCACATATTGTTTAACTCTTAATAGCCAAAATTTAAGTAGAAAAGAGTATCCAAATTTTCAATTCATGTATGTTAACTTTGATCCATTCATTGTACGATCGCCAATTGTACAACTTTTTTAAGAGATCACAAATTTTTAATTTTATCCAATTTATACATGATTGCTTCAAAATTATTGATGTGGCATCGAGTTGCCTATAGGATAGGTAAAATTAGAAATGTTCCGTCAGCAATTTTTAATGAGTTATTAGAATTTCAGTGAAGTCAAATATAAATTGAAAAAAACTATAAATTATAAGTTATTACTTAAAAAGAAAAAAAAAACCATAAAACTTAACAGATTTAAATTTATTGAACATAGAATAAGTTTTCTCCAAAAAAAAATAAGAAAATTTGGGTATCCAAATAATTGATTTTCACATCCATTTATGTGATTGATATGGTAATTTGGTAAGCATGGGTCTCTTGAACATCGAGAGCATCATGGACTCGATCAACATTATTATTTATTTGACTAAAAAGTATTTTTTTTTAATGTAACAAACTAATAGTAATATTTTTTAAATAAATAAATAATATTTTTTTGTTAAATAAGTAATATTATACATCGTATTGTATGGTGCACTGATGCATATAGATTTTTGTGATTTGTTAAAGTGTGTTATGTAAGTTGATAGATTGAGGAAGAGTGTTGTTGAAGTAGATATAGAAATTAGTAGAAGTTGGTTATGAGAAACAGGAGAAACATAAAGGTCAATATTTAGGATAAGATTTAGACAGAGAAGAAATTTGGTAATTTATGATTGGGATCCATAAAGATGATGCAATCTAAGTGTGGCCATCAAAGATTGGAAACAGGTCAAGTCTCACTGCCTGCTGATGCAAAAAAGCTGCCCTGCTTACACACCATAAGACAACCCATGCACATTCATACACCTTTCTCTCTTTTCTTTTTATTTTCATATTTTATATTTTGTGAGTTTTTAAATTTGTGATGCTTGTGCTTATCTATGTTACATGGTTATAAATATCCTAACACCAAATCATGTTTTCTATATATGTGTGTGTGTACATATTTAGTACTCTTTTATTGATGACATATTTTACCAATTAGACTGCAAATGTTGAAGTATATGAACTTTAAGATATACATGTTAGTGTATATCATGAACTTTATGCTTTCTTAATTATTTGGTATAATTTAAATTTACAAGTATCAAGTGAGCAAAGTCTTGAAGTCTTTAATATTGATCTTGATAAATATGTGGATATTTCAAAATAGGAAAACTTTATTTTTAAATTCATTCATTTTGGTTCTATTAAATATATAACTTCTAATTTTTATTAATGAATGTTAATTTTTAGTTTGTCCAATTGCCAGATTTTTCAGAATTTTTTAAAGTTTATCAAAAATTGTTGCATGACACCCATAGTCTCGCTTGTCCGAAGGCAAATCAGCTGCCCCATCAACAATTTTCGGGAACTTTAGAAATTTTGACAAATTTTTACAAACTGTAAATATGCTTCGAGTTTCACAAAGTGGAAAGTATGTTTTTTTTTTTTTTTTAAATTTTAAGTGCAGTTATAAAATATTTTACCTTATGAAAAAGGGTCCTACAATTCATTTTGCCCAACAAAAGAAGAATATTCTACAAAGAATATGAATAAGTAAACGTCAGAAATGATGCAACTTATATGAGGGCTTTACGACTGGGGACCTACTCTCACTATTCATGCCCAATAAAAGTTTGTTTTTCTTCTCTCTTCTTTTTCTCTTCACTTTTATCGATGTGGATTGCGCCCAGAGAAGAAATATTGATAAACCTAAAATCCTCTTTTAAGAGGGATAGTCTTTTCGTGATGAAAGAATGGTCATCTTTTGATAAGGTCTATCTTCGATCATGATCGCCATATCCAGCAACCTTTGTTCTTTCTGGCAATGGCGACTCTTTTTCTCAGAATTCAACAACGTGCATGGACATGTTTGTCTGTCGTGGAAAGGGCCCCAACTACAATTCTACCTTTCCATACACACACACACGCACATACACGTATGTATATATATACACACATTAGTTTCCAGAATACAAAATCCATTAATTAATTGATAAATTTTCTTCAACAGGCATCTGTGGATAGAGTTAGGGCCGGAAAGAGACAACTACACCAAACTCCATATTATGTGGAGGTGGATCGGTTGTATTAAATGGGGAACAATTGTACTGAATTATTCATTTTGTTTAGATTGTGTTTTTTAGCTTTGACTTTCAGTGAATTATCTTTGATCCCGTATTTTTTTTTAAATTTCAGGCATATTAATTTACATAATTTTTAAAAAATTTTAATGTGCTTGGATAGTAGGCCTTTTTCAGAAAAACAAAAAAAAAAAATCAAACGTAAACAAAAATAAATAAATAAAACAATATAATCTATTATAATAATAATTAATAAATTGTAGAAATACACGGTCAACATGCACAAATCTAGAAATTGAGATATTTTATAATATGTGGATGTCAAAGTTGAAGCAATATGGGGATAAAGATGAGATTTAGTAAGAAGAAAAAGGGGGAGAGTAGAGAGTTGAGCAATTGGGGATAAAAGTAAAAGAAAGCATGTGGTATTTTTGCATGGGCGTTAAGCAATGGCACGTAAAAGGTGGTTAGCAGCAGTATGGCTGATGTGGAGACACACACACACACACACAGAGTAGATTTATATAAACAGATAATAAAGTTGGTCACCACCTTTTATTTATTTATGCCAAAGATATTAATAATATAAGCTTCTTTATGATGCAGTTAACCCATCAAATATGGCGAAATGGAAAAGATGAGGGTCAAAAAAGGAAGTGTGTGTGTGTGTGTGCGCGTAAGCAAAAGTGAGGGAGGGTGGTGAAGAATTAATGTTGGAGGATCTCCACTTTAAGCAGCAGTATTTTATAACAACATTTTCCTCAAATAAAAGAGAAAAAGGAAACCAAAACTTTTGATCCGATGAAATAGCTACAAAAAAAGTATGTATGGATAACTGATAAATTTCCTTCTCAGTTAAGTTATGTCGTCTCTTGTCTCTTGTCTCTTGTTATTATTTATTTGGTTCAAAGTAAACATGCACAGGAACCCTCCCATTACTTTAGTTTAAAGTGGAAGTGAGAATACATTATATCATCCCAATTACACTCACTATAATATTTTACTACTTTCTTAGGGAGGATCGACTCTCCAAATCTAAACACAACAAACTGTCTTAACCAGATTATTACATCTGCCGTAATTTTAAAATTCAAATGGCATTGCCTTGTAAGATTTAATTGCATTTTTGCTAAAAGATGCACCACGCCGGCCCATTATTTAGTTATTCTTTTGCGTTATTATCCGTGTAAATAGGTCAACCCAACTTATGATATCTCAAAAATCTCGTAAATTTGGCCTAAGGTGCTGCAACAATAGATTTGCCTAGTGCATGCGAAATACAATACTTTTTTTATAAATAATTAATATTTTTTGGGTAAAAAATAATATTTGATTAATTACAACAAAATTTTAATTAGAACCATAGTATTTTTTTCAACGAATAAGTATAAAGAAGTAGTATTTTTTAACAATCTAAACGTACTACAACACAATTTATGTTATATAACACATAATTGTAATATTTTATCATAGATTACTTTAAGTAGCATATTTTTGTAACACTTTCATAATTTTAATATTTCTATGTTTTTTATAACACTTTATCATATGTAACTTTTTAATAGCTATCAATTTTTAAATAGCACTTTCATAACACTATATGAATATGTAAGACATTTAAATAAGTAACATTTTTTAAGTAATGCTTTTAAATATATAAATCTTTACATGTAACACTTTTAAAATAAGTAATACTTTTACACAACCCATTTTATGGTTATTCATTTGAAAATAATGAAGGTAGTTCTTTTATATCTCAAATATTAAATATTACTTATATGTTTGTTTGTATATAGAACTTCTAATCATATTTATTGATGATTGTACGACAAAAATGTTATTTAATATCATATATAATTTATATTAATATTTCTAAAAAAATATTAGGTATTATCTATAGTCTAGATTAAAAATTATGTTAACAATCATATGCATATATAAATATGAAGAGATTATTGAATTATATATCTTCAAGATTACGCAAAATATTATATTCATGTACAAACAATTCATAATGTCTATGTATTAAGAATTACGTAAAAACTGTGTTGGATGAGATGGTTTAATTGCACACTTAGGTAATTTTAACATTGAAAAGTCTTAGGTTCAATTCCAAAAATAGACTTTAGGTCACACGGGCAAATGCGAGACCAAGAAAATATGACCTATCGTCTAAAGTAACAATTTCTTGATATTATGTAACATTTTTTAGAGTTATATAAGATCCATTATACTATAGTTTACTTTTTACCTAAAAATATTATATTTTATCAAAAAAAATATCAGATCAAAAGCGTACGTTCACATAAAAATATTCACCCACAACAAGTGTTGAATCCACACATTTTTGTGAGAATCCTGGTAAAATTGGCTACAATGATATTTCAATTAATTAGACATATTCAAACTAAAATAAATATTTTTATAATACACAACTCATCAAAAATATTAAATAAAATATATTGAATAATATTATTTGAAAATTACTTTTTCTTATTTAATGTTATAACCCAAATTTTAATTCATTACTAATTTTTTATACAAAATAAACTTAATATCATGATCTTATGATTTCATAGTATGAAATTTTTCCTAACGTGAACAGTTATATAACTTTAATTGCTATTATATATTAAATAGTTTTGACATGCTATGATTCAAATAATGTAATTTTATGTTCATGATTTAATGTACAAATTCACAATTTGAGTTATTTAAAGATTTATTCTATGATTATAAAGTTTTACGAGAATTCTGATGATTTTATGAGTAATCAAATTTTCTAAAAGGAAATCCTTATGGATATTATGTGAAATTAAATGGCTACGATTATTAAACATCATTTCATGATTACATAGGATCATGCCATGATTGATTACTTTCATGATTATATGATTTAATAGGATTATTCCATGATTTATTAATGTCATGATTATATGATGTAATAGGATTATTCCATGATTTTATTGTTCAAATTATGATTTTATGTGATTTATGTGGAATAAATGGAACTAGGGATGATTAATTTATTTCAATGATATTAGATTGTTTTAAATTTCTTAAGATATATTTGATTCTAATAAAATTTAATTTAACTAGTAACGTCCATAAATTGAGGTCCGGAATTCAATAGAATAGATGTGGGCACGGTTTTGTAGGCTCTAGTTCAGTTTCGGAACTGTCGGTTCTTGAAACTATGGGGTGGAACCAAAATTGAATCGACATCTGGTTGGTTCTGGTTTCAGATCCGTTGGTTTCCGGTTCTTTTTTTGCTTCTGATTTTACATTTGGAACTGCTGGTTTAAAATCGAAACAAATGATTTTCGACCGAAATCAACATTGGAGCTGACAGTTTGGAACTAGAATCAGTGGTTTGGAACCATCGGTTCTAGGAACTAGCTACCCTAGAACCAAAATCAAATCGGCCAATTTTCAATTTGTGTTTCGGTTCTGAGCCAATGGTTAAATGGAACCATTGATCCAAGATCCGAACTGCTGATTTTGATTCAAAACTAAAACCGAACCTACATCTACAATAGGAGATCAATCCCAAATATAAATATTAACAAGGATGCCAACCGGGAGTTTATATTGAATTTACGCACACCCCAAGGCAATTCATGTTAGAATTAGGTCTACAGTTGACGTGGGCAGCGCCACCACTGAAAAATATAGAAAAACCAACGAAATAGTTAGGGTTTTAGATTGTTCATCAATTGTCGCCGCCACAATGTGTTCCATTGGTCAACGGTGGCTTGGGGACATAGCCCATGTTCTGGTCAGTGAAACCCCTCATGTAATTCTGTCGTCAAGCCATCAGCAATTTTATGTAAGATCCGTGGAATCTGGTAGCAGGGTTTTTTTATGCTATTTTATGTATTTATATTAAATGGTTGTCAAATTTAATCAAATGATCATATTGTCTGATGGGTATGGTCTTGCACGTTTAAGATGATGGGCGTGTGTTCGAAATCCTCAAAACCCCATAAACATGGTTCGAACCAGCAACCTAAGAGGAAACACAATTTTGAAACTATATTATCTTATATCAATAAATTGGGCAGACTTACAAAAATATTAAAATATCACTCAACTATTTCTGAAATTCTATTATCTTATATCAATAAATTTGGTAGGCTTACAAAAATATTAAAATAACTCTCAACTATTTAATTTTTTGAATCATTTACAATTACTATACAATATACATAAATTACAATTAGAATCACTAATAGGAATAAAACTTTATATTTTTCTTAAAATTCAATATAATTAAAAATAAAATTATTTACATAAAAGAATTGATATACTTATTAGTTTGTAAATTTATTTATATATTTTGTTGATAGGTATAAAAACTCATTCCTATATATTATTATCTCTTAAAATTTCAAACTTCACACGTTGTGATATAATTTTGTTAATTAAACAAATACTACATTTAAATACTATTACTTTGTTTACTTTATTAAACAAATAATTTTTTAATTAAAAAATTCAATCACAACTTGTGAAGTTTAGATTTTTAAAGGATAATAATTTATAGGAACGCATTTTTATACATATCAACAAATAATATAAATAAATTCACAAACTAATAACCATGTCACTTCTTTTATGTAAATAATTTTATTTTTAATTATATTGAATTTTAAGAAAAATATAAAATTTTATTTCTATTAGAGATTACAATTGTAATTTATCTAGATTGTATAGTAATTGTAAATGATTCAAAAAATTAAATAGTTGAATGGTATTTTAATATTTTTGTAAGTTGCCAAATTTATTAATATAAGATAATAGAGCTTCAACCTTTCACCACTCACACAACATTAGACAATTTAGATCTTATTTTTCAAGTTTTTCAATTACGATAAGAATTATAAATATATAGAATTTGTTAAAATTAATTATTTCTAACATATGCTATAATATAAAATAATTGTTTAAAAATTAACAAGATTTCATCAGCTTATTTATAAAGGATAGGAATGATCTACTCTTATAGAAAATATGGATTCATATCCAACTTATTTTATTTTTAATATTTTTTAAAATGTGTTCAAAGTATTTATATCAATACTTTGAAGTTAACATAAAATTTCAGTGTCACAAAATTTCAGTGTAGTCTGATGGTAAGGGACATCTCTGGTTTTTTAGTAGTAATTCTTTTAAAAATGAATCTGGGTCAGAGCTGCCAGCTGCTCCAGCAACTCCCAGTTCCAGCATTTTTTAATTGTTCTAGTTCGGATCGGCCCGGTTCATGGATTTAGGATCCGTGCAACCGACTCACAAGAGACGTACTCTATTTCTTTTATGTATACTTACAGGTTTAGAATGTAGATTTAGATGAATGGTGCATAGTTGCAAAAGAGTCTCAACCACAGCTTCACTTAGTGTTCTTGCATTTAATAGATAAAGGTGTATTTGGCATTTTTGTTTTGGTAAGTATCTTCACATCAATCCTACATTGTTGCACCCTTAACCAACTATATATTATAAATGGGGATAGCATGTTATTGCATATGGATATGTAGTGGCGGACTACAACTTTAAAATGTTAATTAGAGTGAAACCGATAGCACTGGGATTCCACTTTTATGAGTACATATTCTAAGTTAAAACTTACCTAAATCGCGTTATTACTGAAGCTGCAACATCATTACTTCAGAAAAGTGAGATTATAATATTGGAAATCTTAATCATATCTGAATCAGACTGCGTTAATACAAACTCTTCTTTTTCAAAATGATGTAATTCGGTTTTATGTATTTACTACTACCGATTACGATTTGATTCATGGATATATTATTTTTTTGTGATATTAATTTAATTTATTAATATGATATTATGAAATTCAAGTTCTGTATAATATTTGTAAACTTATTTTTTTCTCATTGTTTTTGTTAATCAAAGTACGATATTAATGGTGTAAATTACAATTATTGATGGAACATATATATAATTTCTAAATAAATACCCAATTGCTTAGTAATATCTATAATATAATACATTTTTCAGTTAGGACACAAGGTCAACAAACTAAATTAACATTTAATAATTAATAACTTCTCTTAATTAAAAAATTTTCACTGATCTCAGAATTATTAATTGAAAGAGATTTGACTATATATGGTTTTGTGTCCAGTCCAGATTGCCTTCAGGTGTTCCTTTGAAAATCTAATATTATCTTATTCGGTCTTTAAACCTGAAAGACATGCAGGCAATATAAGTAGTTATTGCTAGGTTAAAGTAAATACAATATTCTGCAATAAGCTAACAAACTTTTTTTTTTTTTACTCACTGCTTTTTAGAGTATATTGGCAAGCAAATTCCTGAAAAGATTAAGAGATATAAGAATGAAATAATATATTATGACAGTTTGAATAATCAATGTGGTATCAATATTATCCATCTATCTATCTACATATATATATATATATGAATGAGTAAAATGACTTTTTTAATTTTATTTTTTATTTAAAATATAGTTTTTATTTTTACATATATATAAAATAAATTTATTAACTTTATTTAATAAAATTTAAAATTGCTTTAGAAAGACCAGATTTTTTTTCAAATTATAAAATAATATGAATATTTGAGTAGATTTGTTGGTATATAAATAAAATTATATTAATATCTTCATAAAATCTATTGACATTAAGGACACAAAAAAACATAAAACAAAAATATATTAATTTTGTAAATTTGGTGATATTTCATAAGCGATGAAAATCCAAATTTTGCGCAAAATTATAATTGTAAATATGATTTAATATATATATATATATATAAATACACAAATCTATATATATTTAAAAAAAAAAAAAGCAAAATGAATGTCATAGACATAGTACTTGTTTGTATTATTTTATAGAATATTTGTGACTTGTGCTTCTTCATATTGATAGATATGAATTACGTGGTGTGAATGATTGATTAGGTATTGTATATGTGCATGCATAAGTTGTACGTAGCCTGCCTTCATGCACTATCTGATAAGAGAAACAAAAAATGTAATGTTGACCACTACTAGTGTATCGAGGCCGGTGGTATGTGAGACATGGATAGACTTGATTCGTCAGGCCGGTGGCATGTGAGACATGGATAGACTTTATGATATATTGAGTCGGTGGCATGTGAGATATGGATAGGCTCGATTTGTCGAGCCGATGGTATGATTATGATTATGTATTGAGCTAGCTCTTTTCGATGCACACTAGGTGGGTCACGGGTCCTATAAAGATAAAATATTCCAAAACATTGGTTAGGGTTTCAGCAGTATGCATTTCACATATCTTTTAAAGTTTCAGCAAGCATTTAATTTATCATATATGCATGATTTCTGCTTACTGGGTTGTAGCTCACCTAGTTTGTGCATTATAGGTGAGCGTGATGATGATGTGTAAGCTTACGGCTTACCAGTCATGATGTTCGTGCTTCAACAAGCTTTTGGGATCGGTGTACATGGATGACGACCTTTGGGCTAAACCATGAGCATACTATGCTTTTGGGGTTCTATTTTGTTATTGAGTTTGGACTTGTATAATATTAATCAATTTTTGGGCATGTAAATATTGGTGTGGCTGTGGTGAATATTTGTGCATCTATTGTGGATTTTGCTTGGGTGTGAATGAGCCGTTGTTTGAAAGATAAATTATACCTCGTAAATATTTTACAGGTGAATGAAAAAAAAACGTACAGGTTTAACCACGTTAAATGTAACATATGTCGTAGGGTTATAAGTGTGGGGGTGTCTCAGAGTGGTATCAGGGCCCGGTTTATGTCTTGTAGATTGTCCATGTACACGAGCTCAAACTTGTGGAGCATAAACATGCTGGTAAGTTTTATTTATCTTTGTTATGCATTATATATTTCATAAGTTATATTGGCCTATGATCTAGGATCGAGTACAGTCGGTGATACAATGGTAAGAACCAGAGGTGAATGTAACGGGGAAAATAGAGCTCCAAAACAAAATGCACAAACTGCAGGCACTGATCGTAATGCGTTTATCGAAAGATTGACAGGATTAGTGGAACGACAGTCAGAACAAATTCAATAGCTAATCGAACAAAGAAATATTGGTGGAAAACAAAGAAATGAGATGAACCAGCCACAGCCTCGAGTAAAACAAATGGAGTTAATTAGGAAAAGGTTCAGAAAGCTCAACCCGCCAACATTTGAAAATGCAGTGGATCCCACAGCTGCAGAGGATTGGCTGAGAACCATAGAAAACATGTTTTTGTACAGCAGAGTACCAGACGAGGAAAAGTTGTTGTGTGCGTCTTTTATGTTACGGGAAAATGCAGGATACTGGTGGGACACAATGAAGGCCATAAAAAATGTAGCCACTATGACTTGGAACAGGTTTAAATAACTTTTTAGAAACAAATATTTTACTGTTCCAATCCGTGCGATGAAAATGAATGAGTTTATACAGTTGAGACAAGGGCCTATGACAGTTACATAGTACATCTCCAAAATTGAGCAATTGTCAATGTTTGCTGAGCACATGGTTAGAACGGATGCACTGAAAGTGGAAAATTTGTCGAAGGGCTTAGACTAGAGCTTTATAGGGATGTTTGTATGGCTGGTATGCGAGGAGTTACTTACTCACAGATTGCTGAGAGGACATTGGTAGCTGAGCAAGCTAAACAAAGAATACGTCACGCACAGGAGATTCGACGTCAGTTCACACAAAGACAGGGACAGTGTTGAGTAGGAAATGAAAAGAAGAGGCCACAACAATTTCAGGGCCCAAGACCTAGTTTCCAGCTTAGACAGGGACAGGGGCAGGAACAAGGAGATTCAAGCAAGCGACTGAGAACTATTCAGGTAAATCACCAGGACCATTACCCCTTTGTTCTAAATGTGGGAAACAACATAGTGGTGTCTCTCTTGTGGGTACTGGAACTTGCTATTCGTGTAGACAACTAGGACATATCTCTACTACGTGCCCAAACAAACCGAGCCCTATGACACAAGGGAGAGTACCAACTAGAGACTTCACCATGACCAGAGAAGATGCTGAGGTAAACCCATTTGTAGTAGCAGGTAAATTTTCTATCTTTGGTACTTTAGCATTCGTATTTTTTTATTTTGGATCTACGCATTCATTTGCATCCATTGAGTATGTGAGAAGGCTAGGTGGGGAACCGAATATAGCAGAGAATGGTTACAATGTAGTGATTCTCTTGGAGAGTCGAAACAAACAAATCAAATATTACGAGCATGTGTTATCCCGATTGATGGCAGAGAACTTTATGCTAATTTGATTGTACTTGACATGAATGATTATGATGTAATTTTGGGAATGGAATGGCTATCAAAATATTGTGCATCCATAGACTGTCAGAAAAAGATAATTATATTTCAGCCACATGGGGAGGAACCTTTTATCTTTGTTGGAGTAAAGAAGAACTTCAGATTCCCACTAATATTTGCAGTTAGAGCACAACGGTTGTTAGAAAGTGGTTGTGAGGGCTATTTGATGAGTGTTGTGACTACTAAAGAACAACATTGTCTATCTCTAAATGAAGTACCGATAATTCAAGAATATCCTGAAATATTTCCAGATGATCTTCCAGGCTTACCACCTGATCCAGAAATAGAATTTGTAATTGATATACACCCAGGGACTGTCCCGATATCAAAGTCCCCTTATCGAATGGCACCAACTGAATTGAAAGAATGGAAGATACAGTTGCAGGATTTACTAGACAAAGGTTTTATCAGACCCAACTTTTCACCTTGGGGTGCACCGATTTTGTTTGTTCGAAAGAAGGATGGCAGTATGAGAATGTGTATAGATTATAGAGAACTAAACAAAGTTACAATCAAGAACAAGTATCATTTGCCTAGAATCGATGATTTATTTGACCAGCTTCAGGGTGCAGCAATATTTTTGTAGATTGATTTGGGATCGGGTTATCATCAGCTGAAAATTAAAGAGGGAGACATTCCAAAGACTGCATTCAGTACCAGGTATGGACATTATGAGTTTCTAGTAATGTCATTTGGTTTAACAAATGCCCCAGCTGTCTTTATGGATCTAATGAATCGAGTATTTAAAGATCTCCTGGATAAGTTTTTTATTGTGTTTATTGATGATATCTTAATCTATTCGAAGACCAAAGAAGAGCATGTTACCACTTGAGAAAAGTGTTAGAAATTTTGAAAGAGAAACAGTTGTATGCTAAGTTCAAGAAATGCAAATTCTGGAAAGATCGAGTAGTATTTCTGGGACATGTTGTGTCAGGAGAAGGAATTTCAGTTAACCCAAGTAAAGTTGAAGCAATTAACAATTGGCCACAACCTACTACTCCTTCCGAGATACGTAGCCTTCTGGGTCTAGCTAGGTATTATCGCAGATTTGTAGAAGGATTTTCAAAAATTGCATCTCCACTGACACAGTTGATTAGAAAGAAAGTAACCTTTCGATGGACAGAAGCCTGTGAGCAAAGTTTTCAAGAACTAAAGAGGAGGTTGACATCAGCACCCATCCTTACAATTCCAACAGGTACTGAAGGTTTTGTGGTTTACAGTGATACTTCGAAGAATGGTTTGGGTTGTGTATTAATGCAGAATGGAAAGGTAATAGCATCTGCATCTAGACAGCTGAAAGAATATAAAAAAATTACCCTACTCATGATTTAGAGCTTGCTGCAGTGGTATTTGCACTTAAAATTTGGAGACATTATCTATACGGAGAACGATGTGAGATATATACTGATCATAAAAGCTTAAAGTATTTCTTCACGCAGAAAAAGCTGAACATGCGGCAACAAAGATGGTTGGAACTAGTGAAAGATTGTGATTGTGTTATCAACTATCACCCTGGTAAAGCAAATGTTGTAGCAGATGCATTAAGTAGAAAGTCAACTTATAACACTACTGCAATGGCTATAATTCAGCGACAGGATTTGTTGGACCCGCAGAAAATAAACATTGAAGTTGTAATGCATGGATCAGTGGAAGCAAAATTAGCAGCTTTAACTCTTCGACCTACTTTACTTGATCGAATTGAGTAGGAACAACTCACAGATGAATATTTGGCTAAAGTAAAGGAAGATGTTGCTTCCGGAAAAGCATCAGATTTTCGAACATAAAAAAAAGGGTCCTTCGATTCAAAAATCGATTATGTGTACCTAATGTGGATAATTTACATGAAAATATCATGGCAGAAGCACACTTGACACCGTATTCAGTACATCCAGAAGCTACTAAAATGTACAGAGACCTGAAATTGCATTATTGGTGGCTAGGTATGAAGAGAGATGTTGCTCAGTACGTGGAACAATGTTTGATATGTCAACAGGTAAAGGCAGAACATCAAAGGCCAGCAGGAACCTTGCAGCCCTTACTGATTTCGGAATGGAAATGGGAGAACATTACCATGGATTTTGTCGTAGGATTATCAAAAACAGTCAAAGGTCATGATGCTATCTGGGTTTTTGTGGATCGACTTACAAAATATGCTCATTTTCTTGCTATTTGTTCTACTTATTCAATGGATCGATATGCTCAATTATATATATATATATATATATATTTATATACAAGAGATAGTTAGACTTCATAAGTTCCACTATCTATTATTTCTAATAGGGATTCAAGGATGCTCAGAGCTTGTGTGTTAGATTTCCAGGGACAATGGAACAAGTTTTTACCTTTGATAGAGTTTTCTTATAACAATAGCTATCAGTCCACTATTGGAATGGCTCGATATGAAGCACTATATGGTAGAAAATATCGATCACCGGTGCATTGGGATGAGGTTCGTGAACAAAAGCTTTTGGGTCCAGACATGATCATAGAAATGTCAGAAGCTGTAGCACGAATTCGAGAGAGAATGAAAACTGCTCAGAGTCGATAGAAAAGTTATGCAGATAAAAGAAAGAGAACATTGGAATTTGCAGTAGGAGATCAGGTGTTTTTTAAAGTTTCTCCGATGAAAGGAATAATCCAGTTTGGTAAGAAAGAAAAGCTTAGTACGAGGTATATTGGTGCATTTTCTATCATTGAGAGAATTGGTGATGTTGCCTACAGACTTGACCTGCTTGGATCAATGACTCAGATACACAATGTATTCCATGTGTCTGTGTTGAGAAAGTATGTAGCAAATCCATCTCATATTCTAAACAACGAGCCCGCAGAGTTAAAAACAGACTTAAGCTATGAAGAAATGCCTGTGGAAATTTTACTACGAGAAGTAAAGTAACTGAGAAATAAGGGAATTCCATTAGTCAAAGTCCTATGGAGAAACCAGTCAATAGAAGAAGCTACTTGGGAAAGGGAAGATGAAATAAAGTCGAAATACCTAGAACTCTTCAAGTAAGTAAATTTCGAGGACGAAATTTTTATAAAGAAGGGAGGATGTGATACCCCAAGCATCTCACTACTCACTGGCCAATATAGTTTATGCATTGCATTCATTTTATAATTTATTTGCTATTTAAATTGCATTTTTATTTGTATTGCGGCTCGTATTTAATTATATTTGGAATGTTACTGTTAAATTTTTTAGGATTTACCGTGTAGGTTGGAACCCCTTGGGCCAAATATCGAGGAATAAATTAGGTGCCAAGTATTAATAAAATAAGATTACATTTTATAATCTTATGTCCTATTGAAATTATATTTGCATTTATATTGTAGTCGTGTCTAATTATTTTGTGTATAATTAATGTTTTTATTTAGGGTTTATATTATAGGTTGGAACCTCCTAGGCCAAATGTTGAGGGAGAAATTTGGTGCCAAATATTAATGAAATAAGATTACACGTGACAAGTTAATAATAATAATAATAATAATAATAATAATAATAATAATAATAATAATAATAATAATAATAATAATAATAATAATAATAATATAAGTATATATATAAAAAAATTAATAATAATAAGAGGCGGTGGCTTAGACGTGAAGGCTGCCCAGATAAATACTTTTCCCTAATCAAAAAAAAAAAAAAAAAAAAAAAAAAAAAAAAAAAAAAAAAAAAAAAAAGAAGCTAACAAGAAGGAAAGAAAAAGACGTGAACATGAGGTCCTTCACTGAAAGAGGAAAGGTATGTACTAATTTATCATTTTTGTTATTAGCTTTTTAAATGGTGAAATGGAGCAATGGTGGTAGTTGAGGAATAGTAAATTAATTAGAATAGAAAAGCTTGCTAATTATGCAAATATGTTTAGGGTGGGGTTTGAGTTGGATTAGGCTTCTTTAATGTTTTAGCATTAAACATGATTAGGATATACAATTTTGGTAATTTACTATTGTTAACTAAGAGTGGTAATTTTTGTTAATTGCAACTTACCCCAATCTATCAAATAAATCTTCACTGCACAATATTTATGTTGTATGAATCAACCTTATATGTGAATTGTTAAACATTTGGAGGTAGGTTTCTAAACATATTGTAACAGCTTAGAGATTAGGCAAATATATGATATTTATGGTACCTTTGGGAGTGATTTCATTAACTAAAGAAAATAATTAGGGGGAAATGGATGTAATACGAATAACATATTTCTAATTTCAGTGGGCAGCATCGAATTGTAATTATAGTTTATTTTGATTAGATTCGCTGTTGGAATGCATTAAAGGAGATTTAGGAATACGAACAATCGACTGTAAGGTAAATAGAAATTCATTTGCACCTACAATGCATAGACATAATACTTGTTTGTATTATTTTATAGAATATTTGTGACTTGTGCTTCTTCATATTGATAGATATTAATTACGTGGTGTGAATGATTGATTTGGTATTGTATATGTGCATGCATAAGTTGTACATAGTCTGCCTTCATGTACTATATGATAAGAAAAACGAAAAATGTAATGTTGACCATTACTAGTGTACTGAGTCAGATGGCATGTGAGACATGGATAGGCTTTATAATATATTGAGTCTGTGGCATGTGAGACATGGATAGGCTCGATTTGTCGGGCCGGTGGCATGTGAGACATGTATAGACTATATGATTATGATTATGTATTGAGCTAGCTCTTTCCGGTGAACAGTAGGTGGGTCACAGGCCCTATAAAGATAAAATATTCCAAAACATTGGTTAGGGTTTCAGTAGTATGCATTTCACATCTCTTTTAAAGTTTCTGCAAGCATTTAATTTATCGTGCATGCATGACTTCTGCTTACTGGGCTGTAGCTCACCTAGTTTGTGCATTGTAGGTGAGCGTGATGATGATGTGTAAGCTTACGGCTTACCAGGCATGATGTTCGTGCTTCAACATCTATTGTGGATTGTATAATTTTAATCAATTTTTGGGCATGTAAATATTGGTGTGGTTGTGGTGAATACTTTTGCATCTATTGTGGATTTCGCTTGGGTGTGAATGAGCTGTTATTTGGAAGATAAATTATACCTCGTAAATATGTTACAGGTGAATGGAAAAAAAAAACGTACAGGTTTAACCATGTTAAATGTAACATATGTCGTAGGGTTATAAGTGTGGGGGTGTCTCACATATAAATCTAAAACTATATATATTTATGAAACTCTTTTAAGATACATTATTACAATTTAATTGAAGAGATTAATATCAACAATCTTTGGATTTACTTAGTTTTTGTTGTTCAACATAAATAAATTCAAATTGTAAGGAATTTCTGTTAGAATGCTAAATCATTATAGTTTCATTATATTGTTGGAAAGTCATTAACAATTTTCTATAATTAAGCTATGAATTATTTAAAATCGCCCAATCACATGAGTAGAATCTGATTGTGTGAAATATGAAATTAAAATTTCACCAATCTTACAATAATTCAAAATCATTTCTCATTTTTGTCTTTCTCTTCTTTCTATATATTTTATCAAGATTATCACTAAATGTTTTAATGTATCTTTTTTTGTTCTCCCTCCTCTTGATGTCTTTTGCATGTTCTTTCTTGAGAAAATAAATGGTAAGACAGATATGAAAATATGTGCTCTATTCAGTTGTCACCAAAGCCTACATTTTTCAAAATATTAATTTTAGGTTTATTTTATTATTAGATTTTTTTATTCATGTGTTGCTTTAAATTTATCATAAACATATCTCATTTTCTCAACTATTTTTCTTTCTTATTTTTAAACGAAAATTTCGTCCATCTCTTTCATTTTTCGTTTGATTGTTCTTGTGATTTTCTGTTGAGATCTGCTAATTATTTCGACATATAAGCATCGTGTGATTTTTCATTAGATTTCAAAGTATTTGTTTCTATCTAATTTCAAAATTTTGTAATATTATTACATTTAATATTTAATTAACAATTTGCAAAATATTTTTATCCTTAATTTGACTATATAATTGGCAAATTTTATGATATATGTACAAATCTTTATTTTATTTAGTCTGCTGAAATGCTATTTTTTTAATTTAATTTGATTCAATCTTCTATAAATCGTGGATATCGTGCTCATCAATTTGTGAACGAGACTAATTCTAATAGAAGAAACGACAAAATATAAAATTACAACAAATTTCTACTCATTATACAAAAAAATAATCACTGAATTACAAATTGACATATTTTACAATATATCATATAAGTTGAATATATGTTTATATTAAAATATATAAGAAAAAAATATTTTTTATGCATGGCATAGGTAGCACACTAGTATAATAATAAAATAAATTATTATTGCTTTTATATTTCTTTTTTTATTCAATGGCACTTCTTCATGTTTTTTTTTTGTGTTTTTTTTTTTTTTTTTTGGTGAGCTATATCAAATGTGTTTGACCAAATCTTAGGCTGGTTTTTTATATATTTAATACAAAAATATTTTTTCTTAATTATTGTATTGGTTGTTTATTACTTTAAATAAAAATTTATATTTTTAAAAAGATTATCTCCAACAATATGGTGCAGTATCCTATTTAAGAGTGATTACAAAAAAAATGTTGGATTTGATTTTGTTAATAATACAAAAAATATTTCAAATTAACATTCGTGTTGATGCAAAAATTATCCATTTTATCATTGTTAAAAAATAGATTAGTTTGGATAATAAAAATTGACTCCGTAATTTTATATAATAATATTGAATTTGTAGCAGATTTGATATTTTTTCAATTAATATTCAATTTTTTTGAAAAAATCAATATACAAGTTTACAGTAGATTTATTACTTCTAAAACTATGAAAAATTATCAATGATATTCGATTTGAATTTTTTAAATAAATTTATACTCAGAAATGAATATTATAAATTTAAATATACATTTATTTTTTAAGATATTTAATGGTAATATTATATTTTTTAATATAAAAATTATACAAAATTGATTTATGTACATTCTACGGGATTCCATACTAGTATTATTAGTGCAAAAAGTTATGTATAACAATATTTTATTATTTGGAGTTGACACTGGGCCTGCTGTCACTTAATCTCGGCTATAAATAATCACTTTCAAAGTATTGCGTTAGAAGGCCCATAACATCTGAAAAGCCTTTTTTTTATTACGGGCCTAATTTGTAGCGGTGAAATGTGACCAAATCTGATATTATGGCATAATTTTGTTATAAAAGATTTGCGAATAATTGGTCGTAAAAAATTTAATATTATCATATTAAGATACATATATTCATCAAGAGCACTCTTCCATTATATTTAACTAGTATGTTCTCACATGCGATGCGCGAACAGCATCGCACGTATTATTATAGTATAATCTTATTAAATTAAAAAAATATAAAATTAATATTTTTAAAATATATATATAATTATGTTCAATAATTTATATATGTAGTATGATTATAATAAGGATATAATATTATATATAAACATTAATTAATTTTATTATAAAACATAATCATCAAATCACCAAATATATAGTATTTTCTTTTAAAATTAAGAAAATTAAATAAAGTCTGGTATATCAATGTCAATATTTTTTATTATTATATATAGTATCGAATCTGCCACAAATTCATAATTGATTTGTTAAAATCAAGTAATTATAAAGATATATGAAATTTTTTAGTTTTGATCAAATTACTAACATTATCAATATTAATAAAATATATATACAGAATTAAAATGAATTCTTATTGGTTAGCAATATAACAACATTTTCTAAAATTCTATCTTTTCATTTGTGGAAAGAAAAATGAGCGGCAAAATGACAATAACAAATATAGAAACTATTCGTTTACTATTATATAAAGATTTTTTTTTTTTGTTTATAGGAGATGGTCCTATTCCAATTAAATAGCAACTAAAATTAAAAACGTATTGATGTTCTTTCACACGAGAATTAGAGGTGTGGTTAGCTTCGAAATTTATAACATTTGAGTTAATAATCATGGAGTTTGTATAAAATTTTAATTCTTTTTATATATATCGAGGAAAAATATGTTTATCCACATTCTCTTCAGTTCAAATATATATATATATAAGAAACAAAAATGTTCATATCCACATTACCACGAAGAAAATATAAAATGATTACTAAAAGAAAGAAACTCTAGAACAATTACCTTTGAAGATGTTGTGTCTTGAAGTTCAATTCTATGTCTCGACCTGGTTACAGTTCTTTCAATTTTGGTTTTAGTTTTTTAATTTTTACTTTTTAATATTTTTTACTTAGGATCGTTCAAAAAATAATTCAAACAAGAAATTGGCGTTTGAAATTAAAACCAAAACTAAAATTGGCAGTTTTGAATTGGAACTAGCAGGTTGGAGCCAGTAGTTTATGAAACAACTAGTTACTAAACTAGAGTTGTCAAATGGGTCAAATTGACCTAGCCCAGCTCACGACCAATTCCTGATGGGCCTGTCAGCCCATGAATAGTGGCGAACTTAGTGGTTCGAATAACATGGGCTAAAGGATCATGGTTGGCTAAAAAAATTCCAACCCAGCCCAGCCTAGACTCGCCAAAACCCAATCCCACTTACATGATTGAATTTCTGGAATTTTATTTACGAACTATGATGTTTTGATAGGTTACCATGGATTTATGAAGTTTTGATATGTTACTAAACTAAAATTGATTATGTTATATACTTAAACCTACTTAACAAAAAAATTAACTTGTATAACAGCCAATGAGTCAACTTGGAAAGCCATTTAGCTCGAGCCCACCTGGGAACCAACCCACAGCCCATGAATCAGCTCGCAAGCCCAGCTCAAGATCAGCCCACTACATATAGTCTATGTGTCAAATTAGGTTTATACATTCTTTAAAAAGCTCAGTGTAGCCCACTCGTAAGATGGGCCCAAGCCAATTCAGCCCACATAGCGTGTTGGTTAATACAGTTCTGGATCGGGCCAATTAGGCCTAGCACATTTGACAACGCTACCCTAAACCAGCTTACTTGAAACTGAAATTGATAAACATAGGATTTACGTGCAATTTGTGGTTGTTATATACAGTTTTTTAGGCAATTGCATGTACCTAAGTGACGATTTCATCATGATTTTGTTATATTTTGTTGCGTCACATATTTGTCGAAGTTTTGACAAAAAAACAGATAATTAAGGGTGTAAAGAGCACATCTCAAGTCACACGAATCTTACTTATCCTCGTAATATGATCTTAACCATCGCGATCTGGTGTGATTCGGGCATATCTTCTCGATTTGGTGTGATTCGAACATATCTTCTTGATTTGGTGTAATTCGGGCATATCTTTTCATTCCAAAACAGAGATACGACAGCTATCAAAAGTCTTGTAATTATTTATAAAAGGAGGAGCTGCATCAAATTATAGAGGAGATCATACAATACAATATACAACAGATTTTAGGGTTCGAAATAAAGATACAAAAGAGTATCAGCTAACCAAGTCATTAGAGAGAGAGAGGAACAAAGATCATTTGGGCTTCAATAGTTTCTTTTCTTTTGTTCTTTTTATGTTAGTCATAATCATCAATATGTTTCACATGGATTATGTATTGAATATATGCGGCTAAACATCTAGTGATTTTAGGGAGTGCATAATTATGGATTCATATGTTTTTCGTTAATGATATTATTTCCCTTCCTATAGTGGCCCTAGTTCAATGAGTTATGCGTGATGACATTAAGACTTTTGTGCGAAGCTGCCTGGTGTGTCAGTAAGAAAAGGCTGATCGGTAGAAGAGGGTGGGCCTACTAGAGCTATTGTCCATTCCCAATAGGCCCTGCCAGTGTTTCAATTAATTACATCACTGGTCTACCCAAAGTTGGAGAACTTGATGCTATAATCGTTGTGGTAGACCGATTCTCAAAATATGCAACATTCATGGCAGCCCCCAAAAGAATTTTAGCATAAGAGACAGTTCAACTATTCTTCAAGCATATTGTCAAACATTGGGGATTTCCGAAGAGCATCGCCAGTGATCGGGACTCTAAGTTTACTAGCAACTTTTAGACAGAGCTCTTCAAACTACTCGGCTCCAAATTGAATATAAACTCTAGCTACCACCCACAGTTCAATGGGCAGACTGAGCGCTTCAACTCAATGCTGGAAGAATATCTTCGACACTCCGTGAGCGCTAATCAAAAGGATTGGGTGAAGCTATTGGATATTGCTAAGTTGTGCTTCAATGCTCAAAAGTGCTCTACCACAAATCGGAGTCCTTGTGAGATTTGTACCGGGCAGCAACCACTCCTCCCACACACGATTGATACCCCACAAGGTGCAAGAACTTCTCTTGCAAAAAATTTCACTCTAGAGTGGAAGCAAAATATTGATCTTGCCTGCGGTTGCCTAGAAAAAGCTTAGAAGCGGATGAAAAAGTATGCTAATTTGAAACATCGTTTCATTGAATATTGTGTTGGTGACAAAGTGATGGTTAAGGTCTCAGATCAAAGGCTCTCCAAATCATCTCGAGCTGGGAATCCACGCCTAATGCAAAAATATTTGAACTTTTATATCCTTAAAAGAATTGGAAAGGTAGCCTACATGCTAGCGTTGTCTCCCTGGTGGCGAATTTACACAGTTCTACATGTCAGCCAACTAAAGTTATACCAGGCCAACAAGGAAGATGTCACCCGCAACCTCCCATGCCTCCCAAAAATGAAACTTGTACGCAGAACATACGAAATGGTAGCAGAAGCCATTCTCAATCACCGAGATGCAGATAAGAGAAAACCACACATTAGAGTTCTACAAATATAAAGTATGAAAACCAAAAACTACAAAAGATATCAAACTAAAAAAAAAAAAAGAGTTTTTTTATGCATCGGGTGCATCTGATTTACAATATTAATTAGTTAATTAAATATGTGTGTGTATATACTTGGTGAAATGGCTTGGTTGCAGCGTAGAGAAGAACACTTGGGAGAGGGCGACGACCCTTAAGGCGTTTCAATCTCTCATTGATGCGTATCATGCTTCAGTGGCACCGAGGACGTCGCCATCTCAGGTGGGGGAGAGTTGTCATATGATCCCACCCTTGCATATCCTGGGTCCTGGGGATAACCTTATCATCCGTGATTAGCTCCACACTGCGGGCCGCCCAACAGGCCGTCCCACACCCTTCACCAATGGATGCCCGACTTCGCAGGAAGGCCGTCAGTGCCCGCAGCTTGCCTGCACTCTTTCGAAGTCCAAGTCTACAGGTGTAGGGCCTTTTGCATTATGTATATAGCTTTATCCTTACTTGAAATTTTGTCTCATTCTTCAGCTTTTTAATGTCTAGTGCTGTAAATAGTCTTTTATTTTTATTTTTATCTACTATAAGGAGATAGGGTATTAGAAAAGAGTTGAGCATTGATTGGAGGCCCCCCTCTCCACCAATGCTATCAATTGTAATCTGCATATTGTAATTGTTGCCTTCATTTCAATACAAAGCAAGTTTCTTGCAATTAGTTCTTTTATTTCGTTGTGCCACTAAAGCACCATCGGGTGTTATTGCGTCGCAACAGCACAAGCTCAACAGCGAGTTCGTGTTGGCAAGGCAAAAGTAGTCAAAGGTGTCGACTGATAATCGCATGATGCACTAATAATTATTACTCGCTCTAAGCGTCCCGTGACAGTTAGGTATGCTTAGTAGACTTGGACTCTATTTATTTATTTTGGTTGAGGCCTTCAACTTTTTCTAATATGAACTTTTCATCATTTTGCAAGCAGCCCCAATCATAGAAAATGTTTTACTGTATCTCTTCTATTATCTTCATTCAATTAATCTTAAATTCACTTTTAACTTCTTTGAAAAAAACACCCATCAACATGGGTGTTTTTATATTAAATAAGTTTATCTTAATAAATCATTTGCTATTAAAAAGGTTATCCCAAATGACGAGAATAAAAAGAAAGAAACAGAAAGGACAAATGGAAAAAACACTTGTGTTTTGTTGATGATATGCGTTAATCATGACTCATGCATTCTTTAGTTATTTGACATATGATAAAAAAAATAAAAAATAAAAAAAATTAGTAACAATAAGTCGTGACTTGATACAATCTCACATATTGAAGCGTTCCAAATAGTTAAAGATAATATTAGCTACATTTTTATGAGGTTGGCATTTATTTGATTTTTTTAATGTAGGACATATTATTTCATCATTACATCATCTATATATCTATATATATAATGATAATGAAATGAATGTTTTCATTTTTTGTTTTTTATATTTGTATATGTATATTATTCAATTTATTCAATAAAATTTAGATTTGTACTGAATATGTTTGGAAGATTCCAATTTTTTTAAATTATAAAATAATATTCATATTTACAATAAATTTGTTGGTATATAAATAAAAATATATTAATATCTTTATCAAAATTTATTAATAATATTGACATAAAAATGTGTATAAAAAAATATATTAATGATTTGAATTAGTAATATTTCGAACATTATAAATTTAAATATTAAGTATAATTATTATTTTTTTATTAATATTTTTAGTATTAAATAGTATATATTTTAATAATAAAATAATATAAAAATACCTTTCAGGTCTCAAACTAATAATTAACTATATTACAATTTGTGTGGATAAAATAAAACAAACAGTTTATAAGTCAAAAGTTGCTTTACGCGATGTGCATTACACTAACTTGTGTTGTACACGGAACAATGCGCAGCTGACCATGAGTGTTTATAATTGGAATGTGTAGACATCGTTTTTTGTTTACATTATCCAATTGATTTGATATGGAGCAGCAGTATATCCTACACTTATTTTCACATTCACAATCCAACAATAATACACACTATAAATAAAGAATATAATTTCTCGCCAAACAAAGTGGTGTCACGCAACTCGTATTTAAGTATCATTATATTATTCATTATCATACAAAATATTTTCCCCTAACCTTACCAATTCAATCTCCACCCCCAATCTTAATAATAAATTCTAAAAAAAAATGCCCCAACCACCATACTGTATAAAATTTGAATAAATCCTCTTCTGGTGTATGTTGCTCTATTCCTACACTACTACTATTCCTCAAATCTAACTAAAATCTCATTGGTCGGTTGGCGTAAGCATGTTGGTGAGTCAGTTCGGCGTCAAATGGGCCATGGGAATGGGCCTGACGAGCCCCCACCCATATTGAGGAATGGAGCCCACCCGTGATGCTCTCCGACAAGATTACCAGGGCCCACGTGAGAAAAGTTAGAACAGCTGATGCAACCGCCACATTGCCGCCACAACAGCGATGCCTCCGCCCAACACTTGCGCACACGTGGACGGTGCAGAGCTCTCGTCCAACGCCCCTTCGTACACCATGCTCCCGTCGTTAGGTGAGTTGCTGCCGCCGCCGCCGCCGGATCCCGGGCTTTCCCCACCACCAGATCCGGATGATGATTTTTGGCTGCAATTCCAAGCAATAACACACTTTCGTTAGACAGTTGAACAACTACACTGTTAATACTGGACCATCATTATATATTGCTTTTCTAGAATCGATATTAATTTTAAAATAGAAATAAAAATAAAATTATGAATTTTCTCAGTTTTGGGGGTGCCGTAGCCGACCGTTAGGTTAACGGTAAAAGTGTCAGCCTAATTTACTGATACGGAGCACGTAAAAACAAAAAGGGTGTCCACAAAATAATATACTTTTCAGTGTTACCAAAGTAGTCATCAAATTCTCTTGGGAATTGAAAATTTTGATAGTACCAAGCTGCTCCCCATTTTGTGTTTAATCCTCAGAATGATGGAAACTATTTTTTATTATTTTTAATAGTGTAGATGATTAGATTATTAGTGAAATTAACTATTTCACCATCTGACTATGAATTATGACCTAATTTGTCAAAATAAGAAATGGATTTTGACTGAAATTTTGATTATATTAATAAAAAGGTACGACTCTGATTTGATTATTAACCAATCTAATTAGTGTGAAAACACTCACAATTATTGCAATAATTAATAGGGTGCCCAAATTGTAACAGGCTGGACCAAAATAATGCCCCGAAATAATTCATTTAGCATGTGAAAACCTTTAAAAATAATCATTAATAATTAATGCTTGTCTCTCAAGATTTCCAACGGAGATTCCGTCAGATTTTTACGTTTCGATAAACGGAAAAGTAACGCTGTGATTTTGCCAACCCTGAACGTCCGTCCGATTGACTGGGCTTTAGTCGAACTTATTCTGATTTGACGAAATTACCCTTCCGAAGAAACCAGAAAAAAGATGCATGGGGATATTCGTGAGTTTACCTCGTGTTAGGCGAGGGGCAGAACGTTATGATATAGTCGGCGGCGGTACAAGTGAAGGTGCTCGTCCTATCATCATACGCGTAGCTGTACGCGTGCGGGCACGCGTTCTTGAACATCAGCGAGTACTGAGACGGCTTGCATGCATCGGGTGTGCCGTACGCTCCGCTACAGCAGTACTGCTCCTTCTGGAACGCCTCGCACGCGCTCTTGCACGCGACGCCTTCCCCGCCCGCGCTCGTCACCCGCAACTCCGACGGGCAGCCGCCGTTCAGATCAGCCACGCATCCGGTATTAGTGCAGTTCGCACCGGAACCGCCCTGCGGCACCACCAGCATCGGCAGGTTATAACCGTCGACGAGGCTGACGTCATAGAAGTCCTTCCCGGCGTCTCCGTTGAGAGTGAACTCCGCGAGCGTGGCGGGGGGAGCGGCACCACCGCCGGCGCATTCTAGCTTCCCGGAGCCACAATCACCTGTCACGCAGGAAAATTTACCGGTGGAGTCCTCAGTGCAGCGTGTTCTACCCCAGAAACGGCCTCCCCAAGATGTCGGCGCATTGATGATTTTGGATTCACCAGTCTGTAAAGCGAAGCCAGTGGTCGGTAGCGGTGTGATGCCGGCGTTCGACAAAATGCCCGGCCAGACTGTGTACTCACATTTGTTTACAAACGTAAATGTGGCCGCAGAATAAACTCCTGAAACACAATTGTGCAATAAATCGTTAAAATTAATCAGTCAATTGATCAGATTTCGCTACAGAATCATCCTGAGCAATGCCAAAGTTCTAAATGAGAATTATTGTCAACAAATTTGGTTAAATTTACCTGTTATTAAGGAATGAGTGAGAATTAGGAAGAGAATATGAAAGCAGAGCTTTCCCATTGTGGTAATATGTAAAACAAAGATAATAATATTAAACGAAGAAGAAGAAGGGGGTGGAAAGAGAAAGAAGGCCTTCTTCTTCTTCTTCTTATTCAGAGAAATGGGGGAAGAGGTAGGAAGAAGGGATGAGAGGGGGAGTTTTTCAGAGAGAGAGGGTGGTGGAGGGATATATATAGGGAGGCAGGGGAGTTGAGGATGCAACTGTGAAGGTTGTGTATAAAGTGGGCCATGGATGGTAGGAAAAGCCATAGGCTTTCCATTTACATCTGGGAATGGGCAAGTTGTGAATTGAGTGTTGGGTCAAGCAAGTTGGCATAAGTATGTTTTAACTGTTGAGAATTTTGCGTACCTGCCATTAGACCTTCACAAGGTTCGTTCAACCGTTCAACCTCAATGCTACGCACTTTGAAATTTTGTCTCTTTTTTTTTCTTTAGATACAAATTTTGTAACAGCCCCAAATATAATTTTCAAATTGTCGGAGAATTTTCAGCAGAGTGCTTGATTTTAAATTTCTTTTAAATTTGGGGTTTTAAGTTTTTTTTTCTTACCCATTCTACACCACTTTTTTTATCCCTCTTCTCTCATCATTCCGAAGAAAACTATTCAATATATATTTTTTCACCTAAAATTTTTATAATTTTTTTATTTCAAATTCATTTTTTATAAAAATTATATCATATTAATTCTCTTATTAAGATTTTTATTTTGACATCCATTTAGCATATATATATAATAATCCATCACCAAATATTAAATCTACAAATATTTATCTCTCATAATATAATAATACAAACAAAACTCTACTAAACCTATTGATTTGACATATCAATAACAATATATATTATCACAACCCAAAACAAACACTACCTTTTACTATGCATTTGATTGTAACACAACCTTACAACCTACAACCGGTTGTGCGAGACCTCCAGCCTGGTCCAAACATCCCCTTTGAGTGTGAATATTGTTTGCTTTGATTAAATTCTGGGAATGTGTAATTTGGATTCAACTGATGACTGCTCTTTTAATAGCAGAGAAGGCAAAGATCATTTTTTTAACAATTTGCGACCTTAAATATAATACAATAAATCCATTATTCAATTCATACTTATTCACATTCAAAATAATTGAAAACTTAAACTCTCCTAACACAAAACAAAATTTTGCGCTCGACGGAAATTGATTGAAGATATTTAAAAAAAATTATTTTGAAAGAATATTGTGTGGGTTTTTTATTGGTGAAATTTAAATTTTTTTTCTTCTAGGGAATTATTTTTAATTAATTAAAATAGAAATATTTTTTTTTCTTTCTACTCAACTTTTATGCATAATATATTAAAGTAATATTCTTTTCACAATTTTTTATTTTACACCTATTTCGTGTATAGTCAAATAAGATATTAGATGCAAATAAATATTATTATTTTTTATTTTTTATTTGAGGTGTGATCTTGATATTTATTGTGTACTAAATTAGTTGGACTGTAGAAAATATTAACTAATATTTTTAATTTAACTTTTATACAATTAATCGATTATTACATAAATAAAAATATATTTTGGGAGAAGAAAATATATATTTTTAAACAAAATTATAATTTTTATATGCTTTTACTAGTAAAATATTAAAATATTTTAAACATAAAATTATATTATAAAAAATTTATTTTACTTTTGAAATAATTTGTCTGAAAGCAATACTAGTATAAATAATAAACCTCCAACACACATACATGCTAGCACCAGGTGTACAAAGAAGTAACCTGGTCAAATTAATGAGACGTTCAATTCAAATTAGAATTCAATTCTGTAATAAATTAAAATAAAATAAAACTTTCAACTTATGCTCCATACCTGCAGTTTCGATTCAGTCAAGAAAATGGCCCCTGAAACTAACCATAGGAAATAATATTTTTATCTAGAAAATAAATATTTCATCCATAAAATATATATATATATATATATATTTCACAAATATTTTTATTTGAAAAGTAAATTTCAATTTTAAAAGTTAATCACTTATTATATTAGTTAAACTTAAAAATTAATATTTTTTATTTTATAAATAAGATATATAATTAAATAAGTTAGATTATTAACAAAAAGAGTCTAAATGTAAATTTATAAATTTTAGTAGATTGTGAATTTATTTAATTAATTAAATTTAAAAAGTTACATTTAATATCTATATATATATATATATATATTATTATTATTTTAAGAGAGGGAGCAGTGATTAAATTAAATGATTGAATCAAAGTTTTGTGAAGAATATGGTGGGCAATGTCATCTGATTTGACTACATTATGTCAACACCAATCAAAGCTTTCATTAAATATCTTATTTTAATAATTTTCAAAAATATATAAGGCACTAACAAATAGATTTTATAGAACTAACAAACATAAATTATATGATTTTAGTATATGAACATATTGGAACATAGTTGTTCAAAATATATTATGTATAATTTTCTAATGTATACGATCAAATAAATAATAAAATATAATATTTATATTAAATTAAGCGGGGTAATTATGTGCATATAATACACATGTCAAATTAATAAATTGGTTAATTAAACATTTTGTCTAAATTTAAGAAAAATAAAACGTCATTAGAAAATCAGAAAATGAAATATCTTTTGTTTCCACGGTTCTCACAAATTGAGGTGTAGGCATCAACAAAAATAGCTCCAGCTAGTTACGCCTTTTGACCTTCGCAAAAACAAAGTGCTAAATACAGCGCCCAAGCATTTATTCTTTTTTTCACAATCAAATCAATACACTTTCCTTTGTTCCCAATCATTTAAAAAACGAAAAAAAAAAAAAGAAGTTTTAAATGGATTTTCTTTTTTTTTATGTGGAAACTCATTTTTTTAGCAACTTGCGGGAAAAAAAATAAAATCACTTCTATTGGTAACTTAAGTTTTAAATTTTTTTAATTATGTTCTTAATTTTTTGGTAAGAAATAAAATAATACAATTAAGATTTTGTTAGTGTAGGTAATATAGATACAAATTAAAAATGAAAAACATAATTAAAAATAATAATTTTAAAAGTACATTTAAAAATATTATGTTCCCGTCACAAATGAATAAAAATGTAAATATTTTATTTTTTTTCTTCCATAAGTGGTTGTTATCCCATTAGCCATTGGCTGAGTGTTTGGTACAAAGTTGAATTCTTTATTTTATTTTTTATTTTAAAATATTTAATATATAATATATATTAATTAATATTATTATTATTTATATAGATAATGATAATTAGTTTAAAATAAAAATGTAAGAAAATAGAGATCCTAACCGGCTGACCGGTTGGCCGGCAGGTCAACTTGTAAGGGCATTTTACGGCTAAAAACAGAGACTTATTTGAGAGGACATCCGCCTGTTCCCAACTTGAAGAGAGAGAGAGAGAGACTTGTGTTGATTTTGCAGGGTACCTGTCAGGTCCACTATCATGCCCCAACCTCTTTTCCGACCTTTGCCAAAATATCTTCAAGATTTTTATTTATAATTTCCTTTTATTATTATTATTATTATTATTAGATGTTCATCGTACAATACCCATAATATAATATATTTTATTATAATAAAATTATATTTATTATTATTATAAAAATATACATAATCTATTATTTATATCAATTATATAAATATTATTCAATTTGAAATATAATTTGTTATATTACATTGTAGTTTTTTTTATATATTAATTTGATTAAATAATAAAGTATATGATATTTTGAAATGAACTTTTGAACCGTTTCTAAATTAAAATAAATATTTTAATTTACTAAAATTATTGAGGTTAAACAATAAATTATAATATTATATAAATTTAATATGATAATATTTTTATTTTTATAAATATATATATATATATATATATATATATATATATATATTAGCTTAAATTCATTTAAAATTGGTATACTATTTATTTAGATCCATCATGTATAACAAAATTTGAGAAATAATAACTCAATTCATAAGAAACTATATTTCACACTTTAAATAAAATTATTTATTTTAATATATATAATATCAATGTCAAATTAAAAATCATAAAAAAAGATTAATTTGATATATCTTAGGTTAAAAATTAATTTAAAAAGAAAAAATATTTTAATTTTTTTAATTTTAGTTAAGAATACAAATTGAAAAAAAAGAGAAAAAAGTGTACAGAAGACACGTGTGAATTATTTGGGACATATATCAACGGAAGAAACTTATTCTCTTGGTTCTGCTTTTTATATTATTGCAGATTATTATTATTATTGTTATTTTATTATTATTATTATTATTATTATTATTATTATTATTTTATTATTATTATTATTATTATTATTATTATTATTATTATTATTATTATTGGAAGCAAAATTGTGTGGATTTATGACGATTTTGACCTTGTACTAGGGGTGGTTGCTGTGAGTTAGTTAAGATGCATGATGCATCCTCCTTCACAATGATTGTTTCCTCTGTTTGTATCCTTACTATCATTTTTACGATTTTTACTACTACAATTGCATATCGATCTAATTAAAAAAACTCTCAAGTTAGACCCTAATTGTTGTATTGAATTTTTATTAATATATTATATGGACATAATGTCTTTGAGTATAATTCATAAAAAATAACTTATTTTCAAATATTGTAGAAATTAATCGTCTATCAATATATAAAACCATAACCACAATATAAGTAAAAAGTACAAAACCTTACCCCAATAGTTGCAAAATCTAGAAACTTATTGCATTTAATTTATGTTTAGATAATTTCAAAATATAATATCATTATCTATTTTTAAAATATAACTAGATGTTTACTCGTGTGATGTACGTTATATTATATATTTTATTATATTAATAATTTATAATAAAATTATGTTATTATTGTTAAAAGAAAAATTACATAACCTATTTTTATATCAATATTATTCAATTTAAAATATAGTTTGGTATGTTAAATTGTACTTTCATTTTTTTAAGTTAGCATTACTAAATAATAAATTGTACAACATTTTTAAGTGAATTTTAAATGTTCCAAACAGGATATAGATATTTTAATTTACTAAAACCATTTAAGTTAAACAATAAATTATGATATTATATAAAGTAATAGTATAATATTTTTATTTTTATAAGAAAATTATTTATATGTTTTAGCTTAAATCCAAATAAAATTTTGATATACTATTTATTCAAATCCATCACATATAGCAAAACTTTATGATTAATAATTTAATGCATACAAAAAATATTTCATCCATAAAAATATATTTTATAATTTAAATATAATTGTTTATTTTAATATATACAATATTGGTGTCAAATTAAAGATCACAAAAAAAATTAATTTGATATATAGTATGTTCAAAATGGACTTAAAACAAAAAGTTATTTGAATTTTTAACTTTAAGTGAAAAATAAAAATTGGAAAGAAAATGAGGGAGTGTGTGAAGACAAATGTCAATTAATTATAAAGACAATAAAGAAAAAAACCATCACGGATCTTCTTCTATATTATAGAAGGATAGAAGGATATACTAAATTAATTAATTTTCACAATATTTAATTTAACATCATTATTGCATATATAAAAAACTAAAGTTTTAGATTGATTTAATTCTAAAATATCAATCATGATATATATAAATCTATCTATTTAAAAGTAGAGTTCGTGCTCTTAAGGTTTGCCACATCAAATTTGTTTTCCTCTTCATAAGCTATCATGTGTCCCTAATAATAATAAATAATAAATACAAAAAATGAGTAAGAAATATTTCAATTAAGAAATAAAGAAGGGTTAGGGATGGAAACTTTGGGAGACTCCTAAATGTTGTCATGTCAAAAATCGGAGAGATGATGTCTCTCTTCATTCCACCTACAATCTAACGTTATAATTGGCGAAGCACAACAGGCGGACAACAACCGTGACAGCCTTCAACCTCATGTGAACTTATTTTTTTTGTGAATTGCTAGCTCCTAAATCTTATATTTTCTTCTTTTTGTGTTCCAGGAGAAATCATAATTAATTTTTAATAGGTTGGCATGAATGTGCGTAATATAGTTTCTGTTGGCTGGGTTGAGCAATACAATTATTTAAAATCAATTCTTTGGCATGTTTTGTTGTTTCAATTTATGAGGTAACTTCCATACTCTTCACCAATGCCTTTATGAAACCTTCAACCACATATTGGTATCCTAAATACATCATTATTAAACATTAATTTTTCTCCAATTTTTTTTGTGTGAAATTGCTAGCCTCTAAGCCTTTTACTTTCTTCATTATGTGCACCAGCAAAAATCAAAATTAGTTTATTATAGGTTGGCATAAATGCAACAGTTTGAATGCACACCCTAAGTTCCCCTAGTTAGTTTGGGCAATGCAATTATCTAAAATCAATTGTTTGATGTGTTTTGTCTTTTCGAGTTAACTCTCGTATTTAATTCTTTTTATAGTAAATAAATTGTGAATATAAATATTTGCATAATAACAATATTCCTTCTAGGTTGTCGGTTAATGCGAGTTGAATTTTAAAACAATAATGGAAAATGAGAAGGCTTTTTGGATATAAATTCTAAATTTTTCTACTCAGCCTAAAAGGAAGTTGACCTGAGGGAAGACTCACGATATATTATAGTTCTATTGTTGTGTATGAATATTAATATAGAAATAAATTAATTTTCAATAATTTCAAAATATAATTAGTATATTTAATAAAAGCTTACCCCGAGCATTGAACGGGAGTACAACTAGTTTATATAAAATTTAATTATTTTGTAAAGTACTAAAATTTTATTAATATTTTTATCAAACTATTATTTTAACTAAATAAAAATTACAATGTATAAGTTGAAAAATATATGAATACATATAATTAATGTGAAGGTGTTAAACTAATTAAAATGTTAAATATTACTTAAAATCATTAACATTTATTGAAATATTATTGTTAAATTAATTTAGCATAATTTTATAAGAGGTTATAACTCAAAATTTTCATGTTTCTTATTGGACCTATTGTAATCTCTAAGATACATCCACCCATGATTGGCAATGATATTTTTTGAAAATTTGAACCAAATTATTTATGTACTTTTTATTTATTTACAATATTATCATAAGTGTAATTGTGATCTTGGAATTTTTTTTCTTCTGTTCTTATATTTGTTTATCACTTCAATATTTTGTGCTTTCAGCGTTCTATTGATTATTTTTTAAAAGAAAAAATCAATTTCTTAAAAATACAAATAATTTAAATCTATTTTTTAAGTATAATATTTCAAATTAATTCTTTTACAGGATTTTTAATTTGACACACATTTCATATAAAGATAAAATATTATATTCAAAAAATGCAATGGTTTATGTTTTTTATTTGGATAGATTTAATTATTTATTATATGTTGGACTATTTATATTGTGTTTCGATTGTAAATAAAAAATAATTATATGATTTATTATAATAAAATTATTTAATTCAATTAAATTAGTTAATTATATTTGAATTTCTTTCTATAAATTTATCAATATCTATAATAATAAAAGTGAAGATATGATTATTATACTTATTGTTTTTTCCTTCTAACAACTACTTAACTTAATGGATGGAAACTTCATCACTTTGGGTCCAAATGAAAATTGTAAAAAGAATAATTATTTATATGATTTAGTTTAAACAATATGACTAATATGCCCACAAAAATTGATACTATCTTCAATAAGAATGAAATAAATTTGTAACTGCTACAATACTGTGGTAATATGATTTGAACTATGCAAATATGAAAATAATCTGTTTGGGTTAGAGCAGTTGTCCAAACTGAATTTAAATATTTGGGTTGAATTTAATAAATTGTGGATTTGTATTGTAAAATATACAATTAATTAATCATATATTTTAATAAAAAACATAGAATTATTTGAATAAAAAGAAAAAAAACTAATTATCTATAAGATTATTCAATTTATTTTATTTATTATTTTATCTAACTATTTCTTATTGAATTGTATGTAATTTAGCTATTTGTATCGGTTTGAATATTTGTAATATATATAAATATATGTATATATAATAGAACCATAATAAAAATAGTAAGTCAGATTTTTTTTGCCAAAATTATTTGTTGTTTTTAGAAAGTCTAACCGCGAATCATATATATTTTTCCACACAATTTTTAAAAGATTATAACTTTTACCCTAGTTTTTATAATGTATTCTCCTTTTATAATATTTAATTTAATATTCATATTGCATATATAATAAAATTTCGTAAATATTATTTTTTTTACTTAAATAATTATGTATATTTTTATATTTAAGGTATTTTTAAATAAAATAAAATTTTGAGATATTTTTATTTAAAATAAAATATTATTAAAGATGTATTTTTATATATATATGTATTTTATTTTAAAAATTATATTATTATTTTTAAAATAATTTATTTTGTTATGAAAATTATAAAAAAATCATGCAACAGGATAAATACTAGTGTTCTGGAAAAAGTTTCTTTCCGAAAAATACAACTTAAACCACATGGCATATAAAATGTCTACCAAAATTTGCTATGCACTATGTAGTAGAAACAAAAATGTTACTTGTACTTTAATAAATTGAAAACATATTCTTAAAACATAAGGAAAAATACAATTTAATTAATCAAAATTTTACAAATGATTTTTATAAAATATTTGAAGAAACTGAAAAATAGACGGAAAATAATTTAAATTATTTTATTATTATATATAGGTATGTTAATTGAATTAAAGAAAAAGTTATAATTCAAATGATTGCAACATGAGAATTACTTAATTATATTGATAGTTTTGATATTCCTTTTTTTATTATTGTATTTAATTAAATAACTATGTTGTATTTACAATCATATTTATATAAGCAAAAGAGTTTTCCTTTCTTTAATTTTTTCTTTTTATAAAAATCCTTATTTATGGGCCACTTGTTAGTAAAAGACAACAGAGAAAGTTGTTGTGGAGAGTCCCTCGAAATCTAGGGATTAGATAATCTACTTAATTCAATGTTGTAAGGAATAATTATAATTCTTCCAAAATTCTAATTTAGGTTTCTTATTATGTTGAAGAGGGGGATAAAGAAAATTGGGTCAATCTCGTATCAGACAAATAAAAATAAAGCGTGCTTCCTATAAAACGATTATACGTGTGACACGATTTATTGTATTATTTGTTTAAAAATCAAGTATCACGTAACTAATCAACAGTAATATAGCTAAAAAAACAGTGATACTTTATATTTCAATAAGTAATACCTTAAATTGTGTCACACACACTTAAAAATAAAGTGTGCTTCCTATAAAACGATTGCACGTGTGACACGATTTAAGGAATCACTTGTTTAATAATTAAGTATTATGTAACTAATCAACAGTAATACACATAAAAAAATAGTGATACTTTATAGTTAAATAAGTAATATATTAAATTGTGTCATATACACTTAAAAAATAATAATATTTTATAGTTGAACAAGTAATAACTTCAATTTTTACGATAGAAAAAAAAGAAAAAAGGAAGAAAAAGAGAGAGAGAGAAAGGAGGCGCAGCCATTTACCAATTTAATTCAACCGTAGTAGAATTGAATGGAGAAGCTGGTGGCGGCTTATAGACTGGTGCATCAGTGCCGACTCATCCATTGTATAAAAGTCCGAATTGTCGCCCATCAATAAACAATTCTAAAACTCACGTTTTGGTTGCCTTCCCTACTTTTTCTTCGGATAAGTCAAACTATCAGATAATGTTTCAATATTTCCACGAATTCTGCGAATCTATTTTGACCTTCCTGTGGTGCTGCTGTTGCTCATATCTTAATGAAACTTACGGTAACGTGACCTTTTTTTTTTGTAGATAATTAAATGGTGTTATGTAAATATAATCTATATATTTATTTCTATACAAATAAATAGATAAAGGATTATAGTTTAATATGCAGTTCTTATTGTTAAAATGAAATTGAGCCCACTGATTCACTATGTCAACATCATTAGTAATTTTTAATTGTATTTTTAAAGTTGAATATTATTAATTGGGCCCTACATAAATTTTACGGCTGCGGCGCTGCTCACAAATCCCCCACTCCAAAAATAATAAAGAAATATGTATAAATAGTGATTTTTGTGTGTCACGTGCACAATCACCCAGTTAACAATATTACTTGTTTAGATTAAAAAATATTATTTATTTATTAAAAAATATTATTATTTTGTTAAGTTAATAAATCAATAACAATATATTTTATTATTATAAATAATATTTTTTAATTAAATAAATAATAGTCCATCTTAAATTGTACTATGTATATAAGTTTTTGTGATATAAAAATAAAAGACTGGTAAATCTTAAATTGTATTTTGTTCCATCTTTGTCTCTTCATAAAATATTAAGTCATGGGGCTTCTTGACCGATCGAATGATATTCATTCAACAGTCAAAGTTATGTATGTATGTGTGGATTGTCAACATAGTTTATGCTAAATTTGTTGAAGGACCCTCATACGTTATCACTTATAGTGTCAATATGTATGTATATATAATATATATATATATATATATATGTAACATGTGATAAAATTTATTAATATAAAACTTGGTCGGTGATAAAATAGAAAATAATTGATTTCTCCCCAAATTTGGCAACTTATTTATTTAATTTATAATGTTAAAATACAGTTTTTTCCTAATTCTTTTGAACACATAATATAACAATTCCCTTTTTTATTCATAATCTTAATATAACAAATAATTTTTTTATAAATATCAAATTTTGTTTGTAATTCAGATTTAATTTTCAAATTAATTTAATTATTTTTAAGTTTTATAAAAAGTGAAAGTTCTATTTCTTGAATGCGAAATGTTTATTCAAATCCTTCTTAAATTTTATTTGTCAAATTTCAACATATCTTATTAATCACGGTAATAATTTCAAAGTGTAATACATATATATATATATATATATATTATATGGGTATAGAATATAAAGAATTTAAATTGAAAATATTTGCTAGTGTGAATACGAGTCTAGACAAAAGAACAAACATTATTTTAGCAATTTATTTAACATAATTAAAGAAACGGTAAATAAAACACAACTCAGGTAAATTATCCACAACTTATATACTACTTATAGAGTTTGGCAAAAATAATTCACTAAGATAAAAATAAATTACAAAAAGAATCAAGAAAAGAACTAATTCAATCTGCGGACTCTTAATATTCTTGACTTCAAAGAAGAAATTCAAAACGAATAAATACTATGAGAAAATGAACTTACAACATATCACTTACTACACACTTTCGAAAATAAGTACACATCAGATCATAATATTGTGTTAAACAAATAATGAGAATGTTGTAGTTGATGTGATTGTAACACTCTCAACAACATATAGAAAATACATTTTTAGGATTCAGACTTTGTCTAATATCTCATATTACTCCACAAATAATCCTACAAAAATAAATAAACAATTAAGAAGAAAAATTCATAATAAATATATGTATAAGTTCACCCCGAACTTCGACAACATCAAAAGTACATTTTATTTTTGAAGAAGTTAAAGAATTAAATTTGAATTCCGACATCAAATACTTTTACTTTGTTACGTGTTATTAAAAATATTTGGACCAACAACAAAATATAGGAAGAAAATAAAGAAATTGTAAAATTAGTCTCAAATTATAGAATATTTGTAAGTTTAATTCTGTTCAAATGTAAATTGGTAATGATATTTTATAATAATTTTTATTTTACGAATTTAGTCCTTAATTTGGGTAGTAATTAGAAATTTTGCTGGAATTTCATATGTGCGTCTCACGTGTTTTTTTTTTTTGAATTTTTTCTAACATGGCTTTTTAATTTCCACACAACTTGTCAAAAAAAAAAAGTCACACAATAAAAAACAAAAAAAATTAACAAGTTGTATGTAAATGAACTAGAGTTTTTATTACTCACGGGTTGTTTCTCTAAGAAGACAACCATTTTGTTTTAATTATTAAAATTTCTTTTGTTTATGTCGCATTTTCTTTTATTGTGTGGCTTTTTTTTTTTTTTTGGTTTTTTACAGGTTGTGTGGAAGTTTAAAACGAATGTCAGAAAAGTTTCGCCGGAGCAAAGACGTGAAACGCATATGTCAAATTCCGTCATATTTTTTATTTTTACTAAAATTAAGACTAAATTTGCAAAATTAAAATTGTTATAATATTTATAAATTTAAATTTAAACAGGACTAAAATTGCAAATATCATATAGTTATAAAAATAATTTTGCAATTTATTCTTTTTAGGCATGTCAAATTGGTTTTGGATCATTACATAAGTTTTGCGCAATTTAAACTACAAAAAGAAATGTCAGATAAACTTTAATATATATGTATATAGATATATAATAACTAATTTTAAAAGATAGCAAAATTCAAAATATGTATAAATATATATGTATAATGTGTATAGACACTTCTTAAAGGATAAAGAAATAAATATATGCATGTGTGTAGAAATATTACCTAAGAAAGAAATATGTGAGTATTGTGTGTTCTAAAGGATACGTGTGTGTGTGTGTAATATGTGTTTATAAACACAGCGATTAAATAAGTTATAATGAAGAAAAGAAAGTGAAAGGTCTAGTAAGTGTACTGTCGGGAACTTCTCCGTCAAGTTAAGGAAATGTACATATGATATGGGTAACACTTTGAAGTTGATTTTGTTGTTTGTTATTCATGTATTTGGACATCATTTTATACTGAAACTATCTTACTTTTTTATACAATACATTGTTCATCAATTTATCCATCAAACCTCTACGAAGATCCATTTTTTTGTCTTAATGGTTGGTGGAGATTTGATATTTGACCAATCTTATGCTAATCACATTTTATTTTTTTGGTATTTCATCTACAGTTTATGTGAAAATGAGTGATAATCGGGCATCGGATCTTCTCACATTGGACTTCATTAAAATTGTTGAGCATCCCTGAAATGCTTAAAATAATCATTAAAACCATGATCACCTGTTGCTAGCTTAACTTCTTCAATTATTTTGGGGAAGAATTTATAGAGGAGAAGAGAGGGAAAATGTTAATATTGACCATCTTCTATAAGTTTGTGCATGCTTCACCAAACATATCAAGTATGGCTCATGTGTGGTGTGATTTGTGTGAATTTATTGTTGAGAAGAATAATTTAATTGATATATGTATTTGTGTTTGTTTGCTTTAATTGATGGTGTCAGATTCGAGCAATAATTTGCAGAAGCAATCGATCAAGAACAAGATAAAAATGTAAACTTAAAAGAACACACAACACCAATCTTAAGTGGTTCGATCTATTTCTAGATCTATGTCCACTGCAAAACGAGAGATCACTTCTTATTACTCAAGAAACAATGCAGATTACAAGAGTAAACACTCAATCTAAGGGGATATGAACACTCAAGATTCACAACTCAGAAACTGAACTTCACTTCTCTCTCTCTCTCTATTTGCTCTTCTCTCTTCACTTGTCTTATGGATGAATGAATCTGCTGAATTTATTCACCCCTTCCCCCTAGTTAGTTGAAAATGCAGCTAACCAACTTATCAAAGAGTGGCATGTGGCTAACTAACTAACTAACTAACTAACTAACTAACTGCACGTGCCAACCAATCTTAAATCAGCTATGCATGATCATACTGAACCATGCACCAACTTCTGCTTCATTATTAACTGATAATCATAAGCTACACTTAAACTCCTGATTAACAGATGGGATGTCGTCAATTGATTTATTATTTAATATTATTTATAAATTTCACATTTATAATGCAGTAATAAAATATGTGATATCGCAAATTAATATAAAATATATTAAGATTGAGAAAATGTGTATATTGACATTTAGAAATTTACCCAAACTTCCATTCTTGTGTAGGTAAAAGTCTTTCCCCAAACTCATATTCTATTTTATCCTAATATTTTATTTTTTTTATTTTATCATGATATTTTATTTTTCGACTTTCTAATTTGTTCATATTGAAACATGAATGTCTCGAAGGGATAAAAATGATATATATGAACAAATATACATGAAGATTTATGTTCTTATTCGTCTACTATATAAAGATTGAGAGATAAATTATATATGAAAAAAGAAAGTTCTAGAAAATATAATTTATTTCATTAAGGTACAAAATTCTGAGAAAAAAGTGAATCGAAAGTCAAATTTTGAGTATGTAGGTGTAATTTTTAGTTTTTATGAGAAAGTAACACGTTTTCAAATAAATTTTTTTTAGGTTAATTTAAATTTTTTGAATATTATGTTTTAGTATAAAAAATAAATTACTTTTGGCTCCATCAAAATTGGCTTTATCCGATTTTGACCTCAATGTTAAAAAATAGATCATACCAGAAGAAGCCCCATATGTTAAATACTTAACGAAATTATGAAATATTGTGTTAACAACTGACCAATTAATTGAAATATATAATGAGTTCATGGATTATTTGAAAATTTTAAAGACATAGAAAAGAAGACATCATTATATAAAAGTTATAAAATCTGGGAAAAATAAAAAAAAATATAGAAATACATCAAATTATAAAAAGGATAATATGAAAACATAAATATAAAAATATGGAAAACCGAAAATTTTAGAAATACAAAATACAAAATAAATATAAAAAATAAAAACTTAAACTAAAAAAAGGGAAAATATAAATATAAAAATCTTTAAAGATATATAGTCATAAAATTATTAAAATGGGAATTTAACAGACATAAATATATAAAATGTGAAGATATGAAATTATACAATTATAAACTTCAGAAAAAATAATTTTGAAAAATATATAAATATAAATTAAGCAAATTAAAAGAACAGGAAATATATGAATGAATGTAATAGAATAAAAATTTGTGAATATAGAAAATATTAAAAAGTATAGAGACTTTAACAATATATATATATATATATATATATATATATATAATAAAGGAGAAGAATGGAAAAAAAATTATGAAGAATATAGAGTTGTTGTAGGCATGGGTGATGAACTCACCTTCCTCACGTTCTGTGAGAGTTTCTGGAGTGGAAGAAAAAATGTAATTAGGCAAATTAGAATTTTTTTTTTCTTTTTAAGTAAATCTCAATTGGAAAAGAAGACAGGATATTGAATTCCGCTCACTTATGATAAGGATTGTATATACGGAGCCATTTATTTATTTACTTATTACTTTTTATAATAGATCACATTGATACCTTATTCTTTAAAACAAATATAAAATATACGTGGCATAGTTAATCTATATGGTTTTTATCACGCTAATAAATAATGATTTACTATTCAAATTTATTATTTTCAATGCATTAAAAATTTATTTTGCAATAATTTAATAATTAATTGATTATAAAGTAGTTATTAGAATTTATAAGATGATTGACTGCGACAAAAAAAAAAAAAGGTTTGAAGGACGTAGCATGTGATAGTTTTTTTTATACGAAAAAAATGTAGAGTTGAATTCAACAAACTTAAAAATGTGTACTACAACAATTTAGAATGGGATCTCATATTCCCGTTCACGCCGGTAATTCATAAGGATATGTTTGATCTCATATGAATATATTTCAAATATCAAAATACTTAATTCTTATTTATTAAAAAATTAAAATTGTATTTTTTTAATCTAATAATTTTTTAACTATATAATAACTACACACTTATTATTCTTCCGAGGGCCAATCTATCATTGTTTGAACCTAAGTTAGATTTTTAAAATCGACCTCTAAAATTATTTGTCTATTATATACATTTTATTTATTTAGAAGTTGTTATACTCTAAATATTTATAGTATCATATAAAATAAAAGACAAACAAGTAAAATTAAATACAATTTATTTTATGATTTTAATGAGAAAAATGGTAATTAATAAACTAGTGAAAAATATAAGTATCAATTAAAAATATTTGTATTGCTTATGGAAATATGATTACTATGATTTTAAAAAATGAAAAATCTTTCAAGTTGGAGAGTAATTGTTCTTAATAACTTACTTGGAATAGAGTTTTCCTTTTTTTTCTTTTTTTATAAATGAATTCAAAGTGAAACCTTATTTTTCAATTTTATTTTTTCCACTATGTCTAATCGAAGGCCTTCGCATTTCTCAGGATTCGATCTCTATCATTCTGAATTTGAACAAGAAGTAGCCACTGCGTAACTACGTTGGGCATTTGTGATAATTATATAAATATATATACATATATATATATGTAGTTGCAAAAAATAATTTTAAACCCCTAAAAAATATAAAATTTTCGAAGCTTAGACAACATACTCTTCCTACTAAAGGAAGGTCTGGTCCTACCCCCTTCTCTCCTCTAATTTTCTAATAACCTCGCCTATTATCTTTTTACTTTTTTTTATTTTTGTAATAAATTTAACTGGTCACAATCATTCCATCATTACCATTTTTACTTTTTTTATTTTTGTAATAAATTTAATTGGACACAATCATTCCATCATTACGTACACATCTATACATTTATTTGTACATGATATTATAATCTTGTATCAATAGATACACATCTCTTAAATAGTAAAGAAACATCTATACTAAATAGATAGAAGGAAATAGCGTTGGAATGAGTAATAAATGAGGTGAGGGATTGGATTGGGTGTGGGCGGGCCTCCTCCCTACATGACTCCAATGGCTGGCTGGCTGCTGCCCTACATGTTTATGTTAGGAATTGCGACATAATAAGGCTATCCAATAACTATAAACGCCAACCATTATAATTATTATAATTGAAGGTAGCAAGCAAGCAAGCAGCTGTCCATCGAAAACGACCACCCAACCATTTTTCACTTTCATTCTCCACTTGCGGAAACTATGCCCATTAATAATATATGCTTACTTTTTACTTATCTTCTGTGTATTGAATGCACTGTATATTTAAATTAGTATTATTTATTTAACTAATAAATATTATTTATTTATTTAAATAATATTATTATTTTTTTAAAATATTAAATTTATAATATTTTTAAGTAATTAAATAATACTTTTTAGTTAAATAAATAATACTCTATATTGAATTACATGGTGCACTCATGTATATAAATTTTTGTGTTTATTTGATTTATTATTTGTAATTAGACCCCGCTATTCACAGTTCACCTTTTTATATCTAATAAATAAATAAATATATACACACATATATATATATCATTAAAATTTATTATACAGTTTAATCTATTATTCTTATTTATTCAATAATTGTTTTTAAAATAGAAGCTCTGGAAATAGGGGAACCACGCATGTCATTTTTACATTTTTTCTTAAATAATTGTTTAAAAGAAAATATGGAAGGAGGCGGTTGTTCGTAAGGATCATTTAATTTGATACTCATATTTTATATATTAAAATAAATCATTAAATTTGAATCATATATATATATTAACTTAATTATTTGTATTTAATTTAGTTATACGTTTTGGGTTTTGATAAGTATTGATTAAATTATTTATGATATGTTTTGGCTACAAAATTTTATAATAATTATACACTTTTTGTGAAAATAAACAATTAGATTATTTAATTTTTATCATTTATTATTTCATCCTAATATTTTTCATGTGTCGAATATTTGTATTGAATTTATACTTTTTTATAACTTGAACTATTCGTGTTGAATTTGAACGTTGAAACTCACTTGGATTCAAATATTTTTAGATAAAAATATAAATAAATTTATGTAAAAAATAGAAAAATATTTATGCAAAAAGTAGGAAAGAGGAAGCTGGTAAGAAATAAAAAATTAAGACAGAAGCATCGATACACAACAAGAATATGTAATGCATAACAAAATTGTATGTGACCCACAAAATAATGTAATTATAGCTTTGTATAATTTCATAATTATATAAACGTAGCACAGCTGGACTAATTTATAAAAATGTTATTTTTTATTGAAAATTAACTTTTTATTTTTTGAAATTATAATTTTAGTTACAATTTTTTCTCTTTGCTTTTTCACTCTAATTTTTAAAAACTTATAATTTTTATATCTCAAATTCATTTTTTATGAAAAATATATCAAATTAATCATTTTCATCATCTTCAATTTGATATCTATATTGCATATATAATAATAAAATATTAATTGTTAAATATAAAATATTTTTTCATATATTAATTGTGGTATATTTTAATATTATTAAATATTTTTATTTTAAATATTTTAATTAAAATATATTTTATGTAATTATATACTTTATTTTAAAAATTATATTATTAATTTTATAATAATTTATTATATTATATTATAAATTGTATGATGTACAAAAGAAATACTAGTATAAATAAAGTAGTAGAAGGTACTATTGGTCCCTAATGTAGTATTGGCACAACTAATTTACTGGAATTTGATTAGAATTTTACTCACAGAATTACCTATTATACTTCTAACAATTCTATCACTGACAAGTGTTAATTTATTGCATAGTAAAAACTTGAAAATTAAATTTGAAGTATGTTTTTATTGGCTGGAGTATTTATGCATGACTTGAATATTTGTCGTCTATTCAAGTATTCTTTTTATGTGTTTTATATGCAAATATAAAAAAAAATACAAATTAAAAAAATAATTGTGTTGTTCCTATTAGAGATTCTCCAACAAGAAGCAATTATGATGTTGAACGTCAATTTTGCCCCTCCAGCAGTACTCTATTCTTTGCATTACTTTGAAGTCTAAGAAATTTTTGCACAATGTTTGGCGTACATTTTTTGATGCTCTCTCTCTCTCTCTCTCTCTTGGTTTTCTTTGTATGATTATGAATAATTTACTAATGAATTTTATAATATTTTATCTCAATTATTCCAACTTTAATTAAATCAAGTTATTTAAAATTATATGATGTTTAGTTTAAATAATAATAAAAAATATAATTTAAACAAGTTTATGAGATTTAAAATATTATACACAAATTTAAATAGAATTACATAATTTTTCCGGCATTCAATTTCACCTACATATTTTTAAAATATGATATAGTTTTCAGAATATAAAGTAAAATAAATATTATATCAAAATCTTATGTTAAATAAGATTATACATATAATGTTTTAACAAATATTTAGTAAGGAATATTATGAAGTATTCTTAATGTAAAAAATAGTGCAAATTGCTGGAGAAAAAAATATATATTTTGCATTAAAATTGTGAAAAATCTGCACTATAGTTGTTGAGATTGATGGAGATGGTCTTAGTATCTATTGATTTGAAGTATTTAAGATTATTTTTCATATTTTAGGTTGAATATGCATATTTGTATTCTACCAATTATTGATTTATTTATTTTAGTTATATATATATATATATATATATATATATATATAATTTGCTCTATCTATAAATGCAAAATGTTGTGAACTACATACACAAAATGCTAACTATAAAACAGTTCAAACATTTTTAATATCAACGTATTTTAGATTGTGTTTAATAAATGTTATAAATCGACAAGAATTTATGATTTCGCAAAATTTTAAGATAATTTTTAGTTTCATTGTTAATTTTACATCTAGCAATATAGTTTTTCATATCTTCTCATTTTCATAAGCATATAATTATATTTTTAATGTATATAACATGCATATTTTATTATATACTTATTTCCAATTATTATTGTTATTTTTATAAAAATAAATTTTCAATTCTTACTTTATACGCCTGTTATATTTACAAACTATGAATCAATTGGGTGCATTACTAGTATAAATTGAAGATATTTATTATGGAAGAACAAACAAATGATTAAAATGGATTTTATATCCATACCCTAAATAATTACTAAATTTAATAATTCAATCATCATTATTATCGTTTTAGGTTTTCTTTTTTGTATCTTTCTTTTCTATTTCCAAACAATCACATATGGTTTTATGTTTAGTATTATATTATTTTTATATTCTTATTATCATTTTTTATAAATAAATATAATTTACTAATTCTTAATATATGTTCATATTTTAACTATAGTGTACATCACATGAGAAAATTACTAATATAATTAGTAATTTGTGTGGCTTTTTATCTGACAAATAAAAGCAATATATATATGTCCGCATGCACTATAGATAATTCATCTATATATACATATATATAATAGTAGAACCACGGTTAAAAATAGAAAATAGAAATTTCCCGCCCAAAATACATTTCTATATTTAGGAAATTTGATAACCAATAAATTTTTTCTCTTCCTTTCTTTATTTCACTTCAATTTATAACATTTTCAGTTCAACTATAATTTTTTTATAAAGAATATATGAAATTAATCATCTTTTCATGATCTTTAATTTGATATCCATATTGCATGTATAAAAATATAATATCAATATTTAATAATAAAATATCTATTATAGATTAATTGTGGCATATTTTAATATATTATATATTTTTACATTGTGAGACATTTTTATTTTAAACAAGTTTTTATTTAAAATATATTTTATATAATTATATATTTTATTTTAAAAAAATTATATATTATTATATTTATAATAAATTATTATATTATCTTAGTATAAATTGTGCAATGCACATGAAAAATACTAGTTTATGGGAATAACAATTCAGAAGTTTGCGCGCAATTATTATTGTTATAAGTGAGATTTTTGTGTATTGAGTGCACAATGCATTTGATTTACAATATTATTTGTTTAACTAATAAGTATAATTTGTTTACTTGAAAAGTATTTCTAATAATATAAGTAATAATTTTTGGTTAAACAAGTAATACATGCGGTTGTTCAGTGCACTCGATGCGCATAAGTTTTTATTGTTATTTCAGAAAAAATAACTATTTTCAAATTTATTGAAAACGATAAAAAGAAAAGAAACCTGATATTGTTTTCTTCTCTTTTTAAACACCTTTTTGATTAAATAACTCATATTTTATTCATGATATATCAAATTAATTTACTTTTAGGATCTTCAATTTCAGACTTATTGCATAATTCATATATAAAATAAAAATCAAATAATAATAATGATACATAAAATATGATTTATTTTTCCTTTAAAAATATGATTTATTCAACAAAAATTAAAAATAATGTAGCATTTAGTTATTTGATTTTTTTATAGAATCATTTCTTCTTTTTAGTTACTTATTATGTTATCCTTCATTTAAAATGTATATAAATTTATATTTTTATCAAATTATTTATATATATAATTAGAATAAAATTACTGAGCCAATTATATATAATAAATAAAATGTATGCGGAAAATATATAGTTACTTAATGATGTTAAATTTTACGTAAAACATATTAATAAAGATATTAAATAAAATAAGGGTATGGAAAATGAAAAAAAAAAAAAAAAGAAAACCTTCCAGCAAATCTTAGATGATCTCGAATTTGTCAACTTTTTGTTAGATATGCATCAGCCCTTAACATGCGTTTATAATAAAGTTTATTTTTGGGTCAAATTTCATTGTATTCATTTATTTTAGTAAAAAAAATTTTAATGTCCAAAATTTAGAAAATGTTACTTTGTATCCACAATTTCTAAAATATCCTTACTAAACTTTTATAGTCAATTGTGAAAGCTTTTTCTTTCACAATCTTTGCAACTCTTTATTTCATAGTTAATCGTGAAAGCTTTTTAATATTAATTGTGTAAGCCTCTTTCACAATCCATCGTGTAAGCTTTCGCAACTTACATCCTCAATTATGAAATTTCAATCGTGATTGAAAAGGGAAAAGAGATGAGAGAAAAAAAAGTGGAGAGATTGAGGTTTTACGATTGTGTAAGTTCAATCGTGAAAGCCTAATCGTGAAAGCCTAATCGTGACTGGAAAGAGAAGAGAGATGAGAGATAAAAGTGGAGAGATATGATTTCACGATTATATAAATCCAATTGTGAAAGCTCAATCGTGAAGGTAAAGGAAAAAAGAGAGAGAGCATGAGAGAGGTGAAATCCAATCAAAGTTACAGTGAATTGTGAAAGCTCAATCGTGAAGTCCATTTGTTAAAGTTACAGTAAATCGTGAAGGTAAAGGGAAAAAGAGAGAAAGCATGAGGGAAAGGTGAAATCCAATCGTGAAAGTTCAATGGTGAAAATTACAGATGTGAAAGTTACAGTGAATCGTGAAGCTAAAGAAAAAAAGAGAGAAGAATGAAAAGAGAGAGGATATAGAAAAGGAAGGAGAGAGAAAAAGGAAAAAATATATTTCAACAAGATACTTTTCACGAGAAATGAAAGAGAGATGAGAGAGAAAAATAAAGTGACACGTTTCACGAGAACATATGATATTTTTTTACGATAACATAGAAAGAAGGGATAAATTTATTTTAAAACCATAAATATGGGTACAAAATATATTTTTTTATTTATCGATCATAAAAGAAGTTTGATTATAATAAAAGAGTACAATAGTATATTTCCTTTTTACTTTTTATTACAAGAATTTATTTACTTTAAATTTTTTTTAAAAATATTCATTATTTGTCTTGTTGAGAAATGTACAAAGCGAGATTACACAATTTTTTTTTTCTAATATTAAAGTTGTGCTTCATGGAACAATATATCTAATAGAATATATATATGTTATATATTATTCATACTTATTACTTTTATAATTATTCATTTTGATTTAAAAAAAAAAAAAAAAAGATGCAACTAGTTTAGTACTCTGACTGCACCTATCAAATAAATTTTCTGTGGAGATGATTTATGTCTGACAGATTCATAACCCCTAAAAAGTAGCTGTCGAAGTTGACGTTTAGAACAAGTGATAATTCAAATGTGTAAGACACTTCGCTTTACATCTCTTTCAAAACACACACACACACACACACACACACACACACAGTATTTGACGAATTCATTCATCCAAAGATTGTCTGAGTTCATACCACTTTTCAACAGAAAACATCAGCCAATTAATAAATGGCAAGACAAAGTATTTTGACATTTCTGTAGATGCCAAAGGCAACCTTATGAGCATCGCCAAACGTCATTATTATCTACAATCAATTCATTTTTCAGCAACTTTGTATGCATTTTCACTATTGTCAAAGTAATCAACGTCAAAAATATAATGACAAGTAAAGTGTTTAGAACAACATAATATTTAGATTCAGGGTTTAGCGTAAAGCAAGGTAAATGTAAAGGAACTTTAAAAAAGAAGAATTTAAAACTTTTCAGGCTAAATAAATCAAAATAAATATAAAAGGGTTCGCTAAAACTAAGCCTCATAGTTTAGGGATAGAGCTACAAAATTTGACCGGTCACGACTAGCCTGGCATTTTAGGTGGTTGGGCAGTAGACTTCGTGGCCCAAAATACGATCCGATTTGTTCCGGTCCAATAGCCCTTGGGCTCCACAGGCTACGGGCCGACCAAAGGAATTCCAGTATATTTAAAAGCGTTTTGATGGGCTGGGCTCGACAGTTAGTGAACCAATGCAATTTTGGGCTACCCTGATCCGGCCGAACCCTAATCATTGGCCTGTGGGCTTGGGCTGGACCGGTTGCCCGACCTGAATTACCAGCTCTTTCCAGGGAGTTAAAAATGCATATTGCCTTTCACTAAACACAAGTTACTCTTGTACTCTTTCCTCTCCATCTACCTACAAGTACAACTAACCTCTTTCTTTGTTATTATTTAATCTAAAATTGTTCAAAGACCTATTATAATGATATACAAGAGTTAAATTTGACATTCTATTCAACTGGAAGTTGATTTGCAAGACCTTGGAGAAAACGAGTGAGACACCTTTGTGCATCCACCACAGCCCCATCCGGTTTCTCCTTCTCCTCTAAACTGGCTTCACGGTCTAGCGCTGAATGCACTTTCCTCACCAATCGTCGAAGTTCCTATAATAGTGGACATTAGAGACCATCGGTGAGAGATCAGTTTGTAAGCAGCAAGTATTTACTAGAGTTAGAAATTTATATGCTGAAATTACAAAGTATAGCAGACGCAGTTTCTTCATTTTCAATTAAATTAGCTCTTTCAGAGAATTATATTGGAATTTTTGCAAATATTATCATAAGCTTCTTAGAATTGAACACAAACACTAGACCTTCTAGAAATGTTTCTTTTCAAGGTCTTTGCAAATGCTATCGAATGGTAAAGAGACCCTTTATTGTCAAACATCGCAATGAAAGATTAATCCTTACAACGTCATCTGATATGTTAGAACTTCCAATTTACATAGAAAATCCTCTTTATTTCTATGTTCATAAGTAGTTCATACAATTTATTGACTTGGGTAAAATTTCATGAATTCAGTAAATAGAATAGAAATTCCATCAGTACTAGATCATTGATCTATTTTGATGAAGAATGCACTTAACTATATACAATGGGAAAATTTCATTTTTAGCTACAACGTAAGTGATTTTTTTGGACATGTTCACTATTTTTGCTGATACCACCCAAATCATCCCATACCATCAAAACTAGGTCATTCCTCCATGGCCCATGTTGTTCCACCTACACCAACCAAATCATTAAAAAACTAGAAAGTTTCACCCCAGCCAAGGGCAAAGTTGCAAAACGTTATATCCCTGGCTAAAAAGTGTGAAACTTAAGCTGTTGGATAGAGAAGAGTTTTTTTCTTTTTTTCTTTTACAATTAGCTAGGCTTTGGGGTTTATCGACTTTAAATTTCTATCTCTCCCCTTCACCTCTCCTTATAGGAAAAATGGCATTTAGTTCATTGTAGACAAACAGAATCCTATGGTCAGAGAAAAGAAGAAAGCAATTCGTACATCACTACAGGCAGTAACCAGAAAATTTCAATCACATGCTCGATGCAACTAGGCAAAGTCAAGGTATTGGAGGTGATTGGTATTCAAACAGAAGAGGTAGAATCTGTATATTAGATTAATGTGTTCATGATCCCATACAGTATATGAAAGGCCAGGTAGCTTCTTCATGGCGCACTTTGTTTTTTTTTCCTTTTACATGGATGAGTAAATTTCAAATTTGCTGTGCGTGTAAGACATAGAACAATCATACAACCTCAAAATATTAGGATCAGAAATTACTTCATGAGAGAGGAAAACAAATATAAAGTTAACACCCCAAACAGAATCGAGAGCACATATGTGTTGTCTTTGGTAAGCAATTATAAGCATAGTTAGTAGTCAAACTGACCTGACGATCAAATTCAACTTCCCGAAGTGAATAAATTTCATTGGTAATGCTATTATCCTTATTAATCAGGCCATCATACCATCTGGTTACAACAGCAACATGCATTGAATCCTGTGAAGCACAACAATAATAGAACATCGTCAGCCAGAGTCAACATATAATAGAATAATTTCACTTTTTGAAAAGACAAAACAGATTTTCCTCAAGCTCATCCAGAAAGCGAGAGTACAAATATATAAAATGAGTATGTAAAACATATTATAACGATGAATCAGAGAGAACATATACCATATAATAGTTCTATTTATCATCAAAATCTATCACTACAAGGTAATGCTGGACCCTGAGATGAATCATTATGGGCACAGCTATAAAAAAAGTGTAATGCTTCTTACAGTAATTATCACAAGCAGATTAGTAAGAAGCAAAGTGTTTGCCAAAAAGACAGAACTATAAGTACTATGATTATTTGTTTTAAACTGCAGACAGATTTTGCTCCCTAACATATAGCATCAAGATGTAAGAAGAAGGCCAGTAGACAATCTGAAAACTGTAAGTTTGTATGCAATTATCCTGTACACACCGAAAACAACCAGAATGAAAGCTTGAAATTGGCTAGGTAATATGTCTAACTTTGGCTGTCCACCTTTCGAAAATGATTCTTTTAACAAATGAAATGAGAGTAAGAGATATTTTCCAGACCTCATCTTCATCCTCCTCTGAACTTTCTTCTTCTCGCTCCTCTTCATCATCGACCGCCAATATATCTGTAGCTGATAAATCCTGGAACTTACTCTGGTCCCCATCTTTCATGGCCTGAATCAAACCATCCATAAGTTCAGGCTTCACTTCTCGCAGCAATCTTCCTACCACATCCGTCAATTTATCATGAGCATATAAAGGCCCAATATACTATGTTAGAAGCAAAGCTTTGTTTGTTAGAATGAAGAAGATGAAATTCTATTCTATGTGACCAAAAATGTATCTAATCCTCTATGTAGCAGAAAATAATGTCATTCATTCACAGCAACGACCTTATATGACTCATAGCAACATTATCATACAGCAAACAGTTCAAACGGAAACCTGAATTTTTTTCCAATTATTGTATCATACATCTACTAAATTACTTTCAGGATAATGGTTCGATTTGTAATTAAAAAACGGTTGTCGTATCAGAGGAAATTCAATTTAACAGCAGCTTCCCAGCCCAAATTGCTTTAAGAAATGATAATGTAGCTCATCACAAGCAAAATTACTATATCTATCTCTCTAAAATTAAGAAAGAATGCCTATCAGTGCTGGAAAACCGGAACAAGACCTTTTAGTCCTTCCTCACCTATATAATTGAATTGTCTGCGCTTTCCTTCTCGGACATCACGGCCAAATCTCTGCGACAAAAAAAATCGAACATCTTATACTCTCCACACACGCCACACACACAAAATCAGATATATAATTTAATCAGGGGAAAACACAGTACAAAAATAAAAAAATATAATCACCTTCACCAACATAATAGCGTCAAACACCTCTTGCTCAAGATCAGCCACACTGCAAACATAGCCACTCAAAATAAGATGTCTATCTGCTGCAAACTTTGCGAACAAATTAGTATATTACAATTTCGGATTAAAGCACCTGAGAATACGCTTGATTTGAGGAGGAGAGAAATTGGCTAGCTCCATACCCCAGCGTACGGCGCGTCGAGCCTCACGCTTTCTCTCGTTGCGGCTCTTCTTCGATCCGCTACTGTCAGTAGATTCATCGTCGCTCTCATTGGCGTCGGACACCGCAGGAACGTCTCGCAATTTAAGAGAGCGTGACTGGAAATGAACTTGGCGGGTTGAAGTGGAGAAGAACGCAAAGAAAGGAGGAGTCGTGGTGGCGCGTGCTGCATATGAATGGAGAGTGAGGAGATGGCAGACTGTGGAGTGACGGTGGCGCCACCGTGGCCACTGAATGAGCGGCCGCACTACGTGAGCCATCCTCCGTTTGCAGTTTCCCAGTATAGACTTGGATATCCTGTACAAGTATACAAAATTTGGTCCAGTTATCTATTGGGCTTATGTATTTCAGTATGGGCTTCTCTTCTTCTTCTTTTTTTATTTTTTATTTTTTTTTTATTTTTTTAATTGGATTTATGGTATAATGCTGAAGGATTGGATAGGGTTGAAAAAAACACAATTAGTTAGAAAAAAAAAAATCAGATTTATCACAATAAAAATAGATTTAAAATGCAATTAATTCTCTTAAAAAATAGTTCTAAAATAAAAGTGTCAGAATTTCTCTCTCTTAAATTAATTTTAATTGAAATAACGAAAATATATTCTTCCATATAGTTGTGGTTGTTCCTAATTCAATAATTGTAGAAGAATTACTACAAAACCAAAGTTACCCCTCAAGATATTATATAGATTTACAATAGAATAGATAGAAGGACAGCACATTCAATTCAATAGCTTTTCTTCTTGATTTAGAGTTGAAGAATTTGGAATAATGAGGGGCAAAGTAATACCATCACCAGGAAACCTATTTAATAGCATCCAAAAGAGGTATGTTAAATTCTATGTTTGGTGAATTAACTGTCGTGATTGTAGAACATACTGTGTTCTATTCATTAGACAGCAGAGTTCCAAAATTGTAATTGAATATGAAAATTCTTATATATTATGATAAAGTGTTTGGTGAATTAAATGGTCAAAGTTAATTAATTCTTGTCAAAATATGGTTAGTTAGGGTATTATACTATTTAAATTTTATGTTTGTAATCATAAATGCAGTTTTTGTATCAACTACATCAACCTACTCAAATTATGTGTAATGAAATATAATACTGTTTTGACTCTACTCTTTCCTATCTTATTAAATTTATGCTAATATTTTGTAGTTTAATGTTCGTCTTTGAATATTCTATCCACTTTCACTACCAAATTTTATGTTCAATCATTTAGTGTGTGGTTATCTTCTTCTACCTTATTTCCAGTTAGCAAACATAAAAGATATCAAAACAAATTTTGTGAGGCCTGGTGATATCAAAACTCCTTCTCATGCAACTCCTAGTATTTAAAGTACATCAGCTACTTATGCTTCTACTATTTTTCTTTGCTAATGGTAGAATGACCAAGGCTAGGGATGGCTATAATAATGACAAAATGATGGTGGAACAAGTAAATCAAAGGTTATCAACCTAAGCTTTGCGTGTGAAAATATTGTAAAAAACCTCAAAGAGTTAGTAGATGGAATACTAAAGAGTAAATGCAAATATTGTTGTAGGCTTTACACTTATCATTCTCGAGGGAGCACAAATCATCTATGGCGGCATCCTTTGTAATTGTCATAAAATTTTCAAGTTCTATGACATGGGACCTTGTTAGGTAACCAAGCTATACTCTTGAAAGGTAGAAATTTGACCGTAATGTTTATTGAGATATATGCTTACAACTTGTATGAAATATTCAAAAGTAGAAATTTGATAGTAAGGTACATCTAACATATATTTCATGCAAGTTGTAAGAATATAAATGAAATTAAATGAGTATTTGACTAGTCATGATGTGAAACTCAAAGATTTGATGAAAGTCAAATTTGATAACTATTGGAGCTAGTATTTAATAATTCTTACACTTAGATATGTTCTTGACCCAAACAAAATTGATTTTTTTTTTTTTTGAGATTTTGCTATAAGAAGCTTTATCCTATTGATTATGAAAAAATAAATAAAAAAGTGAATAATGTTAAGCTTTGTATAATCTCTTTGGTGAATATGAGGCTTCATTAAATTATCTCTAACCTCATAAAAAAAGCATTCAATCTCATGGACATATGCGTTGAATGACAAGTGAAAAAATTCTTCATTTTTGCCATCTATGCTTGATGTAAGTTTGAAAAATATTGTTACTTTCTCTATGTAGAATTGTAAATTCTGTTTCAATTATTGAATGAGTATACAAAATAAATATACAACTACAACAGATTTACAAGGAAAGAATAAATCAAATAATCCCATGATTTGTGGGATTTACAAATCAAAAGATATAATTTATAAATCAAAAGATATTATACTATTTTCCTTTAATACGCCCCCGCAAAATTGACATGCAATCGGCAACGGAGATTTTGGAGCGCAAGAACTCAAAACGAGCACGGGACAAGCGCTTGGTGAGAAGATCCGCCAGTTGATCATGAGTGTTAACATGAGTAACAGTGAGAAGCCCTTTAGAAGCCAAATCGCGAACGAAGTGAAGATCAATGGCAATATGCTTCATATGAGAGTGTTGAATAGGATTGAGAGCAAGACGAGTCGCACTCATATCATCACAAAATATAGTTGGGGGCTGGGAGCAAGGAATGCCAAGATCCCGAAACAAATGGTGAACCCAACAAATCTCTGAGGCGGCAGTGGCGAGAGCACGATACTCAGCCTCAGTGGAAGATCGAGTCACACCGCGCTGCTTACGGGACCTCCAAGAGATGGGAGAAGAACCAAGAAAGACAATGTAAGCAGAGGTGGACTTACCATCAACAAGGTCGCCACCAAAGTCAGAATCAGAGAAGGCCTTAAGTGAAAGATCATCTGAACGCCGAAAGAGAAGACCATGATGCAAGGTACCCTTCAAGTAACGGAATAGGCGCTTGACAGAGGACCAATGAGCTGGTGAAGGAGCAGACATGTGTTGAGCTAACCTGTTGACGGTAAAGGCAATATCAGGACGAGTGATTGTAAGATATTGGAGGCCCCCAATAGCACTGCGATACTCGGAAGGATCAACATGACCGGAAGGTGGGGCATCTTTGGAGGAGATCGGAGTGTAAAGAGGACGAACACCATCCATCTTGTGCCGGAGTAAGAGATCAACCAAATACTTATGCTGAGACAAAAAGAGACCTTCTTTGCAGGGAGCTACCTCAACACCCAAGAAGAAGGATAGTGGACCCAAGTCTTTAACAGCAAAGTGAGATTGAAGATGCCGAGTAAGCTCTTGAAGAAGAGAAGAGTCTGAGCCAGTGAAAATAAGATCATCGACATAGGCCAAGACACACAAACGATCAGAGCCCCGATGCATGGTGAACAGGGAAGAGTCTGCCTTAGAGCGCACAAGTCCAAAAGAAGTGAGAGCCGAACATAGAGAGTCATACCAAGCACGAGGGGCTTGGCGAAGCCCATAAAGAGAGCGACGAAGCAAGCAAACATGAGATGGCAAGGAAGAGTCCTTGAAGCCTGGGGGTTGAGACATATAAACCGGAACATCCAAGTCGCCATGAAGGAAGGCATTACTAACATCAAGTTGTCACAGAGACCAGTTTGACTTGAGAGCAAGAGTGAGAACGGTCCAAATAGTAGCAGGCTTAATAACCGGACTAAAGGTTTCTTTAAAGTCAACACCAGGACGCTGATTAAAACCTTTAGCCACCAAACGGGCTTTGAACTTGTCAATAGTGCCATCAGATTTACGCTTCATCCAGAAGACCCACTTGCAGCCAATGATATTGGCATTTGGTGGTCGAGGAACTAAGTCCCAAGTGCCGTGGCGTTGGAGAGCCGAAAACTCCTCAGCTATAGCAGAGCGCCAATGAGGAATAGAGAGAGCCTGTTTCACACTAGTGGGTTCCAAGTGATCTGGAAGTGGATGCTTGGTTTCCGTGTGGAACTGCTTGGGCTTATAAATATTGTTTTGACTGCGAGTGCGCATATGATGAGCCCGAGAGGGAGGATCCGTAACCGGAGGGCCAGGGGCATAAGTTGGAGACTCAGAGACCGGTGGTGGAGAAGCTGGCGCTGGTAGTGGCAAAGGTAGAGAAATAAAACCTGAAGAGTCAGCAAGAGAAGATGGCAAACCGGGTGAAAACCCAGGAAAAGTGTCTTCCAGAAAACGGACATGCCGAGAGTAATATATATGCCCAGTAGCAATGTCATAGCAACGGTAGGCACTCTGAGAGGTAGAGTACCCAACAAATAGACACGGTTTCGACGGAGGATCCAGTTTGCCTGAAGTGTATGGACGGAGCCATGGAAAACAAAGGCACCAAAAGATACGGAGTTTAGAGTAATTAGGAGCTTGCCCAAATAGCAGTTCAAATGGACTGCGCTTGCCAAGAACCGGAGTAGGCATCCTATTAATCAAATAGACAGCAGTTTCCAATGCAAGTGACCAAAAAGAATGAGGGAGTTTAGAATGTGAGAGGAGAGCCCGACCAACCTCCAAGATATGGTGGTTACGGCGCTCAGAAATACCATTCTGTTGCGGCGTATGAGGAGCTGTCGTAAGCCAACTAATACCACAAGACACCAAAAAGGGTCGTAACGCAAAAAATTCACCATCGTTGTCTGTATAAAAATTCTTAATCGTATGTCCAAACTGGTTTTCAATAAGAGACCGAAATTGGCGAAATATAGACGCCACTTGAGACTTAGCAATCATAGGAAAGAGCCAGCAATACCGAGTAAACAAGTCAACAACAAGTAGAAAATATTTAGAACCATCTAAAGATTCCACAGAGGCAGGGCCCCACACATCAACATAAAGGTAATGTAAAGGGTGCAAAGCAACAAACGAACTATCAGTAAATGGCAATCTACACGACTTGCTCAAGTGACAAAACACACAGTCATCTCCCACATCCCGGGATTTATTCAAAACAGGTAACTGAAATGTATTAAGAATAAGATGCGTGGTCACCGCAGAAGGATGTCCAAGACGTGCATGCCAGGCTGCAGAAGACGTACGAATCCCAACAGAAGCCGACTTCGAAGAAGACCCAAGAGCAGCAGAACCAGAAGGAAAATGATAAACACCATCGGTGCAGCGACCTCTAACAAGCGGCGCCCCCGTGAGAGGATCCTTAACCAAAAAATAAGAGGGGAAAAATTCCATAGAAACTCCATTAGTAGCAGTGAATTTACTGACAGATATTAAATTCCGGCGAGCAGTCGGCACACACAAAACATCATTAAGCATAAAATTATGAGTAGGAGACGGTAAAATAGAAGTACCGGTGTGAGTAATAGGTAAACCAGTGCCATCCGCTATATTAAACTCATCAGTGCCGTCATATTCAGTGTGAATGGAGAGGTTGCTGAGATCAGCGGTGAGGTTATGAGACGCAATGGAGAGGTTGCTGAGATCAGCGGTGAGGTTATGAGACGCCCCGGAGTCGACAAGCCACTGGTTGGGAGGAGAAGTCTGGGGCGTGGTGGCAGCCACATTGGCCGTGACAGGGAATCGGTGACATGTGATGGCCGAATGACCATAATAGCCGCAAAGTTGACAAGTCACATTTGGCCAAGAGGAGGACTGCCCGTGTCTGCTTTGATTATTGCCGCGAGGAGAGAAGCCACGATGCGGCTGCTGTGGTTGCTGGACGAAACCAGAAGGTCCACGCTGGGACTGGGAACGGCCAGGCTGGTGCCCACGGGACTTGGAGAAGTTCCCGCGGGGCTGCTGTTGTGCCGGATTGGCAGTGGCCACCAACTGCCGGGCAGCAGTTTCTTGTGCCTTAAGTACACGTTCATGCTCAAGCAAGAGATCGCGTAATTCTTCAAACCGCAATGGGGTTTCTCGAGTGCGGATAGGACCAACAATGCTGCTATAATCCGGGCCTAATCCATTAATAACAAAAAGCGTAAGGTCATCGGAACTTACCGGTTGATCAATCATTGCCAATTCATCCACTTTCGATTTTACATGATGTAGGCATTCGGTAATGGAGCGGGAACCAATGGAGACACGAAACAGATCGCTCTTTAACTGATTCACACTAGAGCGGGAATGACTCGCAAAGAGACGAGTCAAAACGGCCCAGGCTTCGGCCGAAGTTGGGGCGGAAGATACCAAGGGCAGAACCTCCGCAGAAAGCAAGCAAAAGATGGCCGCAAGCAACAATTGATCCTGACGGATCCAACCAGTAACAGCGGCTGCATTCGAGTCGAAAACGTCCATTGTCGGACAGACGGAGGTCCCGTCAATAAATCCAAGCAGATCATGTCCCCCGAAGTAGCGCAATCAAATGCGCACGCCATGATGGAAAGTTGGTGTGTGTGAGTTTAATGGGAAGATGGTGATGAGCAGTGAGAGGAACCACCGGCGGGGGGAGGTGATCGCGGTAGAATCTGGTTGTGTGGTGGAGGAAGTGGTGGTCGCCGAATTTGTCATGGCTGAAGACGTGATGCAGCGACGCAAAAAAAAAAAAGGAAAAAGAAAGGTATGGGGAGGTCTAGATCGTAACCTGCTCTGATACCATGTAGAATTGTAAATTCTGTTTCAATTATTGAATGAGTATACAAAATAAATATACAACTACAACAGATTTACAAGGAAAGAATAAATCAAATAATCCCATGATTTGTGGGATTTACAAATCAAAAGATATAATTTATAAATCAAAAGATATTATACTATTTTCCTTTAATACTCTAGATTATTATTATTATTATTATTATTATTATTATTATTATTATTATTATTATTATTATTATTATTATTATTATTATTATTTCATATGTATATATATATATATCTTTTTTTTTATAAGCTACTATTATATATTTCATATTGTTTTTGTTTTCTAATTGTATTTATGAGAGTATTATCAGAAAATAATACAAAATACTTAAAATGATGGTAAGTCCCAACTTAATGTATATTTGGAAAAAAACATGTCAAGTTGGAAGTGACTTAAATGTGCTTGATTATTGAAAGGTGAATAAACATTGATTCCCTCAATTGGTTATGATGGGCTGTGATACTTTAGATATTCAAATTACAACTGTAGCTTCTGAAAATAGTTGCACTATTTAAAAAAAGTTGGACCCTCTAGTAATAATAAATTATTAATTCTTATTCCCTTCTGTTAGATATTACTTTTATAACCTATTGACTTCTATCATTTTACCACTTAAGCATGATGCCGGAGAGATACTATTTTCAAAGTAATGTCCTAATTTTAATTTGTTCTCAATGAGGACTAGTGACAAGTGATTGATTGATGGGATTAATATTTTAGAATTATAAATTATTATGTTATGCTTTTGTTGTTTATGATTTGAACTCGCACTTAAACTTTTAATTCTTATTCTCTGCAATTTTAATTTTGTGTTCCTTTTTTATGAAGCTATCATTTCTCTCTCTCATTTGATATTTGTGCTTGTCTACTTCTTTTCTTGGTCATGATTTATTTGTGTTTTGCCTAGTTGAAAAATAGGCTTTTTAGTAGGGTGTAACTTGTGAGTTTTCAACTGTTTTTCTATGCACTTATATGAACGGCTGAATATGGAGTTTTTTGTTTTAGGAATGCTTGTTTAGTTGTTCAACATAGTGAAAATTTCACTGGAAATGTCAAGAATTTGCATGTGGATCTTCTAATAATTGCAAATGTTGAGTAATACATACATGATTCAAATTATAATGGAGTTATCAAGTGGGCCGATTTGGTCCATTGGCCCAATATGGGTTGAGCTGGGCCAGACTTTCACAGGTCCAATGGATTTGTGGGCTCAATCCAGTCACACCCCATGGCCCGCATAGGCTCGACCTGGCCCCCACAAGGCGTCAGAATCGCCACCTCTAATAGCCTTGACTACTTTTTTTTAATTTTTAATTTTTTTTAATTTGAGGATATGTTGAGATTGAAGCTTACCTAAAAGTTAGGATTCTATGTTTATTAAAGTGGAAAAAATTTGTCCGAATTAGCTGTCTAGTAGTTGCAAATGAGAATGAGTCTTCTTTTTAGTATTGAACACTTTGACTGTGGACTTAACCTTATATGGGTAGTCAATATGTAACCGTATCTTCTAAAGAATGTTTAGATGCTTCATTTTGACACGTATTATCTAATAGGTTAGTCTAAAATTATCTTGATCATATTTTAAATTAGGATTATCTCTCCAACCCTCACTATAAATTTTATAAAACGAGTTATATTATCATTGGATTTGATCAGATCAACCTCCTATTACACTAACATCCTCATCATGAAAAAATAGGACAAACATCAGTAGTGTGACATAAAACATTACATATTCCATATGCTCAAGCTTCAAAACTGCTATGTGAAACAACCTTAGACAATGAGTAGTTAAATGAGTCATTTGTAGAGCATTTTCGTTAGATAGTTCCGGCACATTACTCACATCAATTTATACATGGGCTCATCGAGAGTGCTAAAAAATTCCTTTGAATGGGCTCATTCTTGGGTTTTCTCTTACTAATAAAACAAAATCATTAATGAAGCCCAATTAATAAAATTAATTATGAATTGCGCAGAAGCCCAAATTAGTAAAAATCAGCGAATATATTATTATTCTTCTTTAATATTAAAAGTAGAATCCTGAATGAAAGTGGTTACACATCACTCCACTATTTGCTCACATTTTCTCTTTCTTTATTTCACATTTTTTCCTATTTCCATTTTTTAATATAGTTAAATTCATATATTTTCTTCATTTCAAATTCATTTTTAATGTATCATATATTAAATCAATACATTTTCGTAATTTTTAATTTGATACCAGTATCATATAAATTAAAATATTTATAATATATAATATATATTTCTATAAATTGAATTATTAATTTCTATTCTAATCTATGTGTTTATATATAATATATATTTCTATAAATTGAATTATTAATTTCTATTCTAATCTATGTGTTGGATTGAAATAGATAGTATATTAAATTTTATATGGATTTAAGCTATAAGTATAAAAAGAAAAGGTATTAGGTAAACCTTTTATAAAAATAAAATTATTTTATTATTAATTTATAGAATTTATTGTTTGGTCTCAACATTTAGTAGTGTTGAGTTTGAAAATTATAATTGATTTATTTAGTTTATTCTTGTTATAAATAAGTCATATTATACAAATTTATAATCCACACATTTGCAATTTTTTTTTTTTATAATTTAACATGGTGTTATATCTAATTGTAATAGAAAATATATGTTCATATGATTGAAGAGATTGTTGCTAATGAATTAATATGTTTATTAATTCGATTATTATAGTGTAAAAGAACTTATTTTTGCACAATATTTTTTAACATCTCGTGAATTTAACGGGTTTTATGCTAGTTTATTATTTAATGAAAATAATTTTTTGGAGAATACAATGTAGCATAATATTAAAAAAAAATATTTTAATTTGAATAATATTTATATAAATATATTATATATAAATTATGATTTATTTACATTTCTAAGTTCATAGGCAATTTGCGATACGATCTGACAACCCGACGCGAATTGAACACGAATATAGCGAGATAGAGTTGATCCTTAGCAGGTTCGGGTAAAAAACGGTCAGACCCAAATGACCTGAATAAAAAACGGGTCAGGTCGGGTCAACTAGCTGACCCGTATAATTATTACTTTTTTTTAAGAAAATATATATTTTATTGTAATTTCATTGATTATGACCGGTAATATTATAAAAAATTAAATATATAGAAGAATAATTTTATCACATGCTATTATATATTGTTAATTTCAATTATTATTTTCTAAAATTATTGAATTGTACATTGACAAATATTATATTTCATTTTTTGGTAAGTTTTCATAGATTTTTATAATAATTTTTTATTATTCGGGTCAATCGGGTTGGTCAGGTCAACCCGCAAAATAAATAGGTCGTGTTCGAGTTACAATTCTTGACACAATTAGTTAAACGGGTCGGGTTCGAGTTTATGCAAAATCTGTAATAACTATGTTCCAACTCGACCCGTGAACCCACCACCCGAACTGTTTGATATCCCTAGCTAGTTCTGTTCCCCCTAAAAAGAGTAAAAAAAAAAAGAAAAAGACGAGAAATTCCAAACTGAAATAAAGAATGGTTCGGATGTATATAAATAAACTAAAAGGGGGATTAAAATATATAGAATTATGCACTTATCATACATATGTTAAGCTCCAGAAATTGTCTCATGCTAATCCGGTGGTATATTTTGCCCACCAATTTTTGTATTTGTAATTTGGGCTAACATTCGGATTTTACAATAGCTCTTTAACAATAAATTTTCAACTTCAATTAACTTCTTCTTGCGTTTGTTGTGTGAATTATAATACACACACACACACACACACACACACACACATCTATATATATATATGCCACTATTTTATAGTTGTGCAATAGAGAATACCATAAGAATAATGTGGAATGAAAATAATTTGATTGGTCTTCCATATATATCCAACATCATTTTAATATTTATCAATTTAATTGTTTAATTCAATAATAAGTGTGAAAGAGGGCGTTTAAACTTCAGAGCCTCCACATCGGTGTGTCCATGTATTATTATAGCACAACAAAATTAGTTACTTACATATATGTATTTTGTCACCTTAAATTAAATTCAAATTAGGCTTAATTGCATAATAATTACACTTGCTGCAAAATTGCAATGTAAGCTCAATTCTTGGAGTTTCGCATAAATAAATTACGATCTTTAAAACATTTAAGCCTAACTTTTTTACTTAACCAAAATAAAAAAAAAATAAATAAATAAAATTATATAGCTTCAAGAAAATCACAATTTCTATCTTGCTTTTGCCAAATGACACGGATATTTCGTCGAACACGTGGATTCTGGTCATAAAAAAATATAGAGTGATGAATTGTAATTATGAGTGGAAATAATAGTTTTTTCTTGTTATATTCCAGAAGTCCAACTTAAATTGTAGATTTTGCGAAGATCATAATTATTTTTTCTAAATTCAAATGGTCGAGTTTAAATTACAATACTTGCAAATGTGGTGATTTTTTTTGCAACTAAGCCTTAAAATTAATTATAAATAATAAATTAAATTTAAAATCAATAGTTAACCAATGCAAACATATTAATTGCTATTAAAAAAACAACATAAGCTGTGTATTAGATGTATAATATTATGGAAGATAATAAATTAATTTGTATTCAACACGTAAACCCCATACATACTCGGATATGTATTTACAATTAGGATAAGTAAGACTAATTCAAAACCTAGTCTAGAATCTTCTAAATAATAATTACATAATATAATTCTATTTAATATGCTCCAAAATTGATGTGCCATTAGCCACATAAATTAGGACCGAAGTAATTGAAATCTGGTGCGAGCAAGAGGCTTGGTGAGAACATCGGCAAGTTGATGAAGAATATTGACATGAGCAATAGTGAACATGCCTTTGGATGAAAGATAAAAAAAACAAAATCCAAATGCAATGCCATATGTTTCATCCGAGAGTGCATTATTGGATGAAGTGCAAGACGAGTAGCTCCCAAGTTGTCGCAAAGGAGGCGTGGTGGCGAATGCCAAGAGAGGCCAAGCTCCTTGGACAAGTACGAGATCTAGCAAACCTAAGAAGCAACGGAAGCCAAAGCTTGATATTCAGCTTCAGTGGAGGAACGAGCAACACCTTTCTATTTGCTAGACCGCCAAGAGATTGGGTTTTGACCAAAGAAAATTATGTAAGCTGAGATGGATTTACCGTCTATAAGAGCTCCACCAAAATCAGAATCCGAATACACTGTGAGACAAAGAGACCACGGTCGTTGTATCAAGAGACCATGTTGTAGAGCCCCTTTCAAGTTTCAAGTAACGAAAGAGACATTTAAGTTAACCACAAGCCAGTCATCAAACATGGGAGAAGACATAGACTAAGCTAAGAGGTTAACGGTGAAAGCAATATCAGGGCGAGTAAGGGTGACATATTGGAGACTCTTTGCTCTTTTATTTCACTTAAAAATGACTCGCAAGTATACAAGGTTAATTATAGTAAAAAATTGGTGAGAATATGTATTGTATCCACAAGAACTATCTAATCAATTTCAACTAAGTACTCGTTTATATTATTTTACTTTATCTAAATACTCGAACTTTGATAATTGATGGTTTAATTAAAAAGAATAAAACACTAGAAAGAAATCAATAGCATAAATCAAATTCTGGCATGATAAGGCTTAAGAGGTTTAATTGATTCTAGGGACATGTACTCTTATGGCTCATATGACTTCTTTTCATGCATCAAGCCATATTTAATTCCTATATTCGTAGGAGAATCACTAATATAATTAGACCCACTATCTCGAGTTAGATCTAACTGTAGATTAAACTTCAATGATTATCTTTCGATATCACAATATTATCTAACTCCCAATTTTTCCTTGGATTTATTCTCCTCACAAAACTTACCAATCTCTTGATCTAGCAAGTTCATGTTATGCATTCCTATACCGTTAATCAATTAAACATTTTCAGATGATAATAGATTAACTACACATATGCAATTCTTAACCACATAATTTTATACAACAATCATATCAAGAAAGTATAAACGAATAATGAAAGAAATAATATCATAAAGTAAAATAATATGAATCCATAAGTGTACACACCCTAGAATCACTATTCAATTAGCTACACATTATCAACTCACAATCCATAGAAAATAAATTGACAATTATAGCTAACATCAATGCAAAAAAGGAAAAATGTTAAAACCACGTCTTATGCCTAATGATCCTTCGTTTCTCTTCTCTCTAATGATATGGCTCCTTATTTCCTCTTCATATATTTTGTTTTTAACTATGAAAATTGATGCTCTTCTTTATTACTACGTTACTCCTTTCATAAGAGTTGTTTAGAATTTCAATACCCCAAAAATCTCCTTCGGAACAAGAGGATAAGTGCTAATCGGGATCCAATGCACGGTCCATGCATGGGGATGCACGGTCAGTGCTTAATGAGCAAGCATAGTCTGTGCATAAGGGCGCATGGTCCATGCTTTTTTGGCTTGAAAACGGGTCGTACTGGATGCTCGTACAAACCATGCTCCTATATGCACGGTCAATGCTTTTCTGGCCTAAAATTCACTCCTTGGTTTGTGTACATAGTTTGTGCTTCTCATGGTGCAGTCTATGCGACCTAAATATTGGTTTTCTAGTCAAAACTTCAACAAACCTGTGACATAACATACTTAAGCAAAATCATTATAAACTCGTCATTTAGATACATTGAATTTCTTAAAACTATGCAAAATGACTCCAAATTGCACGTAAACCCTATGTTTATCAGAGACCCAATTGCACTTTGGTATTTGGAAGGGTTAATAGCCCTAGATATCGAGAGTACAAATATAGTGGACATAGGAGTGGTAATTGGTTTAGATCCGTCAATTTGAAATCAACAAAGTAGGTCCACCATTCTCTTTCCGTTGTTGCCATGTCATCTGAATACATAGATTTCGTTCTCCGCAACACAACAACACCTTCTTTTCCTCCACTCACCATAATCCCCAACTCCATTCAACACATCAACAAACTGACAAAGAAGAATTTTCCTCACTGATGATCATATATCATGGCGATATTGACATAATGGATGTACAGGCTTTGTCTCAAGAAAAGTCATCACTCAGGTACGCGACACCCTTGAATTCCGCCGCTGGTTTCAACAAGATCACTTAATCCTTGTGCTGCTTATGGGATCTCTCTCTGAGGAGGCCGCTCCATTCGCCTCAACTGCCCCAGATTCTTGCACAACATAGGAAGCCATACACTCGATATTTGTAAGTCGATCTAAAACCCACATCGTGACACTTTAAGCCGAACTAGACTATGCTCAAATCAAGGATATGCCTATTACTGATTTCATGTATTTTCTCAAGGCAAAGGCCGATGAGTGGGCCTTGATGGATGAGCTTATGTCCAACGATGATTTTACAATATGTGTGATCAATGGCTTTGGTCCGAAATACAGGGATATCATTGCTTAGATTCGAGCCCAGCCACACTCTATGTCACTCGAATCTTCTTGAGATTTTGGTTGTGCAAGAACACTTTGTTGATAGTCTAGAGCAGATTGATGCAGGCCTGGTCATTTCTGCCAACCACACGCAACAACGTGGCTCTTACTACTCTCAACCAAAATCTCATGGTCAAGCCGGCTCTAGTGGTGGTAACAACAAGGGCAAATCACAAATTTCTAGTGGTCATGGAAGGTAAAAATAAAACAAGAATAAGAATAATAATATGAATTATGATAATGTTGTTATTTGCCAAATTTGTCAGTATAGAGCTCACAGTGCATTATCGTGTCGTCGACTTCCTCCCATGGTTAATGCTACTCGTTCAATGAGCCAATATCCCAACAATGCATGAATGTTGGATTCGGGAGCATCTCATAATCTAACCTCAAACCTGGGTAATCTATCTCTTCATTCCAAATATGATGCTACAAAGAAGGTCTACCTCATTGACTGCTCCTCCATGCCAATTTCCTTATACTGGTACATCTCTTGTTAAATTTTCTAATCGCACTTTTAAGTTGGATAATGTATTGTGTGTACCTCGAGCTAAACAAAAATTATCATTTATACATCAATTTACTCGGTCAAGTAATGTTTATGTGGAATTCTTCTGTACTCTTTTGTTGTGAAGGGTAGACTTACGGCAGCACCTCTAGCTATGGGAAATTGCAATAACGGGGTTATCATTTGCAACCTCCTGCTAATTATTTGAAGTCTACAATAAATTTTGTGTCACTTAGATTGCGTACTGATGTAGGGACATGGCATGCTCGGTTGGGTCATCCTTCCCAATGAATAAGTGATTTTATTATTTCACAGAATAAACTATCTCTAAAAGTAAGTCTGACATGTCACACTTTAATTGTGATTCTATAAAACTCAAAAACTGCCGTTTGGAGACATTGCGTTAGTTGCTTTGCAACCTTTACTTTTTGTGTATGCTAGCCTACTATTAAGTCTGTTGCTGGTTTTCGTTATTTTCGGTTAACTATAGATTATTTTACTAAATATATTTGGATATATCCCTTGATATGCAAGTCACTAGTTAAACTTGTGTTTTGAGCGATTTAAGTAACTTATTGAACGTCAATTCGAGGTGTCTATTAATAGCTTATATAGTGATAAGGGAGGTGAGTTCATGGTTCTTCGATCTTATTTTTCACGCATGGGATTAACTGGTGGACTATTGCTCCACATACCCCCGAGCAGAATGATACAATTGAATGTCAACACCACCATGTGGTTGAAACATGCAAGACATTATTATATTTTGCTCTGATAGCATATTAAATGTATAACATTACGGAAGATAATAAATTAACTAGTATTAAGAGGTAGTGAGTAAAACTAATTCAAAACCTAGTCTAAAATCTTCTAAATAATAATTACATATTACAATTCTATTTTATTAAATTTAATACTGTATCTCTTGGAAAAAAGTTTAGCTTGAAAGTTGTATGCTTGAAAAGTCTTGTTTTTGCCCCCATACATTTATAAGGAATTGTAGGGTTGGACAGGCTGTGGATAAATAAGCTCCCTAATATGACAGAGAAACACCAAAAACAACTAGCTAGGTCCTATCTTATCTTTTGGCTTCCTTAAAGCATATCCAAAGCATTCTAAACAAACAGCCATTTTATTTTATATTATTTTTGTAATTTTGCTAAAGATGATGTTTTGTAGGCCTCTCTGTAGTGACAAATAGGGATATTAAAAGGGCCATGGTCCGACGGGCCGGCCTGTTTAGCCCGAATTTTTTTAGGGTTAGGGCTTGATTTTATTAGCCTGTTTAAAAGTCAACCCGTTTAGCCCGAGCCCGATTAGCCTAAAGCCCTATAGGGCTAGCCTGCTTAGGGTTAGGGCTAACCCGATAGCTCGAACTTTTCTTCTTATTTGTCTATTTTTTAATGTCGAATTAATAATATACACCATTTCTAATTATTTTTCATATACCATATTTGGTTTTTAGTAGAATATATTAAAATTCATATTTAATTATTAGAAGATACTAAATAATGTCATTTAAATTTAGAACTTAAATGTAACATGATTTCAAATTTTATGACAGTGAATGCTCTTAAAACAATAATTGAGAGCATAAAATAGTGTATATGACTTAAATGCTTGAATATTTAAATTTTGTACAGTGATATAAAAGTTCTAAAATATATAATCTTTTAATGTTATCTAAAATTGTATTTTAAATAGAGCATAATATGCATTTAATTAAAATTTTAAATTTAAATATATAATTTAACTATTTTGACTCATAGCCCGATAGTGACCCGATTAACCCGAAAACCGCTAGGGTTAGGGTTAGGTTTACCATAATCAAGCCTGTTTAAATTGACCCGATTAAATCAAGGCCCGATTAACCCAAAACCCGCTAGGACTAGCCGAAACCGACAAGGCTAGCCCGTTTAACATCTCTAGTGACAAATCACAAATTACTGCATCACAATCCATTACATTCTTTTTTCTTTTTTCCGATGATAATAAATTTAGTATTAGTCTTATGTTCTTGTAACACAATTTTCATGACATGGATTTCTATTACAAGAACTATTCTACTCCAGCGGCAACCCTATATGGACAAACGATGTGTTCATTTTGTAGGAATCTAGATGATGAAAATAATACTTCTTTTGCCCATTGGTAAGATGTTATTTTATAAAAATCCGTAATATTTAAATTTAAGATATTCTTAATTCACAAAATTATATTATATAATTTTAATACATGTTCATTATATATTCAGAGTTCAATCAATCAAATCTAAAGACCAAGTCCCGTTCCTTCAAAAGTGAAAAAATTGGTAGCTAAATTCCTAAAGTTTATGGATGCATATGCAAAACTATTAATCACTAAATAAAATTTGTTTAATATGTTTTTCATCTTAAAAAATCATATTTAAATAAAAATTCACAAGGTTCATAGAAGACATAATTTACAACTAAAAAAATATGACAATTTTTTTTGTTTTTTTTTTTTTTTTTTTTGGGCTTCTCTCTTGAAGGTTTTCTTAAAGCAATGAATACTATCCAATCACCTAGATCTCAAAAGAAATTGATGAGCATCTCAGACATATATGGCCAAGAAAAAATAATTTACTATAAGTTATAAAATTAGTTAAATAATTGAATAAAAATTATTGATAAGGAACGCAACGATATAGAGAAAAATAATTGACTCAATAAATTAAATTTTAATTACAAAAAGGCAAATATAAATAATTTACCCGTTAGCTTGATTAATTAGAATCATATTAAGTTACATCAATGTCTTTGAATCAAAATTTGTTTGTGTCATTACTTCTTAAAATTGAACCAAAAATTTATAAAAATATTCAATTGAATTGTATACTAGATTTGAACAAAGCCTCATTGATTGATTGATGACAATAAATGAATGCATTAAACAAACACTTTATGAATGTTATTACTATATATATATATATATATATCACAAATAAATTGTGGGGTACAACTGTAGCCCCAATTTATAATGTAGATCTGCCACTGCACAATATTGTGGATCCTTTCGCCTTGGTGACAACCACAATGATAAAAGTTAAATTTTTCTTGTTCTATTTTTGTTTTTGTTGTGTTTCCTTAGTACTAGCGTGAGAACTGTGCGATGCATATAAAATACTTTTTTATTATATTTTTTGTAATGTAAATATATACTTAAGTTATATATACATATATAGTAAGAAATATTCATATGTATATCTTTATCTTCTCTATCTTTTATTTTCTAATCAGATTATGTTCAATAATTAGCCTCAAATGTGCTGTGCAAATAATTACAATTATTAAAATGATACAATAATTTTATTCACCTCTCCCCGCCCCTTCTCCCAAATATAAATATATGAATTTATTATATTCTAAAGAGTAAGTGAATATAATATTTTCAACACAATATATATATATATATATGTATATTTACTGTAAGAATATAAAAATATTGCATAATAGTTTTTATGATTGTGAAAATGCATTGATTTAGAGAAAAAATTATTTGTTATGTGGTCATTGTAAAACTTATATGTTTGACAATATATATATATATATATATATATATATTCACATACCTTAAAAGAATTTTTAGTGGAATATTTCTATTAGAATTTCTCTAAAAACTTCACTAATAAAATAAAGTGTTTCAACAAAAATATATATGCTGAAACAATAAATAAATGAAAAAATAAATACACATTACCATCTTAATATTAAAAAAGAGCCAATATAGTCAAATAATTAGAAATTATAATCATATTCTTTAATTCATTAAACACGCAAATCTCAAAATTTTTAACAAAAATTATTAGTAAATAACAAAAAAATCACAACCATAGGATCTTATTTTTTTGTATATTTTTATGTCCTTAGATGGAGAAATATCAAAAGATATACGTAATCTTATAAGATTGTTTTCTTGCTTCAATATTTAGAGAATGATTTGTTCAATAACAACTTTGTTATTTTAGTTAAATATAAAAATATATAACAATTAACTTAGAAAAATATTTTATGTTTAGTAATTAAATTTTTATGCATATATGCAATATGGATGTCTACTTAAAGATTGTTAAAATAGAATTAATTTCATATATTTTTCATAAAAAATAGAGTTGAAATAAAAAAAAATTATAAGCTTTTAAAATTTGTAGTGAAAAATATAATAATAAAAAAGATAATTAAATATATATATTTTGATGGATAATAATAATACAACATAATTTTAGTATATCTTGAAAATAATAAGTGTAGTTTCAACATTTGTTCGTTGCTTTATTAATCAAATTGTATTATTATATCTTATATACAAATAGATATTGATATAGATATATATAAATAAATAACATAATTAGAAAGCAGTTTATGTAGAAAAATTTATATATATATATATATATATTAGAATTAATGAAAAATAATAAATACAATAGTGTTAAAGAAATATATGAAGATCATGATTCAACGAAAATCAAATCTTTTAATATAGAAAGATTATGATTCTACATAGAAGTTTAGCTAAATTTTTGTATTGTAATCTTCATAATTTATTATTTATGGAAATATTTATTCTTATAAAAAGACACATATTATGATGATTTTAAAATTGAACTTGTCCAAACTAAAATGTTATATTTGCTAGGGAAATGAGTCATGCTTGAATAGTGAGTCATGCTTGAATAGTGACAAGTGAATTCAAGATTAAATTGGAAGCAATTGTAAAGAAGATAAACGGACCACTCATATTTAATGTATGTTATCAAAGATTTCAACCAACAAACGCCAAATGGCGACAACAATTAATACATCCTACCAACACAAATATGCGCTCAATCAGAAATTATGTGACCCACATTTTATTCCAATTTGGTTAATTTGTTATCAATTTCTGAAATTAAACTGGTTTTATAGATAGGAAAAAAAAAATATAGTTGATATGAATTATTGGGTTCATTAATAATACGTCAAAATTATATTACGTAAATTTTAAATAAAATAATTAATTTTTATATTACAAAATTTTAACACATTATCAATAATGGAGGGAGTACAAGTTTTCTAACATATTTATATTTGCAAGGAAATATTTTGGTAATTTGTTATTAGATGCTTCTGAGCAAAATTTACAGCAAACTCAATTAATATTTATTCCTCGATCACAATATATAATATATATTAATTGGGCCATGCTCGATTTAACTCAAATAATTATTAAATTAGAGTTTAGTTTTATTAGTTTGTTTAAAATGATTGTTTAGTTTGATAATCAATTAGTTTGAAGCTTAATAGGTCTAGTCCGCCCTAGGATTGAGGCTTACCCTATACCTCAATTCTTTATTCTAAATTGAATCAATGAAATATAATATTAAATTAATTCTATGATAACATAATTATTTTTTAATAGAAGAAATTATATTTTAATTTTAATTCTTAAAAACTGTAAATAACATCATTTAAATTTAGAATTTAAATAAGATATTAAGACATGATTTTAAATACTGTAACGTGGATGCACTTATAGAATTACAAGAATGTAGTATTATATGTCACTTGAATGTTTTTTTTTTTGAATGAATGTCTGAATATTTAAATTTGGTATAGTGATATAAAAGTTATATTTTATAAAATATAATTTTAAATAAATATTATATGTATTTTATTAAAAAAATATATAATTTAACTATTTCAACTTATAGTCCGATAATTATTCATAAATTTATAATTAAAGTCATAATTTATAAATTTATTTAAACAACCTAAAGTCTAATTAATCTATAATTTATTAAACTAATTCAAAATTGCTAGAGCTAATCCGTTTAATATTACATTGAGAGTAGAGATTGAGCTGCAAAATATTGTGATATATATTTTGTGAGAAAATATATTATTTGTTCTTTTATTTTATTTTCTTTTAAATAAACGAACATTTTTGGACAACTAATGACAGCAGGTATTTATGGCACATGCACGCGCTGTTGACTGCCGCCAATCAATGTTCGGTTGAGTCGGAGAATTTTGTGCAATAATTTTACATAAATATATTAAATAAAGCCAGTTATAATAAATTGAAACAACTAAAAAATAAAATAAATTTAGTTAAAATATGTAATGCATATACATGAATGCATCATATAATTTAAAATAAAATATTAATTATTTAATTAAAAATGATTATTTATTTCGTATAAAATAATCCAAACACCTTTTGGGGGAACGCATCAATGAAAACTTATTGATAAGCGTGAGAGGCAAAATTTTATAGGATTGTGAGAGAGACTCATCATGCTCTATTGAGCATTCGGCGTTCGGGCCCACCCTCACACTACAAACAAGATTAAGATTCTTTGGAACCTTTTATGAACATATAATTACTACAATTCCACTATTATTCTTTTCTTTATTCTAACATAATTTAATTCTTTACATTTTATAATCACAAAATTTACATTATAGCTACATCAATAGAAATTAAGTTATTTTTAGAGATGTTCATTTTACCTGTAAAATTCAACTATTAGATGGATTAGTGAATACGTATATTCATTTAGAAATATATATTATTATATATATTATATATTACATAATTATTAATTTGATCTAATGTAATATATTACATATCAAAAAGTAAAATATATATTATATGTAATTCTATTATATACATTATTATATTATATATTATTTATAAATTTTTAAATATATTTGTATTCTACCAGACCCCTTGTCCTTTCTAGTTATATTGTGTTTGGAATGACTAGAGATGTTAAATGGGACATGGCACGACGGGCCGGCCTGTTTCGCCCGAAAATTTTTAGGGTTAGGGTTTGATTTTATTAGCCCGTTTAAAAATCAGCCCGTTTAGCCCGAGCTCGATTAGCCCGAAACCCTATAGGGCTAGCCCGAACTTTTCTTCTTATTTGTCTATTTCTTAATATCGAATTAAATAATATACACCATTTTTTATTATTTTTCATATACCATATTTGATTTTTAGTAGAAGATATTAAAATTTATATTTAATTACTAGAAGATTCTAAATACTGTCATTTAAATTTAGAACTTAAATGTAATATGATTTTAAATTTTATGAAAGTGAATGCTCTTAAAGCTATAATTGAGAGCATGAAATAGTATATATGACTTAAATAATTGAATCTTTAAATTTTTATAGTGATATAAAAGTTATAAAATATATAATCTTTTAATGTTATCTAAAATTGTATTTTAAATAGAGGATAATATGCATTTAATTAAATTTTTAAATTTAAATATATAATTTGACTATTTTGACTCATAGCCCGATAGTGGTCCGATTAGCCCGAAAACCGGTAGGGTTAGGGTTAGGTTCACCATAATCAAGCCCGCTTAAATTAACCCGATTAAACCGAAGCCCGATTAAACCGAAGCCCGATTAACCCAAAATTCGTTAGAGCTAGCCCGAAACCGACAGGGCTAGCCCGTTTAACATCTCTAGGAATGACCAAAATCCAGAAAGAAATAGTAGATAATAAATTATGTCTTCATTATGAAAGAATGAAATAATATTAAGATGAATAAATTATATAATATTAAGTTGGATTTAATTTGTTAAGAAAGTAGGTGGAATCTTTTGCAATCTCAAACTCTTTTTACTACATGAAAAATAAGATTTCTGAAATTTAAATAATAAAATAGAATATAGTCACCTCATTTATTAACTAGAATCTAGTGAGCCCACAATAATTATGGGAGCATTTAACCGTATTGAAGTGAGTGGCTTGTACATAAATATATGATTCACTTAATTTATAGTATTTAATATTTAATATTGAATTGAAGTTCAATTTATATGTATGTGGTATTTCCAAAATGTGGTGCAAAGCTGGAGATGAGAATCCTGGTGTATTCTATAGAATTGGTGGCCATCCATCTTTAACATAATTAAACTTTACCCGATTTCATGGGTCCTTATTAAACTAAAACTCACTCAAATTATGTACTCTATTTCTTGCTATGTTTACACTAAGATCTGACTGACGGCCTGAACTTCTAATCTGCAGACTCTTTGCCCCCTTATCTGTACTGAGCTTCAACAATTTCAACAGAATCAAAACACTACCAGCACTGATCAGTCTCCCAAGACCGCCCCCGTCCAGTCATCCCGGAGTATCCACTCCCCGATGTAACCGCCGGCCTCCTCCGCCGCCGGAACAGTGAGCTGTCGTACATCGCACGCTTCTCCGGATCGGAGAGAGTAGCGTAGGCCGCGTGCACCTGCATAAACTCCTCCGCCGACGACGAGTACTCGGATGCGACGTCGGGATGCAAAACCCGGGCCAGCTTCCTGTAGGCTGACTTGATCTCCTGGCAAGTAGCGCCCGTTGGAATCCCCAGCACGTCGTAAAACGACGCTGTTTTGGAAGTGATATTCGTGCCGACCTCCGCGGTGGCGTAACCGGCGGAGACGCGGAGCGAGCTGCGGAGAGTCGGGGAATGCGGGGGCGAGAAGGCGGCGAAGTTGCGGCCGTATGTCTGATTGGGGAATGCGAATGATGTGGAAGCCATGTGATTGCGGAAGGACAGGTGTGAGATTGTGGGAATGGAAGGAAGATGAGTGATGAAATTTGAGGGGGAATGGGGGATTTATAGAGGCGATGTAAAATTGGGGGTGTAATGGACCACAAGGGTAGGGCGTGGGCAATGAACTGGCTTATCCATATGTCGTGGATATGGATAGAAACCTGACTTGCTGACTCGATCATTTCCGAAAAACTAAAATTAATTAAATCAAAATTCAGACTTTTTAAATTTTAACTTTAAGATAAGACGGCCGACATCTCACTCATTTGGCCTTTTGTTAGAGCATATGTCTTTTCTGAATTGGGTGCCATCTATCTTATTTAGAATATTACTATTGTTAATTTTTTTAAATAAAAGATAAGTAGTAATATTTTTTATTATAAAAATAATATTTTTTAATTAAAATAATAATACTGTGGATTATATTGTATACTCGAAATACATAAATTTTGTGTTTATTAAATTTGTAGATGGTATAGTTGTTTCAATATACTAAAATGTAGTGAGTTGTAAATTGTATACAATTACTTACATGTGTATATATATATATATATGTATATAATTTGGGTGGGTACAACTCGTAAAATTCATATCATAGGGAACATTTATTTGATGAGAAAGACAATTCCATGACAAACTTCTTCATTTAACCATTTGCCCAAATGTTGGTTTTCCAACAAATTTATATTATATATAATAACAGAACGTAACTAAAAATAGGAGGTATAATTTTTTTACCTAAAAATATCTTTTAAAGTCTGGCGAACAATTAATTTTTTATTTTAATTTTTAAAGATTTATAAATTTTTTCATCTTTAACTTTATCTTTTCATGAAAGTATATCAAATTAATAATATTTTCATTATCTTTAATTTGATGTTCATATTGTATATATAAAAATATAATATTAATTTTTAAATATAAAATAAATTTTATAGATTAATTGTGATATATTTTAATATTTTATATTATGAAATATTTTTATTTTAAAAATATTTTTATTAAAAATATATTTTATATAATTATATAATTTACATATTATTATATTTAAAATTACTAGTCATCGATCAAATACAATATAGAGTGAGAGGTTGAGGAGGGTATGTGAGAGAGAGAGAGAGAATAAAAATGAATCTGAGTAATTAAAAAAAAAAAAAAAAGGAGATGAGACTCCGTAAGGCGTGTCTGGACGGGGCGCGGCGCATGTGATTGTGTCTGCTCCCTGTTTTGGGAGCTTAAACTGTCAGCTGACGGTGGAATATTATAGAAAGGAAAGGTCATACCGCCACGTAATTCTGGCGGAGACGCCAAACATGGGGCGGTTATCTCTTGGATCCCATCAGACCATTATTAGACTATCAACTTAATTATTGAATTAATCCAAAATTAGTTTGTTGATGAAGAATAATGCGGGACCTACCAAAACCCTGAACAATAAGAGACTTTGTCTAGATTCCAGATTCCCCCAACTCCTTTCTTAACCCCCACACCAGCTAATCTTCATACTCTAACTTATTATGATTAGGTACATTTATATTATTTACAAAACTTTATATAATTTCAAAATTTTATTATATATACATTTTAAAAAACTAATGCTGTGTAAATATATGGTCAAAATATATTTAAATTAAAAAATTAAATATAATGTGTTCGGAGTTGACATTTTAAGTACATTATTCATTGCAAAAATAAGTCACACTTCAAATTACATATGTATAGATTTTATAATGGTTCGATTAAATTGGTGTTCTATGTTTTAATTATATAGACTATGATGGGTATTAAATAATGAGGAGTTTTAAGTACAAACCCTATAAAGAATGGACCAAATTGAAAACTAAAATAAACTTATTATTATAAGTTGGGATTATGGTTCATAAACGTCATTAATTCACTCGCACATTATGTACCATTTCTGCAAACGCAAAAATTCTTGTGAAACAGTTGTACGTCTGACATGTATTAATGTATTTCTTATTTAACTATAAAGTATTATTTGTTTAACTACAAAGTATCACTATTTTTAAAAGTATATTACTGCTAATTAGTTACTATAAAAAATAGTGATACTTTATAGTTAAACAAGTAATACTTTATAATTACACGAAAAATACTTTAAATCGTGTCACACTTGCAACCGTTTCACAGGAGACTTACTCTTCTGCAAAAATGTAAAGAATGGTGATACTGATAGTTTGGAAAACCAAAAACAAGTTTCATACAAACTAATATTTATCTCGTGCGCTACATGATTTATAATATACAAATATAACTTATAACAATAGTAATATAACTTTTTTTCCACTCGTTGATTTCCACTATGCTTGGGAGAACTGTCATTGAACCACTCGTTGATTTTCACTATGCTCGGGAGAGTACAGTCTGTTGGGCTCGGGAGAGTTCAGATTTCTATCGTATGGGAGTCGGCAGGCATATCTATCTGGGGGATTAGATGGTCAAGTAAGTTGTTAGAAGAGAGTGGTATATGGTTGACTAGTATTAGAGGAAAACTAATGATGTGTATGTCCATCGTGCACAATTGTGGGATCAAACATTCTTTTTAATAAAGATACTTGAGAGGAAGAAGGGATTCTTCCTCGCAATTGTTGTAATTACTTTTTCGCTTCTGTATAGTTCAATTATAGTTCGAATTAGTACTGAACACAATACACCCGCACAAATTCTGATATAATATTATGAAAAAAACAATATTAAAAAATTAATACTTATTTTTATATATGCAATATAGATATCAAATTGAAGATCATGAAAATGCAGAGTTGAAATGAAAAAAAAAATTTATTAGTCATTGAAAATTAAAATGAAAAATAAAGAAAAAAATTTGATTGGATATCATACTTTCTAAAAATAGAAAGGCGATTTGGGTGGGAAAATAACATTTTTGAATTTCTTCTAACTGTTCTTCTTTTATATAGTTATAGATTAATTAACGCCTTCATACAAGTTAATTATGGATTTAGACATGATTTCATACAATTCACTTATGAATTCATGTACATGTTTGTTTTCAAAATTATTAGTGTTTCCATCTCGAATTATCATGGTAAAGGATTTTTGTTTTTTTGTTTTTCATATTATAATTAATTTTGGAATGTGTGGTCTGCACATTTTTTTTTCTGCATTATAATGATTCATTGTAAATTATATATAAATTGGGTGTCTATATTCTTATCTATAAAATTTTAGTCCTTATACAACTAATATTATGTGCGTGTGTCTTATCCTTTCTACTTTTGATTATGTCTGTCTACATAATTATGTAAGGACCAAAATTTATGAAATTCAATCTACTTATCAGACAATATGTTTTAGAAATTAGTTAATTTTTAAAAATTTAATTTCTACAAGTGTTATCTTGATACATTAGCCTTAACCAGACATGTTTCTATTTGAGCTATCAAGACGAGCTGGAGCAGGTTGAATCACATGCCATCAAAATTCATCATTTAACGGGACAAACTAGAAAATTGGTGAGTTGGTAAAATATCAACCCAACCCAATTCAAGCCATCAATAGGACAGGTGCTGAGTTGACCAACCCACCTTATATAAATAATCTAAAAACTAATATTGGTAAAATTCTTATAAATATTTTTATCAATTAATTCAATATTTAGATAAGTCATAATCTAATTTTATCATTCAATAATAGTAAAAATAGAAATAGTGTCTAGAATTCATCTATTTGCATAGTTTATCAAATATAATATATATATATATATATATATATCTACAAGGATACTACCGCACCATAATCTTCAAAAGTCAAATCAAGAAGTCCAACACTCATTAACCATAAATCATTCTTAAAAGTTTATCAATCATTACATAAAAAAAAAAAAAAAATTATCTTCATTTTCTAATTTCTTCGTCAATAGTCTAAGAAATATTTGATATCTTGCTAGATATAATTCTCTGATTGAAATTAAATTATATTAAGAATGGAGCAAAATAAAAGGTAAAGTAAGAATATAATTTTAAATTTTAAGAAATAATTTAACTTAACACTACGTTCAAAGTCATGCAACCAAATATAAGTGAAAATGAGACATTGAAAATTTTTAATTACTAGACTTGATGTGCAATAAACACCAATATAAAAAGTTGATTATGATAAAATACTAGTTATTGGGATAACCAACACATCACATGTCATTAATGCAAGATCGAAAAATTGATTTTTTCTTATTCCTTCAATATTCCATGACATTCAACTCTAATGCAAAAAGTGAAAGTTTTGGCTCTTCCAAATAGAGATTCAATTAATGCTTTTCCATACTTGTAATATTCTACTGTCAAAAGCCTTAATATCCTATATTAATTGAAGTATGTTGTAACAAATTGTGTGTGTGTGTGTGTGTGTGTATGTAACAATTAGATAATAAATGAAATAAAAATATTCTGACCTCATAAAGTCTTTTTTTTTCTTCATGTTTTTGGTTCTTGTACTTTGATGTAACTAAGAGAGCAGAATAAGATTGTGATTGCGAATAATCTAACTTCTTAGTATTAGTATAGTCGTTAATAATATTATACAAGTTGCCTTTTACAAGTCGCATCCTCTCTTGCAAGTTCATGAAATCTCTATCAACAATTGAATTAAAATATTCCAACTTTTGAAGTTTAATTTATTCGTGGGTGAAGAAGACTACCAAATGCAAGCACAATGCTATATTCACTCAAATACTTGTTAAACTTTATTATCATACTCTTACACATATCACTTATCATTGTATCTTGATTCAATGAGTTTTCATTAAACAAAGATTCAATTTGCAAAATTGCTTGAAGTACAAGTTTGATGTCGGGTATGACAAACCGGAGATCAAGTTGGTAGTTTCCTAAAATGGCTCAAGAAATTCACATATTCTCTCTATTGTTTCTCATTCTTCATTTGAAGGACACATCTTATAATTCATATCATAACAATGGAAGATAAGCTACTTTTTACTAAATGGCACTAACCAACGTTAAGTATGTTGAACTCCAACAAGTACACATATCCAACCTCAAGCCTACACAATCGTCAATTTTTACCAACTGATATCACACATTTATCAAGATTTTTCATCCTATTATCTGTACCTTTCATATACTTCACCGTGATCTAATCTTGGACAAAGGTTGAATACCCAATTTCAAACTATCTTGGACAATGAGATTCAATAAATGAGTTGAACGTCTCATATAAAAATAGTCACCAGTCCTCAACAAAACTTTATGCAAGGAAAGTTGGCTTTTTAAAATACTTTGCATACTATCATTATTAGATGTGTCATCCAATGTCAAAGAAAAAAAGTTGTATTCGCCATCCCCATGTATTTATTGAAATATTTAAAATATCTTTGCAGGCAACTTAACTCTAGAGTGTGGTGTGTGGATGAGGCAGGGGTCAATTTTGAGGGTTTTTTAATTCCATTTTCAATTTTCATCAACAAAATGAGCAATTAAGCAAATATAACATTTACTAGTGCAAGCACTCCACATAGTGTAAGTTAAAGAAATTCTAGAACTGATAAAAGTTGCAAGAACTTGCTTAAGTTTCACTTCTCCTTCAAATCTTAATATTAGAAACACGTATATTCTTAGAAATATAAGAAAGAGTGAGATTTATATAATTTTGTCAATTCCCAATACCTTCATAGTTAATAAAGGAAAATGTTAAATCATGTTTAATAACTTTGGTTTTATCCTTTTACTTTTTAACTTTCCAGCATGATCAACTAACATTTGCCGTTCATCATGAAAATTCAATTTTGCACTTTTATATTGTCTTCACACTATGCATTCAAAAATCATATTTTTATCCACCCTTTTTTTTGTAAAAAATTTAAATTCCTGGGATTCCCCTTGTCAAGCTTAGCGTTTTGCGTTTGAGTTTGATATTTAATGCCATCTAAAGTAATACGTTGATTCAAAGTATTAAACTCTCTGATTTTTTTTTTTTGTTCCAATTTGAAATGTGAATGGACATTAATACAAAACTATATAAATAACAAGAATAAATATTTAGAGTGAACTAATTTTAACCATGATAATCTAATCGTTCCTGCGATAAATAAAAAATAATAATACTAATAAAAAAATATCACACCATCATCACATTCAATTAAAGTGTCAGACCGAATGAAAAGAAATCAACAACCAAGAAATTGAATCAAAATGTGGATAGAAGCCAATGGACACAAAAAAGAAAGAGAAGTTCATGATCTACTTTCCTAATCAAAGAACAACCTTAGCAAATCTCTCATGCCATAATTAAATCCCACAAACAATTACAATTTTGTAGTGTTAAATTGGCATTCAATTATTCTAAGGTTATCAAATATTTGCCACTATTCAATAAAACCTAAAGCAATCATAAACATCAAGCACAAGAAATAAATAAGTACCTACGAATTGAAGAGAAATAATAAAACATAATTTGATCTCATAATTTCATAGACTCAAGTGTTCAATAATCCTTCAAGTAGAAGGGAAAATTAGTTCCTAAACAAAATTAAAGAAGAAAAACACACATCTCATAATAAAAGAAAAATTAAAAGAAAAAAAACAAAAAGCCAATGAAAAACAAAAGATACAATTAAGATTGATGATTGATTTTCTCTTATATCACGGTTGTTCCCAAAAATTAAGAAGATGAAAAAAATTCCCCTTCGAGTCTAAATTGATGTGTTCAATAATTAATATCAAATTATCCATTTTTAGTCTCATTTTAGTCTAACTGCATAATATTTCATACCTGCGAAAACATAATATATATAAGCAGTCAATTAAGAACAATAAAGATGATAATAAAATATAAGCAATAGTACATTTATCACTGTTGTGCGCCGCTTTTGAGTGAATGAGTCTCGGGATTGTAGGTCGTGCACTTTTAATTTGGGTGTTTTTACTTTACGCACTACATTAATTTTATGATAAAATTAAATATAAATAATATAAATATCTTTATTTAAAAATTAAAATTATACATAAATTTTAATTTTTAATAAATAACTAAATATTTATTTTATCCACACATAAAAATTCTAATATTTCTAGCATTATTTTATTTTTGCTACAAATAATAAAAGACATACACACTAACTCTATATTTCCTATATTCTAAATAGAAGTTTAATATTTTGTAAGAAATCAATATCGGACAACACAAATACAAAAAATATAAGTATTAGACGCTTAATTTCTATTTTTTGTTAATGGATTATAATCGCACATACGTTCCGCCAACCAGGATCGAACGCAAAATATAGCGTTCGGCCAATATTGGTTGAACACTCAACACAGCGTTTGGCCAATCAAGGCCGAACACTTAACAAGGTCTTTGGCCAGCCAGGACCGAAATTAAACACAATGTTCGGCCAATGAAAGTTGAATGCAGGCTAGCGTTTTTAGTACATTCGTTCATATAAATTATTTAAAATTTTATTGACATATTGATAACTGATTTTTTTCATATTAGTTTTTTCAAAAATTTCTATTCCATGTTTTACCTAGTGAAAGAGGAATCGAAAGTTATCCCATTAATGTGTGTGGAAAGGAAGGAAGAAGGGGATGGAGGAGGTTGCAGAGTGGGGAGAGGGGAGGAAGAGGGAGAGGAGGAGGTTGTAGGTGTGGGGGATAAATTTATTTTTATTTAATTAACAATAATTTTTCAAATGACATAATAAAAAATTCATTAAGTGTATTAAGTAATTTTAATTTTTTAAATATATTTTTAGTGGTATGCTTAGAAAAAATAGTGTGAAAAATAATTTTTATGCTTTGTTTAGAAACACTATTTTAGTTAATAGATTTTAATTTCAGTTAATTAAATATTATAGAAAATTATTGGTTAACCCGTCCCATCCCACCTGAATCCTACCATAACCCACGGCCTACGTGGGCCAATCTATCGCGGTGTAGACTGTTATAGCAGACTTTCTTACTTAATTTTGACGACTGCAATCACTATGTGGAATGTTGGATAGACATGGCTTTTCCTAATTCAAAATCATCAGCCGGTAAGCATATGAAACTTATCTTCCCAAGTCGTTTGGATAATTGAACACGTGCTTCGATTAAGACATTTAACTATTTTTTCTTACGTTGAGCTTATCTACTTATATATATTTCTTAGAACGGTTTTCTGTATTTTATATACCTCATATGATTATATCTCTGCCCATTAATATGCTTTAGTATTCTTGTAAGAAATATTATATTAAAATATATATATATGTATTTATATTATAGTCATAGACACCCACTGGTTATCTAACATTGTATTTTATGATTTAATTTACCAAAAGATATGAAACAGAGGCTGTGTTTTGGGCAATTATTTTGCAACATATTAGTATTCATCGTCTGGTAGTTAAAATGATAAAACTCAAACGTGGTTGATCAAGCTGCTGATCCTATGTATAGTTTCCACATTTCTATTTCTGGGAACTACCTAGTAATCTATATTATAAAGGTGGTATATATATATATATATATATAAGTTTCAATATCAATTAGGTAGTCCACAATGTATAATTTAGTGGAAAGAATATATATCAACTTTTAAAAAAAAAAATATATATATATATATATATATATAAAATTTAATAACAATTTTGTTGGTCCTGATTGACGAAAAGTTGTGGGGAAAAAAGCCTCTTAAACTGTGTTTCCTTCACATGTTAGAATTGAATGTGATTGAATGAAATTGAGGATTGAAGTTGGAATATAAATAATTTTAAAAGCCTGTACCCCTTGTTTACTTGCACCAAAACCCTCGCCCCTCATCCTTTGCAGAATTCCCCTCTCTCACCAACTTCTATTACACACACCAAAATAAAATATTCATCGTGATATAATAATAACAACAACAACAACAACAACAACAACAACAACAACAACAACAATAACAACAATAATAATAATAATAATAATAATAATAATATCGTGATATAATAATAATAATAATAATAATAATAATAATAATAATAATAATAATAATAATAATAATGAAAAAAAAAAGAGATATTAGGACAACTTGCTTTATGTAGAAGTACAAAATTTTACCAATACATACTGGAGAACTAAGTGCAAAACATCTCCACTTTAATATAACTAGTAAACATCTCCACTTTAATATAACTAGTGTGAGATTCTGTGCGATACATAATATTTTTATTCTTAAAAAATATGTTATTTAGTACTAAAAATATTAGAAAAAAATAATAATTACATTTAATATTTTAGTAAATATCATTTTTCTTACTATTATATTAAAACCTTAATTAATCACTTAATAATATGATTTTTACATTTCTGATAACTAATGAAAATTTTTATTTTCGATATTTTAAAAAATATTAATCACATCAATGATATTAATTATTCACACCCTTTTACTAGTTAAATATAATAAAATAAATTATAATTACAATATCAAAGTTAATCATAAAAATAAACAATTTAATCAGTAAAAAAATATTTAATTCTTCCGAATTTTATAAAATCACTAATTCTATGGATATGATTTATAGTTTTTAAGATTTCATATACTAATTAACAGGGATTTCTTTTGATTTTCAATTTTTAAGACAATTATAATGATATTTCTATCTAAATTTGTAAATAACATTTAGGCTTGAAAACAAAAGTCAAAAAACATCATTTTTTGGTTAATTACTTTTCAAAATTGTTAATTACTTTTCAAAAAACAAAAAGTTCGTACTTAGAAACAACAACCAATGACGAATTTTTAATTACTTTTCAAAATTGTGGCTCCTCTTGTATTTTTATTATGAGTAATGTTGGTTCATGTTCTCTTGCTTCGGTTTTAGGTATTTCTCATCCATGTACTTCCATAACTTGTTTCATAATAAAATGTAATACATGTATTTCTAATATATAGAGGTTGGGTTTCAACCTTCACAACAGAGTAAAACACATAACTATGTCCTAAAAAACAACTGAGCTTCATCCACTGAAAAGAAAATATATAATTGTGTGCAAAAAGATGTAGTCTCTGAATGGGAATGGGCAGGAATGGTGAAAAAGTTGGATTCATATAACTTCTTGTTGGATCTACACTTCTCTGCACTAGTACCAGAAATCTCACAGAAGGCCGAAGTTGTCTTGTCGCTGCTGAGATGTGCGCCGTGGCCCTTCTATGGGGGATTGCAGTCTAGGGTTTTGCTGCTCTTGTAAATCTTGGTTGTGTTAATTTGGAAGGACATAGTATGTAATTTCAAACGTGACCAATAAAGGTAAAAAGGGTATTACATATTTTAAATCAGGAAGGATAATTTTTATCACATGGGAATGAGTAAGATTATATCAGCCAATTTATCTGAAAATTTTAAAATTATCACGGGTTGAAGGTATAGATCTACTTAATAAGTTGTTCAAGTAAACAAATGAGTACACGTAATAATATAGTTACATCCAACTTTATCCTGTGAAGTCAACACAGTCTTAACTTTTTCAACTTTTTTGAATAATATAATAACTTGTGTTTTGTTGGTAAGAAAATGTGGCTTACAACAAAACTTACAATAATATTTTGTTATCGACAACGAGTTTACATCTATGTTGTTGACAATGTTGAAACTTAGAGTTCATGTGAAAATGAAGTAAACTTCTTTAAAGTATCTATCAATATATAAAAGATAAATTGTGAAAGATTTCCCGCTCTAAAAGCATAATATATTTACACTTAGAAATAAATTATTTTCTTACATGGAATGTGAAGAGTCATTAAATTTTAGCCAATTGATGGTTGTTTCTATTTTTTTTTAAGTGTCATTTTCGGACATTGTTATTAGCAGGGCTGAATCGTATTAAATTATATATCTAGTAAATTTATTAGATAATCTACATATCTTTATTTTTACTAATTAGTTTCATAAATAAAATATATATAAATTATGTAAAAATTTTGGTTTGTGGTTGTGTGAGTGAGTGATGTATCTCAATTAATAAACAAAAATTACACAATTAATTATAATAAACAGTTTTGTTTGATGTTACTGCTGAAGATTGTTCTCAAGTTTAATGATGCCTTTAGATGTATGGGTGCGTTGACCTTTGACACCTATGGTTTGACTTGATAAGATAAATCATCGTAATACCATTTAAGTGGCTAAGGGTCTTGTCTTTATTACTTGGTTCGGTCTGAATGTGATTTCTTTTTGCCTGCGCCATCTAACACTGCATTGTTTTATGATTCAAAGTGGTGGAACTTCTTCATGGGCTTTATATATCCTCCCTAAAGTGTAGACTTTTCTTTAAAGGGTGGTGTGCAACTTTATGTACTGAGGCTAATCGTTTGGGCACCATGTTTCGGTTGTGGTGCTGTATGCACCAAACTTCTATGATCCATTTGCTTGTTTCTTGTCCAATTAGGTTGCGTGTGAGCGAATTTCTTAGACTAAGTTTGAGACTATTGTAATGTATGTATAGGTTGTGGTGCAAAGATTTGCTGGATTAAGCAGTGTTGATTGCATTCTCTTTTTACACCCCATCTTCAGCGTAAATTTAAGTCACTTCGCCCAAATGAAAACGCTCCTTTTTGGGGGAAGTGCGTGTTGTGTGGATGCTATCTTTGATCAGCATCGTGGTTATGAAATTGGATATGTTCAGGAAAAAACCTAATCATATTTGGTCTTAAATCGAGTTTTTAAAATGGGCCCGTAATTATATTTTTTTAAATGTACTAACTTAAAATAATTTAAAAAATTAAAGCATTTAGGTGAGAGATGCACTTAATCACTGTGTTGCTAATCCTTTTATGTTAAAATTCAATCTACTATATATATACCTAAAACAATTTTAAGCCCCTAAAAATCTGCAATTTTTTGGGCCCTGAGGCAACAAACTATTCCGACTAACGAAATATCGGCCCTGGATATGTAGGTTCAACATCATGCTAGAGAGATGTTAGAGACACGAGTTGTTCCTATACACTATCCATGTTTTGTTTTGTTTTGTGGGAGCTAAGCTTCCATGTTGGACCATGACTCTGGGAAAAAGAAAAAAGTAATAATAAAATAAAAAATGGTGAATAGGCAGACATTGAAAATGGTATTCCAAACCCAACATCAAGCGCAGTCGAACTTTGTCCCAGTTAATTTTAAGTACAAAATTTTCCAATATATGTATAAATACCACACTACTACATCTTATTACTCACAATAAGCCTATATACAATAGGGCCCAACATCTGAGGAGAATCAAATAAACGAATGACTACTTAATACTTCACCTGATATCCTCCCTGGAAATTGAGAAGGATGAATCTAAACCATCTAATATATCCAAAACATCTTGCTTTTGATGTTTCATTGCTCTTCTTGGTGAGCTCCCCGTGCTCCTACTCAATGCCCAAACCCGATTCTTCTTACTATTTACCACCCCGAATTCCTGGCTTTTGCTCAATCCCGGGACTAACTTCCTCCTCTTCATCACATCTTCCAGTAGATTTCTATCCTCTGAAGATAGTTGGGCTTTATGGGTTTTGGTGTTTCCATTAAATGTCTCCGGATTTATGTTCGATCCTTTGCAAGTTATAGAACGGGTTGGCAGAGTCTTGAGCCCATTATCTCTGTATCTAACCAGACTGACTAGACGGTGAAGCCAAGTCACTAGCTCAAGGATGCAAGAATCAACCTTATGCTTGTCTGCATGATAAAGGGTCTGCAAGCGAACCAGGCTGTTGATCGTGCTTGTTTTCTTTCCAAACTCGTTACTGGCAGAAACAACAGAAAGATGTAAGTTTCTTTCTTTCTAGAGAGAGAGAGAGAGAGAGAGAGAGAGAGAGAGGTGCTTGTGCATTGACTGACCCTGTGTTGGCCCATTCTCCAACCCATCCGAAACCCTGATGTGCCCTGATTCCAGTTTCCAACAATAAAAGGAATTATGTTAGTCATAAAATCTAAAACGAAGATACGAAATTCATTGATCTGTGGAAAGTATCATACTTGGTAGTATCTGTTGCTACAGGAACAAGCCATTGGAGAGATTTTTCCATCTCAGCTTTGATTTGAGGAACTGTGAGCTGCAATCAGGCAAATATGACGTAGCTAATTTCAGAGACCACACTAAACAGATAGAATAAAAATGCAAAAGCTCTAAAGAACCCAAATTGCTAATATTTGATTATTGTGGAAAATGGAAGTGAAATAGAACATGAAGCTTTCTTCCACCCTCGCATGCTTATTGCATACCAAAACCTCAAATATCAATTCTATGTAAGAAACTTCACATTGAAGAGAATGAATGAAAAGAAAACAAAAAAAAGGTGTGGCTGATACAACAATCTCCTTCAAATTTTCCCAACATCCAAATGCAAGACGAAGTTCCACCAAAATAAAATCCAAATGCACAGCCTAAAGGAATTAGGAAAATAGGTAAGACAATAAAATTAAGTCAACTGAAGCAGATACCTCCTCTTTGGTGTCATTCTGTAATCGTGAGCGAAGAGCAGCCTTGACAGTTGGTGGCAAACCATTGTACAATGTGTCTCTCATATTTGGAGGGAGAGATGTAGGGCGTGATGCCTTGAAAAAATTTAAATCAATTAAAATATATATATATATATATATATATATATATATATCTTAGTGGTAAAGTAAATCAGCTGAATATCATGCTACGAAAGAACCGAGTTTGTAATTAACTCACAATGTTATCAATCTGAGTAATTATGTTAGCATAATGTAAAGCAAGGCCAGCAACACCTAGTCTTTCTGGTTTACTAGTAGAAGCTTTTCCAGCTGGTGACGACCCTGCCATATTAAGGATAAGACATTCATTTCCAACAGAACCAGAAACTGTTGCAAACATTCATGACTTCTGGGAATGATATATGATCGTTCATTATAAGTCTCCTAAGCAATAGATGAAAGGAAAAGAAGCACATTTGGGTACATATAATTTCACTCTTAAGCAATTACAATTCTAGACCTGATGAAGTAGTGAAGTAGCCTTGAGAAAGAGATGAGATGCACATAGAAAATCAATCACAGAAAAGTAAAAGATATGAGCAGACTATAAAGCAACATGATAGGAAAGTGGGACTTAGTTTTTTTTTTTTTTTTTCAGCCACTGATGATTTCCACTGCTAGAAATTTCACCATTCCCTTTTTTCTTTATATGAAGAGGACAAATACAGGAAAGAATAGAGAAAATACAGAATGTATTCATACCATTATCTCCAAATACTGCTGGAATTTCTTGATGAATAAACGTAACAATGTCAACAAGCTTCTCGACAACCTACACAAGATAAATTTAGATGTGAACTAGAATAAGTGATGCTTATCACCACTATACAATGTTCTTAATTACCTACCTGATCCAAAAATGATATAAATCCGGCAGAAGAAAGATGCAAGCAATCTTGTTCTCTCATTATAATGCTCGCACAATCTTCTTATTAAACATATAGCTTCCACTATAGACCTCCCAAACATTAAACTGGATTGATTTTCTGACAATCTAACTATTTCCTCAATCTTGTTTATATTACTCTCTCAAGGTTTTTTAGTATGACTCATTAGTTTGATACCTCTATAATTTGCCCAATTTTGTTCTTGTGCAAATCTTGTTTTCCAAAACCCACCACATAATGTCCCAACTAACTCTTATCATATGCCTTTTCAAGGTCAATAAAATTGTATATAAATCCTGCTTTCCCTCCTTATAATGCTCACATAATCTTCTTATTGATGTAGCTTCCATTGTAGACCTTCCCAGCATGAAACAGAATCGTTTTTTTGATGTACTAGCCTCTTTTTCCAATCCTGTTCATATAACCCTTTCCCACAGTTTCATAGTATGACTCACTCATTGATTTGATACCTCTAAAAGATGCACAATTTTGTACAATTTTTATTTTTATGTAACTTTTACCAATATACATTTTCTCCATTTCTTAGTTTTCATAATTACATTAAATAGGTTTGTAAGCCTGTAATCCCAACTTGAACCAAACACATGAGGAAAAAATGTAGTATAAGAGCGACTTTGAGTAGATACCTGCTCCAAAGTTTTAGACCACAAAGATTTCTTTTTCAAGCTCCTTACAAGCTTTTTTTGATGTTTAAGCTCACTCAGTAACATTGCAAGAGTTTCTCCTACAATAACAGAAATAGATTTTAACAAAGTCAGGCAATACACATTCTTGGTAGTAAAAGCCCAGAGGCAGAATAAAAGGCACTCTACAATAAGGTAACACTGAGTACTTGTGCGTCAAAAATTAGAAGCATCCCTTTTTAACAAAATATTGTCACGTTTACACAAGAACTGCTGGGGGCGAGACTGCTGTAAATGAAGTCCGTTATTTTTTGTTCCATGGTTATCAAAGAACTTAGCATTCAAAACATAATCTTCATGGTTAAGATAAAGATCTAGGCAGTGTATTTTATTTTAAATTGTGACAAACATAATGCTAAACCTTGATATCATCATTATCTCAATACTTGAGTGAAGTTTAGCATTGCACACATACATCAACTGGCACCCAATTAAAAAAAAAAAAAAAAAAAAACACTTTTGGCTAAAATCAGCATAAGCAAGCACAACAGAAGCATATTATGGCTTGTGCACAATTCCATAAAGCTGCATACGCACAGGCACTACTCTCAACATGTTAATGAATGAGAAGTGGTCATACACGAGGAAGCTCAAAGCTATATACTCTTTGAGATGAAAATGGCCACAAAATCAATTTCCTTTATAAAGGAGACTCCTACAAATTCCCTACCACACATTTACTACGAAAGCATGTATTAACATTAACATTGGGGAGAAGGTTCCTCATGACATCAAGAAAGATAAGGGCATGACTTCTCCTTTAGGCTACCCTTCCCTCTCTTTACTAAAGCAATATAATCTCAGTTAAGAAAGCAGATTCTTCAAATGACAGCTATATTACAAACCTTTTCGAGGTAGGTGCAATGAATCTACTTCTTCTAGCTTCCGCTGATAATCTTGCTCAAATCTGTCCAAAGCATGGTACTCATGATACAGTTCCTGCAGATGCAGCAGCATTAGCTTTCAGCAGGTCTGAGAATTCAACTTTCTAACGTATAATCAATCAAACGATGCGCAGTGTTATGTGTAATTAATTTCATTTGATACTCAACATGAAGGTTCTTGTTTTCATTCATCTAAGTCTGTAGAATAAATCATGCCCAAATTTCTTGGAGAAACGCTTATTCAGCTTCATCAAGTCAAGAAATCCACTTCAGATGCAAGACAACTATGGAAAAAAATATTGCAATTAAGTGACTACTAATGCAAAGCTTGGGAAAAAATTTTAACATCAGACTTCTATGCTTAGATACACATTGAAAGGATATAAAACATATGTATATAGCTGATTTTTTGACCGACTATACCATTACTAACTAAACTTCAAATTTATATTAATAAGCTCCTTTGCCTCTCATCTCTCCTATAAATGTCATCTGGGCTATGTGCTTAAATATTCCAGGTGATTATGGAAAATCATAAGCTCTAACGACTCCTTAAGCAAACATTGATAGTATAATCATCCATGTGTGCTTTTCTCCAACGTTGCAGTAGATATGAACAAAATATCCGAGAGACATGAACAACAGATAAAGAGCAATGAACATTACCCACTAGAATACAGCCCATTAATTATGGAGGACAGGGAAGAATAATTAGAAACTTATAAATCTGGATTGAACTTACAGAGGTATTCTGGGCCAGAGTGGTCAGTTCTAGCATAGTCATTTCTACATCTTCTCTTGGTTGTTTATTAACATCGGTATCCGAATCCAATCTGACAAGCCAAGAATTGTTACATGAATATGGTTCTTAAAGATGCAAATGAGGAGGGCTAATGCTAAGTTAAAGGCCCACTTACTTAGAAAAAAATCTATCTAGATTGTGCCATTGTGGGTCTTTACACAAATTTCCGAATCTGATAACCTCACGAGTGAATACATCAAATTCTTCCCTGCACAAGCATGACAAGTAATCAGCCAAAGAAAGCCAATTAAAAACTTCATGATATAGGTGGCTAAAGGGGGGAAGATTAGACCACAGAGAGAGAGAGAGGCAAGAACAGCCCAAACTACAAAAATAACTATGTACCTTTTGTCAGCAGCCGCAATACTGAGGAGCTCATCCATATCAGTAGAAACCAGCTGTCGCACCCCTTCTGAGTTCAAAATGTCTTTCTTCAGAAACTGGACATTTTCTTCAGACAGAGATTGCAACAGGTTTGCACCTTTGACTATGGTATTGGCAACTTCAAATGCTAGTATGGTTATTCTATTTCCCCTAGTAGTCACACCGGTTGTAAATCCACCAGAATTTAAGTTTGTCATGCTGCTGCCTAGAGTATCTAGAACTTCCACTGCCTTCTCTAGGCCTACGCTGCCCGCCTTTCCAAGAAATGATGTCATTTGAGGTGCCTGGCATAAGGAATAACTACCATTAATGTCAGAGCAAATCTTGCGATCAATGCAACCGAGTTACTCTTGATTCTTTCCAAAGAAGACAGAAGTAAACCAAATCAAAGAAAGTGCCCCTATTCCGCTTAAATAGAATGATGAGTCAAGTTAAAGAAGAACAACAAGCCATATTTCGGCGATCATCTCACTCTATCTACCAAAGCATGGGACAACGATAGATATTAGGGCTGTATGCTCATCGGATATGAGGTATGTGCCAATAATGGATGGTCTACCCTCCGTTAAACAATGAAAACGAGAATAATTTCTGGAGAAGCTCATTATACCCTCTCTTTTTTCTTTTTTCCCTTTTTTATAATTAAACCCTGACTTTGGTACCTGCACGGCAACTTCACCAAAGAATAGAAACCAACCAGATTGTACGTGGATGATACCTGGTATAAGCTCTTTGCCATGAAACTGAATTGTCCACCCTCAAACAGAATATCATGTTTCTTTCCTACAATCTAGGTCATCCAAAAGAAACACTATAATATGGTCGAACTATTCTCTTCTTCAATACACCTTTTCTGCTCGATGAAGTAAGCTCGATCAATATCAAGTTCAATGTAAGGATCCTCACAACTCAGAAGCACAATCAGAATCTTCAACTAATGCAAAGAAACAACTACATTTACATCTAATTACTGGATTATTATTCTTAATCAAACCCTGAAATCTCACATTTTCTTATTGCATCACATCAAAACTAAATCCAACTTGCATATGAAATACATAATAATCATAATGGACATTCATAGATACAGGACAAACCTTGTTAGTGGGCGGTCTAGCCGGCGTTGATGACTTCAATTCACGGGAAATCGACAGGTTCAGCTCACCCGAATCAAACAAATTGTGAGGCGCCTTCTCAAAAACATCATCTTCATCAGGATATGTATAAGAATCATCATTCTTCTTGTGCTTTCCGAAACTCCCAACGGATTTTAGCTTCCCTGAAAACCCAGAACTTTTAACATGCTCAACTTCTACTGATGTCCTCCTGCTCTTTGCAGTTCCTCCAGAACAAACCCCTCCCATACTGTAAACAACTCCGCACCGACTCACCTAAACTTCAACCGAATGAAACAAAAGTTCATCAGTTCAAAAATCTGCAGAAAAATAAAATATCTTGAATTCCTTAACCAACCAAACCTGTTTGAAAAAGAAAATTGGTTGGAGGTATTGGAAAGCAGGTAGCAATAAAACCGCGTGAAAATCAGATGGGGGATTGGGATTGGATCAGATTTGATTAAATTAAACCGAATTCATTGAATTTAATGAAAAGAAATGCAGAAGAAAGAGGACACGAAACACGGGGTCAGCAGTAGTGAACTCTTGACTTTTTTCCCCGGAAATCATTTTTAGATTTTTGTTAAATGTGGAGAAATTTGGAGTTCGAAGGAAATGGAGTTATTTTAAATGAAGTCAGTCCCCTCCGGTTGTCGCTGTCGGTCGTCGGAGGATTTTGGTTGACTATTCTGCCCCTTCCTCGCTTTAATTACTTTATTACTATGATAATGATTTTGTGGTTTGACCAATTCTTTTTCTGTACATACTTTTCAATCCCGAGCTTATACCATCTCACCCGTCAGTGTAGATTTTATATTTTTTAATACAAATTATACATTAATTTTTCAACAATTTACATTATTTTTTATATTAAGAAAAAAATATTTCATAATATTCTTTGTATTTCTTACTAAATATTTGTTAAAGCATTATAATCTTATTTAACATAAACTTTTTATATAATATTTATCTTACTTTATATTCTTAAAACTATCATATTTAAAAAATATGTAGGTAAAATTGAATGCCGGTAGTACTATGTAATTCTATTTAAATTTGTTTATAATATTTTAAATTTCATATACTTGTCTAAATTATATTTTCATTATTATTTAAACTACACATCATATGATTTTAAATAACTTGATTTAATTACAGTTCGAATAATTGAGATAAAATATTATAATATTCATTAGTAAATTATACATAATCATATAAAGAGAACAAAAAAAAAGAGAAAAGTAGTACATAAAAAATTCTGCACTAAAAGTGGTGCAAAAATTTCTCACATTTCAAAGTGGTGCAAAGAATACGAGACACCATTTTTATAATATTATTTGTTTAATTAAAAATAATTATAGATTAATTTTTATACAATATTTATGAAGTAATATTATCTTTGGATAATACATAATTTATAATATATTTTAAAATATAAAATAGAATATTTATGATATAATTTTGAGTAAATATTTGATGTACTTTAATAGTTTATGGGTAAACATATGTAAAACGAAAATCTTTCAAAATAAATTGATTAATTTTATTTAAAAATAAAAAAATTAATCTTTTTTGAAAGACAATTAGTATATTTATTAGCAACATAACTTCAATACAAATGTTTCAATATAATTGTAAAAATTTAAATATATTCAAAATAGTCAGTTAGAAAATAATTGTATTTTTAATTAATATCTATCTTTGAATACATGTAATATAAGTATCAAATTAAAAACCGTAAAAAGTTAATTAGTTTGATGTATTATACATAAAGAACGAATTGAAAACAAAAAAAAAATCAATATCTAACAAATTTAATTAAAAAAACTAAACTAATGAAAGAATTCATCATTTTCCAAAATACCTACACTTTTAAAAATTAATTATTATTTTTAAACTACTTTTTTATTAATATTATTATTATGCATTGTCATATTATTATTTTAGGATGTAATTTTTTTTTATTTTTTTTTTATGAGGAAACAATAATATTCTTATTTCTATACTAAAAAAATACTGATTTGATATTCCAATTTGAAAATAATTTTTGGGGAATGTGGTCTAAAAGTGGAGTGAATATGTTAGGTAGGTGCGAATCTGCTTTGCTCCCACTTTTCATTCTACCCAAATATTACCTCTTAAAAGTTAATAAAAAAAATGAATATTAATAATAATAATTACCCAAACCTCACGACAAGTTGGCAAGGTGAAAGGTTAACACATAGTTTGACTTTTCAACAGTAATTATCTAAAATCATTATGATATCATTTATCTGTAATCCAAAAAAGGGTAGGATTGTCCATTTACAGCAGTCAGAGGTGGGCCCATTTTGAATTGAAATGGTCAAGGAAAATGGCAAACAGGGAATGGTTAAATAGTGTGAGAAAGAAAGAAAGAAAGAAAATGGTACGTATTTAAACTTTAATAATTTAATAAATGCCGTGAGATGGTTGCAATGCCAGCGTGGGCGTTTCTCATTGGCCCGTACGATGCCATTTATTGGAGTTTCAACAACCGGGTCCCACGTGAGAAGCCAAGCATCTCTTACATTCACATTCCTCCTCCTTAGAAATAAAATAAACCATATTAAATAAATGCGAAAATGTTTCTAAATAACAATTTTTTTTAACTTTTATTTATTTTCCTGACTTTCTCTTTCTTCTTTTTTGTCACATCTGTGATTTGTCTACAGATTATATGCGAAACCATACGATTTTATTGTATCATCTCAAGTGGAGTGATAAAAATAATTGTCACCTTAACTAACTCAAATTATAAGCAATTCATATTTTAATATTATGAATGTTTATATTTAATATATAATATAATAATATAATAAATAATTATAAAAATACTAGTATAATTTTTTAAAACAATAAAAAACATAATTATATAAAATATATTTTTAAAAATAAATTATTTCAAATAAAAAAAATATTATAATATTACAATATAAAACAATTAATTTATAAAAAATATTTTATATTTAAAAATTAATGTTTATTTTTATATATGCAATATGGATATCAAATTAAAAATTATAAAAAAAAAATTAATTTGATGTATTTTTCATAAAAATATGAGTTGAAATAATATTTTTTTAAATCTTTTGAAATTTAGAGTGAAAAAAGCAAAGAAAACAATCTGATTTAATATAATAATTTTAAAAATAAAAAGGTGATTTTGATTCTTGATTAGTTACTTAATTAGTTATTTATTTTAATTATTTGTTAAAATATTTCTTGTAAATCGTATAAGGATTAACATAAAATTCAAATTTTGTATCATCTTGACGGCAAAACTAGGTAAGAAAAGTAATAGAAATAGTCAATTTATTATTAATAGTTGAACCCATTAAGGAAAAAATATTAACAGCAGCAAATCAAATCATTGTAATGTATTAAGTCTTGATTAATTACTTACTTAATTGATTTATTTTTTAATGGAATGTCATCACTCCTATCCCCGCATAATATAAGTTAAACGTTTTTTTTTTAAAGTACATTAAGCAATTAATATTGATTTTTGAATATAAGTAAATAAATATATATATATATATATATATTGCTTCACAACCTAAGGAAAGATATTTATTATTGATGGCTTAATGACTTATTTAAAAGTATTAATTAACGCATCAGTTTCAAAATTGTAATATAATATACAGAAGAAGTGAGAGTTCTTCTCTTTTTTCAATTAATTGACATGAGTCAGTATCTCATTTTTTTTCTTTTTTTTATTTTTATTTTTTACTAAAAATTTCAAATTTTAAATAATTTTTTGTTTTAAGTCTATTTTTAATATATAATATATCAAATTAATTTCTTTTTATGATCATTAATGTGACAACAATATTGTACATGTTGAAAACATATGATTGTATTAAAAATTATGAAATGTAATTTTTATGGATGAAATATATAATTTTTATTATTGAATTATTAATTTTAAAATTTTGATATATATGATGAATTTGAATAAATAGTATATAAAATTTTTATATGGGTTTCGCTAAAAATATAAATAATTTTTTATAAAAATAATAATACTATACTATTTGTTGTTTGACATCAATAGTTTTTAGTAAATTAAAAATATTTATATTTGATTGAGGGACAATTCAAAATTCACTTTCATGTACAATTTATTATTTAATAAAACTAACTTATTATAAATGAAAATACAATTTAATATAAAAAATTATATTTTAAATTGAATAATATTAATAAAAATATAATTAATAAAATAATAAGTTATGTATATTTTTTAATAATAATAACATAATTTTATTATTAATAATTTTAATAATAATAACATAATTTTATTATAAATTATTAATATAATAAATAAATTATATTATGTACATCTGCGAGGACAAACATCTAATCACCATTTATTGTATACCGTTTAAATCTCGAAATTGGATTTGGAGGGATGTTAAACCTTAATTTTCATCCATCTGGGTAGGCATCATTTATTAAAAATACTAATTATATTTATTAAATAATAAAATGAGATTGAAATGTATATTCATTTGGAATAAGGAATTATGTAATTGGATAACAGAATTTTGAAGCTCCAATTGTGTTGCATGTGACACATTTGAAGACTCCATTAGTATAATAGACACATATATAAGGTATAAAAATCGAGATATGAAATAAAGGTAGGGTGTAAACGAGTTGAGTCGAGTCGAACATACTATTGTTAAAGATTATTTGAAATATTATCTAGTTTCTAATATTTTATTTGAAATTGTTTGATTATTAATCAAGTCGAGTTTGAACGAGTTTTAATCGAGTCGAACACGAGTCGAGCTCGAGTAGTTTGATAATTTACACTTGTTTTTACAAAGTTTGCTTAACGAGCTCGAACTCGAGTTGAACTTTAGATTTTATCAAACGTAAAAGTGTGTTCAAACTTATTTGTCATTATTATCAAATTGAGTTCAAATAAACTTTTAACAAACGAACTTAAATCGAATATCAAATAGTTTGGTTTGATTTTCAGCCCTATATATTTGTACAACACTCACTCATGTAACAAACACATTACCGGGAATGTAACTTTTATATCATTATCAAAAATTAAGAATTTTAAATATTTAAGTCCTTTTAAATTTGTTTAATTACTTCTTATTAAAAAAATGTATAGTTTAGTGTATTGGTAGGATTAATTTTAGGGTCTTTGTAACTTAGGTGTCTTTTGTTGTCTTTGTTTTCCTCTCTTTCCTTCCCACTCAATCAACAAATTACAAACCCATTCAACTCCGTATGTCTTCTTAGGATATTCCTCCAATCATAGAGGGTCAAATGTTATGACCTTTCTTCAAAGAAAATCATAATCTCTCAACACATCATTTTCAACGAAACACATTTCCCACTTGCTGAATTAACTCAGTCCTTACGTCCTATTCCTTTTTGTGTAGCCCTGTTCACTCACACATACAGGCCCAGACTGAATTTCCCCAACCGACACACACAGAACCCGCTCTCACTGTTGGGTCACTCCCATTAGCAACCCCAAACAACCAGTCTAGGCTGCAAAATTCCCATGTTGGGCCACTCCCAACAAGCCCAAATCAGCCCCCTGCTCTTCTGTCCAACCCAAATTCGGCCCCTCAACCGAACCTCCCAATTCGCAACATGACAACTCGTAAAATGAATGGCATAATATGTCTAAAATGTCATTTTAATCTCCACTCTTCCACCACTCCATCACCTCTTCCACGTAACCCAAAAGCACCCTTTTCCGACATAAATTGGAAATCTACCATGATCGATGAATTTACTGCTCTTATTACTAATAATACGTGGGATTTAGTACCATGCCCATCTAATGTGAATGTTATTCGTTCTATGTGAATTTTTTGTCACAAAAAGAATTCTGACGATTCCTTTGAGTGATATAAGGCTCGACTTGTAGGTGATGGCAGGTCTCAGCAGGTTGGCGTGGATTGTGAAGAGACTTTTAGCCCAGTAGTGAAGCCCGCTACAATTCGTATTGTACTTAGCATTGCCATCTATCATTCTTGGCCAATTCACCAATTGGATGTGAAGAATGCTTTTATACACTACAATCTTAAAGAAACTATATACATGCATCAGCCACTGGATTTTTGCGATTCCCGACATCCCAACTACGTGTGTCTCTTGAAGAAGTCTCTTTACGGTCTCAAACAAGCGCCTCGTGCTTGGTATTATCGATTTGCAGATTTTATAGCCTCCATTGGCTTCTCTCACAGCAAATCCGATCATTCCTTGTTCATCTACAAACGAGGACACGACATGGCTTATCTTCTTCTTTACGTTGATGATATCATTCTAACAAAATCATCCACAACATTTAAACAGTCGATTATGTCAAGTTTGGCTTCAAATTTTGCTATGAAAGATTTGGTTCCCTTAGTTATTTTTTGGATATCGTTGTTGCACGAAATTCGTCCGGACTCTTTCTTAGTCGGACTAAATATGCGAAGGAGATTCTTGAAAGATCTGGCATGACAACATGCAATCCATCACATACACCAATTGACACGAAAACTAAACTTCGTCATGACTCGGATCCTCGCTTTGATGACCTGACTCACTATCGAAGTTTAGCAATGCTTTGCAATATCTAACGTTTACACGGCTGGACATCATATGCAGTCCAATAAGTTTGTCTACACATGCATAATCTACAAGTCGCATGTATGAATGCTCTAAAACGTGTGCATCGCTACATCGAAGGGACACTTGATCTTGGATTGCTACTCTACAAATCAATTTCCGGTCTCATCTCGTACACGGTTGCGAATTGGGGTGGCTGCCCCGACACCCGCTGCTCAACATCCGAATATTGCATTTTTCTTGGTGACAATCTACTTTCATGGTCCTCGAAACGTCAACCTACTCTCTCTCATTCAAGTGCCGAGGCCAAGTATCGAGGAGTCGCCAATGTGGTTTCTGTTTCGCGTTGGTTACATAATTTATTGTTTGAGTTTCATTTCCTGATTCAGAAGGCCACCATCATTTATTGCAACAATGTTAGTGCTATAATCTTTTCGAAAATCCTGTTCAACACCAACACACTAAACATGTCGAAATGGATATCCACTTTGTATGTGAAAAAGTAGCTTATGGCCAAGTTTGAGTGCTACATGTTCCGTCTCGATACCAAATTGCCGATATCTTTACCAAAGGGCTGCCACGAATACCTTCGATGACTTTCGAGACAGTCTCAGCGTACAGAAACCTCCCTCTTCGACTGCGGGGGTGTGTTAGACTACCTTAATTCTCGTAATTAGTTTTAGTAAATATTTTGTAATTATTGTATTTCCTAATTATAACTAGACATAGTTACAAGGTTTGATCAAAACTCTTGTATATAGATTTTACATTGTTAATGGAAATGGAGACGGATCAATTCCTTCAATAAATACAGTCACCCTACTAATCATGAACAAATTATAAATAAATTAAAATGAAGTCAAACTTAATATAAAACATTAAAAAAAATTAAGAAAAAACTTACCTTAGAAACATGAAACAAACATTGAAGGTTCCATTGACGTTTTGGTGAGCATACGTAGGTACATGATAGACATGGACATTTTGCAATTTCATCACCCATTCGATCATATTGGGATTGATATTCTTGATCAATGAATACTTTGACCTCATTTTGAATACATTTCACCAAAATAATAATAGTTGAATAATAAATGTAAATAAAATAAATAAATAAAAAACTGACAAACAAACGAACAAAAACAAAAACAAAAAACAAAACTGATATTTATCCAAACTTTCATAATGAACAAATGAAATTTTCTAACTTTTAAGTTAATTATTGATTGAATTACATGAAAAGTTAATAATAAACAATGTATTGTGTTTAAAGAGTATATTATTCTTAATTGGGTTAAGTACATATTTAATTGCTAAAATAAATATAAATAAGTAAATTATTTAAAAATATTGAAATCATCATATTAATATAAGAATAACTAACCATATAGGCTTAGTAATAACACAACGAATTGTAATTACATGTTGCAATATAAAATTAAATATTTTTACAATAAATTAATATAAATTTTAAATATTAAACATTCTAAAATATTACATATACTGATTTATCTAAACTTTTTTTAATAAATTAAAATCATATAATAGTTCTAAACTATAATATTTATAATCCATGTATATAATGACCCGTGGATGATTAATTTATTGTCTATATATAACTAAATTTTTTATATGACAAATCATTAAGTAATTGATAGATATAACATAATTGATAAATTATTTTTAGTTATTTAATTCCGAAATGGAAATAGATTAATTGGTTATGAAAGTACAGAGCTTTTTTATCATTATTAAAAAACAAAATATACCAGCAACAAATTACATCATATTCAATATAAGATAAATAAATAAAATAAATATTTTATGTGTTTATGGATTCCTTATTATGTTATTTGTTTTTCAAAAAAAACGAATATATAAAATAACAAATTAAATACAATATATATGTATAACGCCCTCACATTTTCTTTTCATTATTATTATTATTAGTTTTATTTTTTATTATTTTTTTATATATGCCACATTTTATTATCCAATTAATTAAGTTTTGGGTCTTACCACCCTATTATGTTTCAAGTTGGACCGTTATATTTTCACAAGCTTGAAAATTATTCAAAAACCTAAGTTTTGAATTGATTTTCCATGTCTCAAGCCCTGTATTATCATATTTCAAGTAGGGGTGTAAATGAATCGAGTTGAGTCGAACGTATATTGTTTAAGATTATTTGAAATGTTATTGAACTTCTAATATTTTGTTTGAAATTGGTTTGATTATTAATCGAGTTGAGTTTGAACAAGCTTTAATCGAGCCGAACACGAGTCGAGCTCGAGCAATTTAATATTTTACACTTGTTTTAACAAATGTTGCTAAACGAGCTCGAGCCCGAGTCGAACTTTAGATTTTATCAAACGTAAAAGTATGTTCAAGCTTGTTTGATATTATTATCAAACCAAATTCAAATGAGTTTTTAACGAACAATCTCAAATCGAGTATCGAATAGCTTGCTTATTTTCAGCCCTAATTTCAAGCTCAAGTCCTATAAATAAATTCAAGTTCATTCATGCATTATATTTTATTTAATTTTTTAAACCCAATTTTAGTTAAATTCAGTATTTCAATGCCAACAAAAAGCAAGACCCAAATCTTAAGGATACAGACTTAAGATCTATGAGGGAGTGTTTAGTTTAAATTTAAATGGATTGTGGAAATTCTGACTTTACAATTTTAAAATTATGAAATACAATTAAATAATGTTAATGTTTGTTAATTTTGAGATTGTATAATATAGATTATCCTATAGATGTCAAATCAATATTCGAATATGTGATTTATTGTAATATTATATTATATATATATATATATTACCAAATACATACATATATGTAATAATATATTATATAATATATATTGTATAGATGTATAATATATAATATAGAATAGCATATAAATATATTATAGACGTATAGTATATATTATATAAAATAAATATGTATAATATATTTATATATTATATATAGATCATAAAAAGTATATAAATATATATTACATATAATATATGCATATATATTTAAATAAATTATGATATATATAATATTTATAAATTTATATGTACCGTCCGAAATTTATATTTGGAATATTCCAAATTGGCACTTAATCTCAAATTATTTGTATAGTCCTAAAAATATGTTATTTTAAACGAAAAAAATTTAATAAAGAAATCATATCGCGGAAAAAAACATAATATTGCCTATATAAAATTTTCAACTACACAAATTTGAGAGAATAGTTAAAATTTTATAACACTTTATTAATTGGATAAGTCTACACAGACGGACTCGGAATCACGACCACGCTCCTTCTTCCTGACCTCTTTACTTGAAAAGGTGAAGGGATAATAAGTTTTGAAAAACACTCTTTGGGCTAACTATTTTACCTACGAGAGTACATACACATGAAAATTTAACAATTGCATTGCATATAAATACATTGTGCGTTAATACAATTCACACACAAAATAAATCATATGAATTATGTAATATGTATACTATTTACTTATTATAATACATATATGAGCACATCAATCTTACTTGAGACACTTAATGTCTCACTAAAGCATCATGAGTTCGGGAGCTACCGAAAGTGATTTGTTGATCAAAATCTTGTACGGGTCATACTCGAAAATCTTATCTGTGTACAATATTAGTATACCTCACACATTGTGCAGCTTTACCGCGAATCTTACAAATAAAAAATCATACATATATATATATATATATCAAATGTAACAACTCATATTTTATAAAAGTCTTTTTCTTTGCAAAATAATTTTTTTTTAAACAGAGAGAAAATAAAATAAAACAATATTCACACTCCAAGTAGATGTAGACTATTAAAACATAGTACCTAATCAAAATTCAAAACAAATTGAACATTCAATAAATTCAAACCAGATCAATAATAAGCATAACGTGGAATTAAAGTAAATCGTTTAGATAACCCAAAAAGTCATAAACGTAAAATTCTTGTTCTAAAATACGAGATTATCTTAATAAATCAACACCAACTTCTATCTGGTTCACTGCCCGCTCATTCATCCTGAAATATTAAATTTCATAGGGGTGAGCTACCTCCAGTTCCTGGAGTTTTAATTGTCAAATTTAAATACAAGAAAGTAAGTCGTATATATAAGAGAAATGTGCATCTTAACAATATAAATTGCAAGATCTACTAAAGGATCACATATCTTGGTTCTGATGAATTAACGGATCACATAATATTATTGGATCAACTAACGGATCACATAAAATCACATATCACATATATAAAGCAAAAGCATTCTAAGCATTTAAATTCGACAATATTAAAATAAAAAAACCCCTACCTTAAAGAAGTGCTGACTCGAATGGTAAATGCGTGAATGAATATGTGCTAAGCCTCGTGAAGCGAAAGTAATTTACGTCCAACTTCACCTAAAATGGGCACGATTATTGTAGCAATCGGCTCAAGTAAGGGTATCGATCCCACGAAGAATAGATATATACAGAATTCTAGATGGCTATTTATATTTAATTTGATCTACTATTTAAACTATCGAATTTGGAGAGGTTGGTTAATTAACTAAAGTTTCCTAAATGAATAAATAAAAAACACAAAATTATCTTGATCTAAATTAACACTAGAATTGATTTTTGGATTTTCTTAATTAATTTAAAGGTGGCCTTGGGAAATTTGCCTCTATGTTATATCCGAATTTAATTTAGAGAATGATTCAATAATCAAGTTGCATATATTTTCATACGGGGTCACTTATGTTGAATAGATTAAATTATTTCTAATCTCTCTAATCATGTCGATTAAGATAGGATAAATCGACTTTTTGTTCGACTATTGCTTATGCGGGTCTTCTTCTTTATTGTGCCTCTTTGACACTAGGGTTTCATGCCTAGGGGTGGTACGGTACGGTATAGCAAAAATTTTACGCCGTACCGTATATCGGTATATGAAAATTTTATATGATACCGTACCGAAAATTCAGTATACCAAAATTTTGATATGACACAATACTCATAACGTATTTAGTTATGCACAGCAGATTATGCTGCGTAGACCTCCAGCTTTATCCAATCATGCCCTTACAATGTCAAAAAAGTTGTAGTCAATGGAGATGCTACTAGATTTGAGGATTTCGCAAAAAATAGTTTAAGTAATTTAAATTTACTCTATTATATCATATATTTATATCTTTTTTTAAAGTGTTATTTGCACTTTATAAAGGTTGGTTGATGATGGTGGGGTTGATAGTACTATTACAACTATGGTGCCTAAAGCAATATGGTCAATATGAGAAGATTTCAAAGTGAGCAAGCTACATAAATTGTTGGTGTTAATGAGGTTGTTCATATTTTAGATTTCATTTATGTAATTGTTTTATTATAGATTTAGTAATATTTTTTTCATATATTTAATTTATGTTTGAAGTTAGGACATAATTTTTGGGTACCAGCTACAATTATAGATGTTGAGACAATGGGCGAATGGTATTATCTAGCCAGCAAAAGATGTTTGAAGAAGTTGATTTCTGAGGTAAAGTACTTTCATTGTTCTAAATGTGACACAAAAGAAAAGGGTGGACATTATAAGTGTAACGAATTCATTTACCGTATATATAGTAATGTTTTGTTGGTGCTTATAATGTACAAAGTTACTGTTTAGGTACAAAATTGAAGTGAGAGTGATTGATGAAACTGAAAATGCACAATTCTTGATGTGGGATAAAAATGCACTGATTTAATTGGAAAGACAACCACTGAGATAAAAATGCCCAATGTAAATTTCTTACATCATTATGCAATTTATCACAATTTTTTAACTTATGCTTAATTTACTAAATTATTATTGTGCTTATTTTTATAAATATTAACATTTTTTGTGTGGAGAACTTCATCGGCAACATTTAGATCAAAGGAAGATATTGTGTTTAACGTTGCTTCAAGTGGTAAAGCATCTTTACTTTTGCCTGGAGGGAGAACTGCACATTCGAGATTTAAGATTCCACTAAATGTAAAGCATAATTCAACGTGCAATATCAAGTTAGGTGGTGAGCTTGATAAGCTAATTGTGAAGTGTAAGCTTATTATTTGGGATGAAGTTTCGATGATGCACAAATTTTGTTTTGAAGCTTCAGATAGAACTTTAAAAGATATTATAAAGCCCATTGACATAACAAATCTTGAAAAACGTTTTGGTGGCAAGATTGTTGTATATGGAGGTGATTTTTGGCAAATATTGCCAGTAATTCCAAAAGGACGAAGACAAGATATTGTTAGTACAATAATCAATTCTTCTTTCATTTGGAATAATTGTGAAGTTTTTTTACTCACAAAAAATATGAGGTTGCAGAGTGCTGAGGATGAGGAAATGTTGTGAATTAAACAAATTTGTTGATTGAATTGCAAGTATTAGAGATGGGACGATTGGAGATGCAGATGATGGATCATCAATTATAGAAATTACCGATGATATGTTGCTTCATAATAGTGAAGATCCAATTGGAACAATTGTTGAAAGGACTTATCCCTCTCTTGCTAAAAAAGTACATGATCCAGAAATCTCCAACAAAAAGCTATATTGGCGCCAATGCTTGATGTTGTTCATTCTATTAATCATTATATGATTCTAAGAATACTGGTAAGTGTCATTCTGATTATAGTTAAGACAGTGCAAGTAAATTAGATTTAAAAGTTGATGTGATGACCATTGTACATACTCCTGTATTTTTTAATACACTAAAATGCTCTAATGTTTCAAATCACCAGTTAATTTTGAAGATTGGTACTTCAGTTATGCTACGAAGGAAGATTGATCCAAGTCTAGGATTATGTAAACAGACAAGTCTAATTCTTACTAAACTTGGAGCTCATGTATTGGAAGAAAAGATTATGACCGAAACAAATGCAAGTCACAAAGTGTTGATTCCAAAATTAACTTTGACACCATCCAATGTGAAACTGCCTTTTAAATTTCAATGCTGACAATTTCATCTTATGGTTTCTTGTGCAATGACTATCAACAAGAATCAAAATCAGTCATTGTCTAATGCTGGTATTTTCTTGCGTAAATCGATTTTCAGTCACGGACAATTATATGTTGCTTTCTCAAGAGTCACAAATCGAAAAGGCTTGAAAATCCTTATATGTGATGATGAGAAAAAAAACATATTAATACAACATTGAATGTTGTGTCCAAGGAGATTTTCCATAATTTATAGTTTGTCATTTATTAAATATTTCAACAAATTGTTATTTATACACACTGTCTCTCTATATCATGATATCTCTGATTTTATTTAATTACAATTTTTAATTTATTTAAATCGTTTACCAATTTTCTTATGTATGAACATAAATTATAAAATTAATATTATTTCATAACATATTCATAATATAAAATAAATTCTCGTCATGCATCGCGCGCGGGTAGAGATCTAGTAATCTTAAAACCATGACAATTAAATTGTCTGAATTAATCAAAACGAACATGGATAGTATTTTTGTAAAACTTCACTCTAAATTTAGAATATAAAAAGGCTTAAGAATAGCACCTTTTTCGAAGAGGGAATCACTAGTATACATAACCATCATCCTCACGACCTCAAATTACAGCTTCTTTCATGGCACCATTATTAAGCAACAGCACAATTATTATGAATTCAAGATACACAAACCGCGTGAGCTTTATTACATGATAATGGAGTTCAACTCAGGCAAGCTGACCGCAGTCCGCTATCACAACACGCTTGGCAGTCCGCCCCGAAGACGACCCCACCTTCTCCACAGCCTTGATCACATCTAGCCCCTCCACAACCTGCCCAAACACCACGTGCTTCCCATCAAGCCACGACGTTTTATCAGTGCAGATGAAGAACTGCGACCCGTTAGTGTTCGGCCCGGCGTTGGCCATCGACAGGATGCCCGGGCCCGTGTGCTTCTTGATGAAGTTCTCGTCGGCGAATTTGGACCCGTAAATGGATTCTCCTCCGGTTCCGTTCCCTGCGGTGAAGTCGCCGCCCTGGCACATGAACCCGGGGATGACGCGGTGGAAGCAGGAGCCTTTGAAGTGGAGGGGTTTGCCGCTGCGGCCCACGCCCTTCTCGCCGGTGCAGAGCGCGCGGAAGTTCTCCGCCGTGCGTGGCGTCGTGTCGGCGAAGAGCTCCATCACCACCCGGCCGGCGGGTTGGCCGCCGATGGTGATGTCGAAGTAAACCCTGGGATTTGGCATGGTAGAGTTATGCGGATGCTTCTTTTTGCGGTTGAATACTGTTGCTTGGAGTTTATATAATGTCAGCCGGAGCGAGAAATCACCGTTCAACTGGACACGTGTCAGTATTTTGAAGTGTGAGTGATTGGGCGCATAAAATGAAATGGGCCAGCGGAATAAGAATCACGTGATGGGCACGGCACAATAGAGGGGCCCAGCCCAAAGTAAGGATGAGAATCCAGTAAAGTAGTTTTGTCCAAATATTCTTTACAATTTGAAGCCCATGTCCTAAAAATGGGATAATATTTTTTTTCCTTTTTTTTTTCCCAAAATTAAGATTAAAAAAAAAAGTATAGTGTAGCATGGCACATGAAAACGTATATTTAATTCAAATGAAATTTGGTTTGTAAATTTAAAGATAATTAAACGAGTTACATATATTCTAAAATCTAAATATGTTATGTAGTAGAGTTATGAAATGGGAAAACTATTTGGTAAAACTTTTTGAAGAGAAACTTATTAATTATATGTGTGAGTCTCTTATACATTGGATGCACCATGTATTCGATTCATATTATTACTTATTTAACTTAAAATTAATACTTATTTTATCTAAAAAATATTACTATTTTCTTAAGGTAATAAATAAGTAATAATATTTTTCAGATAAATAAGTAATAATATATATGATGTTGTACGATGCACTCGTGGAATATAAGTTTTTGCATTAGATTAATATTTTGTAGGGATAAAGATTGAGATGGTATAAGTTGATGAAGAAAACAAAGAAAGAAGAGAGAAGGGAAAAATAAAGGGTAAAAGAGTAGCTTTCAATCCCTTTCACTACATTCCCCGATATTCAAAATAGTTGTGAATACGAGAACCTGCGATTGCGAAATTCTGCCACTTGTAGGCCCATTTTGGCTCACTTTTCCTAGTTCTCTCAAATTTGGAGTTAAATATGACCAAATTGCATTGTATCCTGATCACAATATAAAATCTTTTCCTTATGGTAATGGCGATATATTTTCTTATATAAAACAAAAATATGAGATTATTAGATTATAATTTTTGAAAAAATAAAATTATTTTAAATATTAGAATATTAATTCTCCATTTTAAGATCTTTATTTTGACATCCATTTATTATATATAAAAATAAAATATTATTTTATAGATATAAAACATTTTTTACTAAACTAATGCTGAAATATTTTTTACTTACAATATTTTTATATAACATAAAAAATAAGAGATTATTTGACAAAAATAATTTTTGAAAAAAATAAGATTATTTAAATATTATAATAAATATATAATTTTAATTATTGAATTATATATGATTTTAAAAAATATAAATTTTAGAGAAAAAAATTATTTTTTATCAATTAATTTTCTGATATTATAATTCATTTTTTATTTTTTCAGAAATATTTCTTATTTTTCCAATTTTAAATTATTATCATTTTCAATTTTTATTTTTCATAAAATATGATTACTTTTCTAGATTTTGTGCTGTTCAAAAATTATTATTATCTGCAATAATAATGAATTTATTATTAAATATAAATTATATTGATATTTAATATATAGATATATATATATATATAATACATGATTAAATATCAATGGTTCGCATTTCAATTTGGACTATGTACAACACATATTTATATATTACTTTAGTTTTTATATATTATTTATATAGTATTTATCATTTTGTTGCATATTATTTATTATTTTTATATTTATTTATATATTAGGAATATATTATATATCCATAATCTATATCAATTATTAAATTCATAAGTCTCTATTTCTTATAATATAATTATACAAACAATTTGACATATACAATAATAACTTACTCTATCCCAATTTAAAATAAACACAAACTTTTACTATATATATGGATGTGGTACAACCTCACAACCCACAATTGATTGTGTCACAGAGACCTCCAACCTTATTCAAATATATTTTAAATAATAAGTTTAGACAGATGAGTTTCACCTTCATGTGATCTTTGAAAAATAGAAGAAGAATGTGAAAAGAAAAAATTGGAAGAAAAAGTAGTAGGAAATTGGTGTAAAAAAGGAATGTGAACTTAACCGAATCTTCCAGAACCATAAATCAAACTAAAAGGACATCCATCTCATTCTTTAGAATATGAGCCAACGACATAGGAATAAAACTACTGCAATCAATCAAATAAATTAGTAAAACCAAAATGGGCTTAGTTGTGCAATACAGCATGAGATTGGAGGGGGGAGAGAGAGACAGAGATATCCATTTATTATTATTAGATAGATTCAACCCGTAACTTCGTACATTGTGACCCACTCTAATATAATAACTTATATAAAAAAATACAAAATAAATAAAAATAAATAAAAAGATACAACAAAAATTAACTTACATAAAATTTACTACTTTAGATAAGAGATTACAAGTTTACAACTTACAACTTCTTAAAAAAAAGTAATTAAAGGAGAAAGAACAAAAAAAAAAAAAAAAAGACTTGAGCTTAATTTTAATCAGAAATTAAAATTTAATTTCTAATTTAAAATTAAGTTGACTACATATCTTCATAGTTGAGGAATCAAAGCCCACGTAGTTTGTTACCTTGTAACGTACCTTGAGGCTTGAGGCGTGACGTAACTCAATCACTCCTAGTGGTCGAATACTTGTTTTCATCTTCATT